>KB672979.1:4802431-4869199 GCA_000349145.1 Anopheles dirus
CTAGTTCTCCACTATTCAACGCTCCGATTCGTGTTGCAGTGATGTTACAGTGTATCAAGTTGCTATTGCTCCTATCCCTTTTGTCGTGGATAAGTAGCATTTGTTGTGCCGAAAATTGTTCGAAATATGACGAATGGAGAAATGCACCGCGATCGTATGACCTAAAAATGATGCGTATGATCTGCATCGATATGCCGTACTTGATTTCCACGCTTGTCGAGTGTCGTGCGGTACTGAGACGGAACCAAATGCCTTTGATCCGGCTTGAGGTGATTGTGCCAGATATGTATAATGTCGTAACGATCGAGTACCGATTGCACTATAAGTTCAAGACGTATAGGCCTTTCTTAATCGATGGGTTGATGGAAGCATGTGAATATATGCGCAATCCAAAATTGGATGTTATCAACGACTACGCGTATACTGTTTTGAAGGCTATGGCACCCAGCATGATGGTTCCCTGTCCACATGGAGTTAGTTTCGAAAAGACTGCAAAAGCCACAACCGAAAGAAATGTTTCTAATGCATTTTTTCATATTGTAGAATAGAACGTACAAGGTAGTGACCGAGTTTAAGGAGGAGTACGCACCAAAATCCATCCCTGCCGGCGAATACAGGTTGGATGTTCGTTTTGCAACCGAAGCAAACTTGACGCTGATACACATGCAGTTATTTTTCGCTGCCAGACGTAAGGGCATCATAGGCTCTATGTTGGAGTGGTGATGGAGGTATCGTAACTAGGACAGATGATATATTTAAATTCCTTGCAGTAATAAAGGAAAGGCCAATATATACGATGCATTTCAAACTTGGTGTGTTGGTTAATAAATAGTAGAGACGTTTGGTATTAGAGGTACATTTGATATTGAAAGCATAAATTGCAGAAAACATAATAATAGTTCAGAGTGTAGGTGTTTTGAGGTTACATGTTTTAATCAAGCATGCATTAATGCAATCCTGCGTCACAAAGTCTACCAATTTGTCGATTTTAAAAGCTGATTTCTAGCTATTGTCGATAGATAATCGCAGGAAGAAGTAAACAAACATATTAATCCACGCTTAGATGTACATTCAGTTATGCCTTCTCGAATCAAGCAAACGATCCAGCATAATCTTGCTTTCAGCTATACCAGAAGATTTTCACTAAATACACTTTTAAAAAATGTTGTCATAATCTCTTTTGATGGAACATTATCGAGGATAATCTGACAGGATGTGAGCTGAGATAAAATATTTGTGACAATTTTCACCATTATTAATGTGAGGGTTTTTTTTTATTTCCACTAAGAAAATTGTAGCCTTGTGCTTCTTTTTCATTTTGAAGCGAGGAATGCGCAAATGTATGAACTTGTACCGTATGCTTACTGTACGCCATAAGCAGGATAAACGAATTTTCAAATTCTGCAAAAAAAAATCTGTCTAATTGGAACAATTATTTTTTCGTGGGTAGTCGATTATACTACAAGAATTCAAGAAACAGTTGGCATAACGACCTCAACGCAGAGAACAGCTAGCTACCACTAAATTACGATACGGTGTAGCATGCTACTCTATTATCAGTCCACAGCTATGATACAGCGTCAGACCGTTTTTTTGTTGGTTATTTTATTCAGTATGTTCAAAACCTGTGTCACTGAAATGGAATACGATTCAAGCGATCGCAAAAATGAGTCGCGATCATTCAACTTGCAAATTAAGCGATTGTTGTGTGTCGACACTCCGTACACGCTTACCGAGGTCATTGAATGCCGTTCGATCCTCAGGCGTAATAAACCGCCCTTGCTCCGTGTTGAGGTCTACGTGCCAGATGTGTACAATTTTGTGACGATCGAGTTTAAACTGTTCTATAAGTTCCGAGCATACCTACCGCTGCTCATTGACGGAAAGATAGAGATCTGTGATTATATGCGGGGATTGGGTAGAAATCCAATCAATAATTACGCGTATAAGATTTTGAATGATATCGTTCCGAACGTGATGGTGCCCTGCCCTCAAGGAGTATGTTTCCAGGAGGTGTATCTATCAAATCGCAGATTAATGCAGGATAATCTTTTCTTTGCAGAATAGAACATACAAGGCCGTCGCTGAGTTCAAGGAAGAATATGCGCCCAGATCCATTCCGGCCGGTGATTACAGGCTAAATGTTAGATTTGCGAGCATAGCAAACGTAACGATGCTATCGATGCAACTATTTTTATCCGCCAGACGGAAGGGAGTCTTTGGATCAATGCTGGAGTGGTGATACCGGAGTCAGCCACGAGTTTTTTTTTTAAAGCGGTGTAAAAGATGGGACAGCGCTGTAAAAGATGGGTTGGAGATCGCCGTATTTTTTCTAATCTTTCGAATCCGTTTGAATCCGTTCGAATCCGTCGCTTTAGTTTACGAAAAACAAGTCAGTAATATTTGATATTAGCTAACAGTGTTGCTGTTAAAAGAAAATATGCTGATTTTTTAAATGTTAGAACGTCTCTAAGCTCTTCTCGATACATATCACGATTGAACTCTTGGAAGCGGATCAAGGAAATGCAAAAAACGAGAATGATGAATGTTTTAACATTACCCCAATCCTGGTGGTGTAATGAGTAGCTAAATACTAGTTTTAATATCTAGATAGGTTTAATTTTTCGTATCATGCACAAGATTAGCGCATGCAATTATAAACTGTTCATCTAGAATTTCCTAACCACCAATTTGGCTTATTTCGTAATTATAAAACTAATAAACTTGTTGATAAAAGTATATGAGGTTCGAGTTCTATTAGGGTAGATTCGTAAAAGAGTCATCATTGCGATGCAATGTCTAAAGGTTCTACTGTTCTTTTTCATTCTATCAGTGGTATTTCGTTCGCGAAAAACGGAAAAACTATCCCCGTTTGACGAATGGAGAAATTCGTCACGATCATATGAGCTTTCTATGAATCGGTTATTGTGCATCGACACGCCTTACACGGAAACCGAGCTGCTCGAATGCCGCGCGGTCCTGCGAAGAAATCAGATGCCGCTGCTCCGTGTAGCGCTCCGCTTGCCTAAGATGTACAACATTATAAAAGTGCAGTTCAAGCTACATTACAAGCATCGTACTTTCGTACCCTTTCTGATAGACGGTGAATTCGAGATATGCGAATATTTGAGAAATCCTTCCACGGATCCGATCAAAGACTACATATACAAGGTGCTTAAGGACATGATGCCACACCTAGTGCATCCCTGTCCCCATGGGGTAAGATTCGGCATCTGAGTTATGATTTTGCCAGACAAAGTTTTCAATATTTCATTTCCTTGCAGAATAAAACATATGAAACGGTTAGTGTGTTCAAGCCGGAATATGCGCCGAAATCCGTTCCAGCCGGTGATTATAGGATGGATGTCCGATTTGCGACCGCGTCGAATCTAACGATGCTATCAATGCAAGGATATTTTTCCGCAAGAAGAAAAGGCATTATGACTTCGATGCTGGAATGGTAACTCGATAAGTTGGGTTCGTTTGCATCGCGCAATAAATAAAGTTCGAATCAGCGTAAAGCCTAGTACAATCGCGTATAGCCCTTGGGAAAGAGAAGAATTACCACATATTCGTTAAGTACCTCTCATTCGTACTTCTATCTGATGGACGGTAAAATGGAAAATGTGCGCATATGCGTGAACGTTAAAAATGTACAAAACTCGTACAAAATGTGTACAAAAATTCGTTTGTACAGAGCGGAATCATTCGATACGATAGAAAGATTAACCTTTCCTTGAACTATTATAGAAGAGTTTTACATGCAGATAACTCTAAAAGATTTTAATGTATCAATAATACTCAAATGTGATGATTATGAGGTTCTAGAAACTATAAGAATTTGATCAGGGTTTTTATGAATACCATGAGAATTATCTTAACATAATTCATGATTATTATCCCACTAATTACGACAATGAATCCACTTTGTGCTAGTTTGGCTACCTATTAAAACTATTAAACAACGCAACGATTCGAACTTCAAATTACCGTGTAGTAATGGTTTGTTTGATTGTATACATTGATATAATCCAGATAATTGATACAGGTACTAACAAATGACCTCTCCCTATGGCCTAATGTCGTTGTACAGCGCCGACATTTGACAGTGAATGAAGTCGATACGTGCGCTGTAAGTGATGTCGCAGTGTACAAAATGGTTTTTGGTGTATGCCCTCTTCTCGCTGGTGAACCTGATGATCAATGCTAATCAAAAGAACGTTTTTTCCGAAAAGAACAATGGCACTCGTCCGTATAGTGTCTACATCAATCGTTTCGTTTGTGTCGACACTCCGTACAAGGAAACGGAAGTGCTCGAATGTCGTACGGTTTTGAGACGTAACAAACTTCCGTTGCTGCTGATCGCACTGAACATGCCCTATACGATCGACTACGCGATGATACACTTGAGGCTAAATTACAAGTTCAAGACCTTTCAACCGTTTCTGATAGACGATAAGGTGGAAGGATGCGCGTACTTGCGTAGTCAGAAATCCAGCCCACTTGCTTTGTACGTATTTGAGATAATAACAGAGATGTTACCAGTGCTCGTACAGGCCTGTCCCCATGGGGTAAGTTAGTCCGATGAGTTGTTCACGGTTCCATCAAAAACTGGTGTTTTGCTACATTTTAGAACAGAATCTATAACGAAACGATTGAGTTCAAGGAGAGCTACTGCCCGAAATCGGTTCCAGCCGGAGACTATCGGTTGGACATTCGTCTCTCAAATAGGATCAACGAGACGATGGTCGCCATGCAAGTATTTGGTGCAGTCCGACGACAAGGTGTATTGGGATCAATGCTGGAATGGTAACGTCCACATGTGGCGTCCATAGTGTGCATCAGAGTAACTTTGAATAAAAATATCAATATTAGGTGTTTGATTAATGGACCATTATGTGTTTAATTCTCTGGTAGGATACTGAGGGAAGAAAACAAAGCAGAAATTAAATTAATCTAACCACACGATATTCATTTTTAGTATTCTCATTACCACAAAATTTTCAGATTTTCTTATCTATCCGGTCATCTGGCTATCATACGTTACTGGCCAAGAGACAAAAATATTTATAACTTATAACTATATGTTAATACTTTTCCTTAAGTTTTGTAACATGTAGGTTTCTCGACCCATCAAAACACATTTGTCGTTAAATTACCTTGATAGAAGAAATTGCATTTTTATAGGATAACGTTAAAATTCGTTTCGAATTATTTCAAAAAGCTACGAAATTTTTCGAAAAGCATCGAAATCTTTCATGAAGCTCCATTTCATGGTTTCTGAACTTGACCACAAGGGGCTGCCCCAGGAATATTTTCGAGCAGTTCGAACAAGACAGAAAGCTCGATTCGAGCAGTTATTGTACATAGAGAACGCGGCAGTTTTGTTCTTTCTGAACAAATTATCTTGCAAGAATACGGTTAGATAATTCCTTCGCAGAACAAGATTGTGTTGTTGCTTAGCTCTGGGATGCTGACCAAAACATCCGTTCTGGTTTACTGATGAATAAGGCTTAACAACTACACAATCTTGGATCAGAAACACCAACTTCTACGCCAACACTACACACACAGCAAGGATGCTGGCAGCCTACTTGACATATTATATCCTGAAGAAGCTTTTCCACTCAGCAAACCTGTCCTGACGATTATACAGCTGAAGCTGAGATTATAGTCCCAGGCACATTCATAGTCCCAGTACGTACATTGTCACAATGCCCAATTCCGCCGCAGATCTGTCATACGCTTTGCAGAAGATGATGCTACGGAGGATTGTTGGCCCCTTATGGGTGAAGGGACCATGGAGAAGTTGCTAGAACCACAAGATCAATTAATTAGGATGATCTAATGCTGTTGTGCAGTAGATTACACTTGTCAGGCTCCCATGAGATGGTCATGCGAGTAGAATGACACCGTACGACCCAATCCGTTAAATGGTTTGAGGCCATCCACGTCAACAGACGAAACGTGATGGAGCTAGACTGAGATGGGCAGATGAAGCGTTGAATCTTTCAACGATTGTGTTAGCAAGTTCCAATTCTTATAAAAGTTTAAATTGCTGTAAAGACCTATTTAAATTAATATTTCGTTGCTCATTCTACCAGTTGTTTGCAGAAGAACTATTACTTGATATTTAAGTTCCTGATTTTTTCTTTAAAAAATCCTTTCTAACTAAGAAAACTATTGTTTACCAATTTCCCGGATCGGAGCAGATCATCGTTGCGGTGAGTCAACGGACAAAGAAGGCTCCTCACGAGGCTGACGAGGTAGTTGCAGTAATCGAGCTATAAACCGAGGATTCCGGCCCTAGGATCAATAATAAATGCACAAGCCAACCCCAACGCCCGGGAAAACCGTACCGCCCGGGAGCCACACCGAAAGATGTTTGGCCGTGCAATGTAATGAAAATTATAATGCACAAAACGGCGGTGCCATGATCTGCCCCGTCATAGTGCTTCCCCACACCGCTGTACTGCACTGCCTGGGGTCGTTGTTTTTCTTCTACAGCGATAGCCGCACTTGTAACAGTTGCGGAATTTCAATAACGTAAACTGGCTGGCACGGTGAGATGGAGTTCGTTCAAGTTTCCCGGCGCAGGAAACTTTAGGCCAGCGTGCGACTAACGTACGCACCGTTGGTCTCGAGCGGACGACAGCACCTCGTCGTCCGTACTGACTCTCTTCCCGATCACGAGCGGAACCCTTGCCCACTGCGAAAACCAAAGCCGCATAAAGGGTAGATTGGATCAGCTCGGTGCACTGCGGTGATGCAGCAGCGTCTTTCACGGGATGGAACCATTTGCAACGTAACCTCAACAAGGCCACAATTGGCCAACATCGGCACGGGCGGTCGGTCGGTCGGTGAGCAGCCTCCCAAAGGGATACTCGCACAAGTGTTGTCGTGCGGGTGTTTATTCATGCTTGCTGCAAGGTCTTAGTCGGGCGGAGGAAAGGGCCACGCCCGGACCGTACTGACCAGCTCCTTCCAACCGTGTCGTTGCGTGCCGTGTGCGATCTGCTCTGGTAATATGTAAATTAGATTTTAAAATATAATAGATATGATGACACAGAATATTAAACATTGCCGCCGTTGCAAAACTCCACACCACTTGCTTACCGCACCGTGTACAGTATGCTCTGCCAGTGCTCTGAATGCGGCAGGATTTGGCGGTCACGTCGAGAGGGAACCTGCCCCGGAATGGAGGAACATCGGTGAGCACATTGTTGACTGGCGTGTCGATTGCAATTCACTCGGCGTGGTTGTGGTTTAAGAAGAAGAAAAAACACCATCCGGCCTGCTACGTTGCTCTCGGCAATGGTTGCTTATGTTTGCTAATTATATCGGTCTCAATTATAGAACTTTATTGGAGAGGAGATGAGCATAACGACGCCGAAAACGGGTGAATTCAAGACTTAAGCGAAAAATAGGACATCAATTGAATCATGTTTATCATTCGTATCTTCCGGCGGGGAAGGGGCAACAATTTTCAGGCACGAAGAAAAGTTAATTCTATGAAATCAGACTCGCATATGCCATCACTTGGTTAAACCTGTTGTAACACTCACCAGCTGGATATTCTGTGTTCTGCTACATTGATGGGAAGAAGAGAAATTACAATTAATGTTCAACATACGTGTCTATCGTGAACAGTTTGCGATGAGCAATTTTCGGCTGGTTGAAACATGCACACATTTCTGTCACATATCTTTGAGCGTTATCTTAATAGTGATATATTGATAACTCTCAGGGTTTCTCGCATTTTATCGGCAGATTTCCTAGTTTTTTTTATTAGGATTTGATGTCGTTTTCCTCGATATTTCCAACATGTAAAATATATGAAACTGAAGAAAAATTATGAATCCTGAGCGTAATATTGACCCAGAGTAAGAGCCAAATATAGTACCAAATAGCATTTGAATGAATCGCCGGAATCAACACGTTAGATAAGAGACATAACCATGAGAGGCAAGTATGGAAGATCTACGTGCTATCTCAAATACCTATCTTAAATTACAAACAATATTTCCAATCATTCTGCTCAAGTGCCCTTGTACGAATTAATTTCCCTAGCTACTTCAAAGACAGTGCTTGTAGCAAATTGGCACAAGTGGATGCTATTTATCAGTCCCCTTCGGTATTCCGGAACACGCAAGATCGCCCAAACAAGTGCGTCGGGTCCAACAATGTCTTCAGTGTCGCAGTGCCCTCCGCTGCTGCTTCGGATCCGGTCTGTCTGTCTAGCCCGGTCGGGGCACGGAGCTCGTAGTTGTTTGACACTGCGGCAGTAAAATGGTTTATCTCACCGGGCTGTTCTCAAACCCCGGACCGCTCTCACTATTGCAGGAAGTTTTAATTAAAAAAGAACCACTGCCCGTAAAACGCACCGCACAGGCACCGACTCCCGCAGCATCCGCCATTTCCGAAAGCGGCACCCACGGCCCGAGCAAAACGCTTGTCGCTGATGTATCTATTTACTTACGCAAAGTTCACCCGGAACGCACAATGGCACGCACAGCGGGGTAGCGAGACACGGATGGATTTCCTAATTTCACCCGACGCCACCCAGCTTCCGGTTGTCCGTCATCCGCTAGGCTCGGTGTACCTTTCCGCCCTGGCGCTCCTCACTGTGCACTACGCCGTACGACTGGCTCCGAGCGGTACGAGCGCTCCCAGAGGTTTCATTCTGTGATAATGAAATTAATTAAAATCACTTTACCCATCTTCGGGACGGTAGAGATCGTTGCGGTCGAGTCGAGGCCTGTGTTGCCGTCGCTACGACAGAGGCCAGCCGACACGATCCGATAACGGAAAGGATAACGAGTGTAGGTTGTGTCCGGTGCTGCCAACGAGTGTTTGAGTCTGACCGCAGCTGGATTGACGACCGGGGACCGGGCTGCTGGCTGCTACTGAGACACCAGCCCGGCTTCGTTGGTGACCATTCAAAATTGCAGAATTTTTAGGCCGCCGTGATTGAGTGAACAGTATAGTTCCGGTTTTCTGGTGGAGGCGGTTGAATGGGAAGAAATTAGACGGACCAGTCGGATGATACGGTTTTATTGCCTTGCGTGATACGCTCAGCTGCTGCCCAGGGACGATCGATGGGCGATTGGCAGGAGCTACTAAGTGTCATGGCTATATCAGCGCTTCTTAATTGAGGTACAATAAAAATGAGTGTTGGAGATGGGCATAACAGTTAAAACGACTTTAAAGAAACTGCTCAGATGATATCTACCGATTGTCGAGATGGACAGTTACGAAAATCATAGTTAATTAAAACACACTATACAAGAAGTACCAGAGGCGTCGAGTCAGATTTAATATACTTTTTTATTCTATTTAGAATATAACTTCTTTAGGAAGTGTGTGTGTGTGTATGGGTGTTGTTGGGGCTTTGGCAAGCGCACTGCCACATATCAATTCCCATTCTACTTCTTCCAATGCCGAGACTCTTACTTTGTGTACCGCTTGATCCGCCTCTGCTTCACTGCTCTGGTTTGTGTCAGAGCAGATCGTTTTCTTTAATTAGTTTATATACACTTACAATGTAAGTATACTAACCGTGTGGTAGAGTAAACAATTCGATATTATGTTTAAAAAAATCTATCTTGTCTGTTTACTTGCTGTCACATTCAAAATGGTTTCACAGGCATCAGAATTCAATTTTCTGGGTGTTTTAGTAAACATGGTCATGTAACAGCTATGGCTTGCAGGCATCATACACAAGAAGGTGGGTTGTTTAACTCTGGCCAGTGCACATTTTCGAACGAAAAACAGGTTCTATTTGTACTAGAGCTTAGGTTACACCTTGAAGCTTGAAGCCCACATGCATTCCAATAATTTTCTTCGACCCTTACCTTTACCAACCTATGCAATGTTTGGCGGGGTAAGATGTTTGTTTTTTATTTTTGGTTGCAGATCACATTACTGGGTGACAGCTAGTGGAACAACACCCACACCATATGCAGAAGTTGCCATTTCATCGAACTATCAATATGCACTGACGGAGAAGAGCATCTTGCATGTCCTTAATTAAATTACTGCATTACAGATACACTCGCCTGGGGGGTGAGAAGTCCTGGAGAATCCAGCAGTACGGAAGCAATTAAAATCGTGTATTGATGGCACAGCACGACCGGGCGAGCAGATGCACTTTGGCAGCCGAACCGGAGTGCGGTGAGTGTGAGCCCAATGCCGTTGGGCTGTTGCATTCGCCCCGCCATCCCCTGCTTCCCATTAGTGTGATGGCTGTTTTGATGAATTTATGAATTTATTTATATGATAATCAGGTATGAATATTTATTCCTTTATCCATTTTACGGCTCAGTTATGATTGTTATTGTCAGGATTGGGACAGTGGCAGTAGCCAGCGCCACGCACGGCAGGACGTCAACATAATTCATCATCTTGCAGTCGTTGTACGCGTACCGCGCACCGGGGCGGGTTACGCTTCGGCAGAACTGATCCTTCCTTCCGTCCACGGCGGCGGAGGTGGGACATTTGCAATTGGCATCCGTGGCGGCACGGAAGATGAAGGATAATGGGCATCTGTTTCTTGTGGAGTGTGCTGGGTGCCCGCGGACGGTTCGGGCATGCCACGTGCCTGCCACGTACGCATGGACAGGCCCTAAGGACATGCGGGCTCCCGGGACATGCGAAGCGCAGGAGCTGGCTGCGAGGTGACAGCGAGAGTCAAAAGATCCTGTCGCCCGTCGGCGTGATTGATGGTCGGCTCAGTAAATATCGTCCAACGCAAACAAGGCCTTCTTGCAAAACCGCACACGCACACGGCCACTCACTCAATCTTAGTCCCCGCACGCCCGGTCGTCCACCGTACAAATAATAGAGAGAGCCACGGTGGGCAGCCGGGGACACACGGGGGTGGCCCAACGCAAGAGATTAACGGAAACATGAAATATTTATTTGGTTCGCTGGTCAGCGGAATGCAGCCATACGTTTGCACTGAACCGTTCTCGCCGGGACCTCTTGTGTCCTTCCGCACCAGTTATGAGCTCCCGGCGGCCGGGAAAGCGAGCGTTCCATTAGCCGTCGTGGGTCGTGGAGGTGCAACACTTATCACGGCAACTATTAACAATTTACACACGCTCGGGCCGCCGAACCGCGCCTGACTTCTGACTTCTGGCGTTTCCGGCGGGGTGAGCGTGAGCCTGCCGGAGCTTTACCGTGCGCATCGTGAGTGGCGCCGTAACTTACCGATGGATTATCGTCTTAGCAAATCAGGGCGCCCGGTTGCTTCCCGACCCCACCCCCAAATGTCGGCGTGCAGTGTGGTTCCGGTGCAGTAGTGGTAGTAGCTGCAGCACCAGCAGCAGCTTAAGATGTCGACCGGTGCTCAGCAGGGCCGAACAAATTGCAACAAAAGATTATCGGCCATGATGGCAGTAATTGCTGGCCCGGACACTCTCGGGGGAAGAATGATTGCCCCTAATGAATATGACCACGCGGGGGGCAGGCGCAACGGATACAGAAAGACAGATGGCCATTCGGGGTGTGTGAGTGTGTGGCTTTTTTTTGCCCTGCTCCGGTTACGGTTTGTCGCCGCTTGCAGCGCTGTAAATAATCTTTCAACACACGACTCCGAGAACGGAACAAAACACTATCCTAGGATTAGGGCGTTCGTTGCATAAACGCTGGATGTTTCACCCGGTGGAGAACACAAACACGCTCAACAAATTGTATGACGCGAAGATTAAATTAGCGAAAGTGAAGAGTACTTTATTACACTGGCTCCGCAATAGGCTCCATGGTTGCCTAGGTTTTTTTGCGACTTTTGTTTCAAGGCATTCTTGGATCTTAGTTGCACTTGGGGGCGGCTGGAAAGATAGAATGAAAAGCGCTCCCGCGCTAATCGTACCATTTACGAGCTGATAAATGAAAAATGAAGCAAAGCGAACTTAACAAACGAATCCACTGCGCTCTTATTGCCATCCGCTGCACTCGGCCCATGTTGCACGGGTGCGATTGGAGAAAACGAGAAAATAAAACCGACCCGTGGTGCCGATTGCCACGCGTTATGGTTATCTCATTTTCCACATACTGCCCAGCGCCGACTCAGACCGTACCCACCGAGCACCGATTTTGCATAGATAATTATCTGCTTTTATTAGACTCATTAAGGCATATAATTAAAACCTTTTGTCCCGACTATGCCGGCGCTAGTAGTGGTGGTGGTGTTGCGTGCGAGTAGCTAATGTGTGTCCTGTGCGCTGAGATGCGGCTTATTTTTAGTGACGTGATTTTTTGTTTCGTTCGCCGTCCCGCTAGCTGCCATTCTTTATTGTTGAAAACTTCCTTTGGTTCACCGTGGACTCGTCGTCCTGGTGGAAGATTAGGTTGATGCTGATGAAAGGTTGATATGAGGACAAAAGGAAAGGATCATTATTCATCACGCTAGAGCGTGGCCAATGGAGTTGGAAGTTGCGTCGTATGAACCGTTCACCTACGGACGGGCTGGGATAGTCACCGGAGGGGTACGTGTTTGCCAAGTTGCATGTGACAGCGTGGCAATTCCTCGAACAATGAGCACATTCCGGTAGCAACGCATTCCGATTTGCAGCTCACGTTTGGTCTGTTCGCAGAAGAATCGATCGTATTTGAAATGAAAAAAAAGCTACTCTGGAAGGCCATCTACATGGGTATGATTCGTAAATCTCCCATCGTAATCACCGACCACTGTCCAGTTGCTGGGGGAAAATAATCCGCATCTGATGTGTGCTTAGTGCCTAATAATAATGAAGCGCTGTAGTACGCATATAAGTTTACCAGTACATCCATATTATAAGAAAGTCTTCATAAGGGTGATGTACGACAAAGCATGGCGAACGATCTGGAAATGAATGATAACACATCTATCTCTTCATCCATCGATCCGCTGTGGACTGAGAACTTACCAAAGAAAAACTTGCCAACGATGTTTTGAAGAAGGGCACGTCGACATTGCACCCGTGCTGGGCTCTTACCATCATCAGCTGGATAAGATGCCGTGTGTTGCGATCGAACTGATACCAAGGGAAATCGTACACAGCCGTTTCAATCATTTCACTCTGGTGGATGTTACAAGTGTTATCATACTAACAGAATTTTGCATAAAATTGATATTTTCCTACCGATTCGCGGACCATCGTACCGCTGTACGAGTACAAGAACAGCAACGCCAGTAGAGAGATCGTATATGATAAGTACGAGAGCTTGTACATTCCATCTAACTGTTGAAAAACAAAATTCTAAATTAAATGAACGAACTTGTTGTCAAGAGTACACAAATATGCTTACAATTAGCACAGAGATGCTGACCATGCACATCATGAGTGCGGTACAAGCATAAATCAGTAGAATGTTCGGTGCGAAGGCACTGCGCAGCTCGGACACTAGCTCAATTAACTGTTGATGCCGGGTACTGATGCGTTTCAGTGCATGGTTGATACGGTCAGTTTCGGAACTAGAGCTCTTCCATGCTCTGGCCTCTATGGTTAACGCGAGTGTTTCAATTTCCAGTTTGATTGCTTGGAACTGACCACAGACATACAGGCAGACGGCGGTGAACAATGCATCTCCACCCACTATGGCAGTGATGGTCGGAGCCGAAGCGTAGTTTTGGACCATTGTGGTCAGAACAAAGAGCACGGTATTTTGAGAGTCAAATGGTAAACTGCGAAGGAAAATGGTTATAAAGTTGTTTGAGCTCGGCTTACGTAATTCTAAAAGGATCTTACGACATTTTGAACGGTAAAACCTTCACAAACGAACTCTCGTCCTGGAACCAGTTGTAGGCCATTACGCCGAAAGGTATCACAGCAAATAGCACGGCAGTGAGGAAGCAGTTCAAGAAAAGAAATTTGGTAAACTGCTGTCCGAGTGTCGTCATCCGTTTGGAGATCTCACTTTCCCTAGGATGCGCATCTGTGGGAGAGGAATCGGACCGACACTTAATGTTGTGCGAAACATGTAATGGAAAGGCTACGGCCACCCACGTGATGTTAACATATAAACTTTAATTTTCGACTATAACAGTATAGCAATTAGTACACATACAATGGGACCGATTCTTTCTGTACAACTCTGCGATACAATACAAACACTTACTGCGAATCAAATGGCTGATATTGTTGAGAACACGCTCGATCTTTTGCTCATTGATGAGAAAGAAGACCATTCGGAAAAATCCAGAGATACGCGATACCGTAGGGCATACACTTTCAATAGCATCACTTAGATTACCGTTGCGATACGCATAGAATCCATAGAGAAATTCAGCCACCATGCAGATCGCTAGCGTTGCGAGATTTACACCGATGAGAACTTTGATGTACCAACGTCGCACGAGACGATCCGCGGGCCAGACCCCAAACACAAGCAGTATCTTGCGCTGCAGTCTGAACATGTTCTCTTCTTGTGCACTTTTTGAGCGCAGTGTGAATTTGCTAAAGACACGATACACTTGAGATCACCAACGGTCGTTCACCGTATAAGGTACATAAGCTCCATGCACGTGCTTTTAAATAAGGTTACCCCAATGAGCGTAATATAGGGGAACACTCTATGGGCGTGAATAAACGATTTTGTTCTAATACATTATTCACCACGAGATGCATTTATTTATTTTCGTGAGAAACTCGTGTCTGCATTTCTATCGTTGTAACTGATGTCTGCTATGTCCAACCCTAGAGTCTAGTTGATATGGCTTTATATCCGGTATTCGGTATTCTGCATGCAAAGATTCTTCTAGTAGTGCCGTAAGGAGTGCGGCTGTCATGACACAACCGTGGTATATCTGTGTGGAATCAGCCCGTAGTCAGCATCTTGTTGCACCACGAACAGCAGTACCACCGGGAGACAGTCATCCTCTAATCCAGTGCTGTAAAGTCCACTCCACTGATTTCGACTTATCTTACGTAAATAGAGTGCAGGATTTTTGTTGCCCGTGTTGTACAGTGCTTCGGTGAGTTCCGCCTCCAACCGTTAACCGGAGCCAAATCGTCGCGAGAAAAACCCACCAGGCAAATGGGGCGAAACATCTCGGAAAGTTCAATATTTGTACAGCTGTTCTGCCGGGCTGCGCAGTGCCCGTGGTTAGCGTTCGGCCCTCTCGCTGCTCCTTTTTGACTCGTGCGAAAAATTACTGCACCACAGCCGTGGTTCGGTCTGGGTGCTTTCGATGGAAACTGTGACAGATTGAGCGGTCTAACTTAACCGGGGTCTCGGTGTGCGATGTTTCTTGCGCTGCAGAAAAGCCACAAATGAAATTGTGCAGCAAACACTGCTCACCGCACGAGCTTTCGTATCAATCATAAGCCTTCATCAATCATTAGCGTGCAGCGTTGGGACGTGAAACAGGCAGGCTGCACACACTGTGCGTAATTTTACGGACAAGATTAATGACAGTTTGAGGAACACGGGCAAATACTGCTACATGGTTGTTCGATGCAAGCAATGCTGTGACTCATTGATGAGTATTAGATTGATCGAACGGTTTGTTGATTAGTGAAGCACAAAAAAGCGTTTAAATTTCTAAATGGGTCGGTAAATATTCATGAGGAAAAGATTACACCCTAATCTCCTGGAGTATTTTACGATAAATTAACCAATCAAACACCTGCGTAGCGTAATGCCTCATTCTGACGAGTTATTGATGTGCCATAAAAGATAAATAAGGATGAACAAACGGCCAATATGTTCGTCAAAAATAACGATAACTTTAATGCCTACTTATAATGTTAAAAATAAGGATAACTCTAAAGACTTGTTCAATAAATGTCTCAAAGAGATAATTAATGTCTCTTGGCTACCTCAAATTATTCCATAAGGCGACGCTTATCTCAGGATCATGCACACACTGACTGGTGTTCGCAATCAGTGTCACTCGTACGCAAGCAAACAATTTAGCATAACCAACACGCCAAGCTACCGGCTAGAAGCAGCATTAGCAGCATATCGCACATAGTGGGCTTGCATCCACGCGCACTTAGTGCTTCCCCCAGCGCCCGGAATGAAGATGTCCGGGATGTTGATTAATTCACTTTCCACATCCACCCACAGTGGGTTCATAATTAATCAAAGGCAATCCGATTTTAATCATGCGACATGAGAGACACGGCAGCCTCAGTGTGGTGCGATGAGATTAGCTCAAGGCAGCGAACGATGCAGTGATGATATTTTATTATCGCCACACAAGAAGTGTAAGCGCACTGGCAGGCAGCAATGCGCCGGGTGATACTCGTCGTTTGGAGGCAAAACTGAGAGAAAAAAGTAGCAAAAACCTCTGAGGTTACTGCGATGCGATGCGGTTACTTGGCTACACTCGACCCATTTAGCAAAGCCGTGTGGCTAGCGCCGAGGGTCTGATGTTCTTCCGGTGGTGGGAGCGTAATTGAAACTGGACACCCGATAGTAAAAACTTATGTCCTTTCGCAGTAAAAGACTTCGCGCCGAGCGGCTCAATGTGGCCGTCGGACGATACGGCGCAACCGAAAATGGCAAGAGTGTGTCTGTGTGTGGGTTTTTTTTTCACCTCGGCTGCCGCTCCATTTCGAACCTACTGGAGGGTATGATTTTCTTCGTGTCGTCGCCGTAAGGACACGAGGAAAGATAAATGTTTTCCATGGGCTTCTTTTTGGCGGTGGAGAATGATTGTGTTCTTTTTTTTTGGATTCGGCGAGTGCTGAGTTCCAGATGCCTTGCATGTAAGTACAGGCGGCTGATGGGCCAGCTGAAATTGAATTCGATTCCACCGAAACCCGGCGGCCGGAGTCGGGTAGACACTGGAGCAGTTGAAGCGGTAGCTGATTCTACTTTATGCTCCGTTCGATTGAACTACATTCATCTTCAGTGACCCAACCGAGCCGTGATTACTGCTTCATCAACTCCTCGCCTACTGAGATGTCTGCGCTTAGCGATGTTTTTCTCCTGCGTTCGCGCGCGTCTGGTTGAAGCAAAGCTCAAGGACATTCTCCCGTTATCGACCGGAGCACGGTGGTTGCTCTGTAACACGCGGGTTGTCGGTTAAGTGTATGCACATTTATTTCCACGCCAACCAGCACGTGGCACCGTGGCATGGCGAGTGGCGGAGAGCAGCAGCAAAATAAAACGCTCCACCGTGTCACGCCGGGTGTGAAGACTTTCGGCTGGGTGAAGCATATTTCTTTCGGGATCGACACTTTTTGCCTCATATCATTATTTTCACATCTCATTGTCAGAGGACCCGTTGGTGGAACGGCGCTCGTACGGTGGCGGAGAGGGATTCTTTCATCTTTCATCACCCTCGCGCTGCCGGTGCGGGTTTTAACGAGTTGTGAGGAAAATTTGTTTCCCAAGAAATCGGTGCGGAAACGGTGCTCCGTAATCCGGCACCTTTTGCATTGCGGTTGATACAGGGAAAGAGAAGGCAAAAAAAACGCATGCTCATAATGGTGATTGAATAGCTAAAGATTTCCGGCACAAGTGTGGATGTTTTGCCCATTCCAGTGGTGACGCAACAAAGACGACGACGACGACACACTTTGCACGCAACAATCGGGCGATCCGAAAAGTTGAGCGCAGGACAATGCTTTTATGATGCGCCTATGTTTCTTTTTGTCGGTGGGAAAGATTTGCAAAACTGGTGACGCGTGTGCTTTCGCGGCGATATGTGTGGTCCTCATTAGCGATCTGATCCCTTACGTTATTCACATCGATGGCTCGGTGACAAAGTAGTTTTTACAGGTTTTGCCTTCCCGCTACGAAGGAACTTCTGCCATTTGAGGCTCGTAGGAAACTTTTCGTGATTAATGCGCTCGAGAGGTGGAAGATGTTTGATTTATCATGACTTGTGGAGAAGTGGCTTGAACCTAGCAGATACGATATTTTTTCCAATCAAGTCGTGAGCGTCAGTTTTTTGCTACATTAGAGTAGAGGTTGCTAGAATTAGAACTAAACTAGCAAGGCGATGAACCTGATTCACTGTTAATAATCGATTCCAGACCAAATGCTATTACACCGTTCTCTGTTCGTTTCAATACCAATCCGATTTAGAAACCACAAGCCCCAGCTGGAGTGCTTTCATTACAATTCGTGTTTGTTGTTAAGAACTCTACTTCAAAACAGAACACGTGTCTTTGCAAATAAGTTTCTCGCACGGTCATGCTTACGGTGAGAACGCACAAGTAAAATATAATACGAGCCACCAGTGATTGTGCTTGCCATTGCCATGTATTGGTGGAGAACTCAATTTTCTAGTTGAATCAATTTAACGAAGCTAATCAGGTTAAATAGTGCACTCGACAAGGGTTCATTTAGGTTTTTCAAACCAACCGCAAGGGTGATGCTAACTGCAAGGCATCAGTTCTGAACTATCGATTACGTACATGCACGTGTGGCTCCGTTCGCAGTTTATGTGCGCCCTGTAAACACGAAAGACGAATGCTACAAACAAAACCGCGCTCGTGCTCTTCTGGGTGGGTTGAAGCAGAAAGTGTTTTTCAACGGGGGTTTTGCAAGTTAACCCGCAAAAAGAAATACAACACTGCCGACACTGATCTTAAGTGGCTGCACATTGCTCAACTGACTGCACGCTGTGAATTGGCCGGTGACTGCACATAACGCCACCATGCATGTGTTTAAGCGCACAAGGGGGGATACATAAGTCCAGTCCCTACCTGCCGGGACTTGCGGAAGGTTCTCGAGCATGAGCCTCTTACTCGCGCGGGATAGCGCATTCCAAGATGAAAGTTCTTTCGCCACAGAAGTTCCACAGAATGCACCAGCCAGGGGAGTGTAAGCGTGCGCCCGCGCGTTTTAGTTCCAGCAATTAACATCTTTTATTAGACTCATTAAGCTTGCCGTAATTAACTTTTCCATTCTACGCCCCGCGACGCCCCTCGGGTTGGGTTGGCGACGCTATCGTCGCCGTTGTGCTCGGCACGAGTCGTCATGTTGAGTGCATCTTGCCGGCGCACGTCATTGTGAGGTCGTAAAATGTGCACCGACCGTGCGAAAGGACGTACGGCTCCTTTCGCTGATAACATCTTGATGCAGGTACGTGCCGGTGACCTGATTATATTAATGATATAGATTTTTCCGACCGGTGTGCCCTCTGCGTAAGCAGTTTATGAAGATTTAATGAAGAAAATTCATTGCACCACCCGAACAGGTTGGCCTCCAGCGTGTAGGGAATTACGCTTCGCGGCTCGATTCAAATGGTCGGCTTAGAATTACAAGAATGACTTCATTAGTGTTATGTACGACGAAGCTGTACGAACAATCTGTAATGAAAAGCGTACCGAGATGTACGCTAGCGCTGCTTTAGCTAATTCGCTGCAACAACAACAACACCCCCCCCCCCCCCCACATACTACTCACCGCCGAAAAGCTTGCCATAGAAGTTTCGAAGAAGGGCACGTCTACATTCGATCCATGCTGGGCCCTTATCATCATCATCTGGATGAGATGGCGAGTGTTGCGGTCGTACCGGTACCAGGGAAAATCGTACGCCACCGTTTGAACGGCTTCGCTCTGCGAAATTGAATTTTGATTTAGGGAAAAGAAACCCAAAAGTCGTAGCGTTCCAACAAAAAAAGAAATACCGCATCACGGATGATCGTTCCACTGTACGAGTACAGAAAGAGCAGCGTTAATTCGGCAAATGCGTACGGCAAATAGGTGAGCTTGTAGATGCCTTCCACCTGAAGTCGAGTAAAATGTAATGTAGAATGTAAAAAGGTCTTGTGTGGAAGCTTATTTTCGACACCAACCACGAGCAACGCCACGCACACGATGCACATAATGATGGCGGTGGCAGTGTAGACGAGCAGCACGTTCGGAGCGAAAGCAGTGCGCACCTCCGCCACTAGGTCAATGATTTGCTGATGTCGCTTACTGATGCGTCTCAGTGCGAGGTTCACGCGGTCAGTTTCGAACGGGGAGCCCTTCAGCGATCGTGCGTTCAACGACGACGATAGACTCTCAACTTCTAGTTTTATCGCCTGGAACTGACCATAGACGTAGAGACAAACTCCGCTGAACAGTGCATCACTGCCCGACTGCGAAGTGATTGTGGGAGCCGAGGCGTAGTTAAGAAAAACTGTGGTCAAAGTGAAATAGAAAGAGTTTTGCGAGTCGTACGGTAGCCTAGAAGGTGGACAAGTTAGTATGGAACGTTTTAGAAATGCCATTAAAATAGCGATTAATACTTACGCCAACTTAAATGGTAGAAGTTTGACAAGCGGCCTCTGTCCTTGCCACCAATTGTAGCTCATGATGAAGAATGGCGTTACCCCGTATAGGCAGGCGGCAAAGAACATCATTAGGAAAAGGTAAAACGTAAACTGTTGCCCGAGTGCGGTCATGCGTTTGTTGATGCTGCTTTCGCGAGGATGCTCATCTGTGCGGCAGAAGCAGATTTAGGTTCTAGTTGTACACGAAAACACACACGCACCATATACTCACTGCGCAGCAGTTCACCGATGTTGGTGAGAACGCCGTCAATTTTGTCCTCATTAATGAGATAGAACAGCATTCTCAGAAATCCCGAGATCCGCGCTACTGTAGGACAGATGCTTTCGATGCTTTCGCTAAGATCTCCATCCTGGTACGCGTACAGGCCGTGCAGAAACTCACCCACCATGCAAATGGCGAGCGTTACAAGGTTAATGCCGATGAGAACTTTAACGTACCAAGGTCGCACCAGCCGGTCGGCGGGCCAAAGCCCAAAGATGAGCAGTATCTTGCGCTGCAGCCTGAAGATGTTCCATTTCCGTCCCCTTCGAGTGTCGTCCAGCTTGGGCTGGTTGGAGAAATGAATCACTGCGGACGTTTTAACCATCGCTGAGGCCCACTGATGAACTGGTATGATCAGAGTTACCCATGGCTCTGTCAATTTATATGGCGCAGGTATCCTTGGAAACGGTTAAAACGGTTAACCAGTCCAAAACATTGCCGCCATGGGAAAAGCTGTCAGTCCGGCAATCCGCACATTCTGATTGACTTACCGAATGACATTTGTGGAGTTTCGCGATTATTCGCGAATCATGTGCAAGTGATTGCGTTTTCCTTCACATGTTATTATAATGGCTAGAAAAAGATCCTTCGCACCCAACAATCATCGGGTATCGATTAACTTATCGGCTTCCAAACCGCAACGGGCCAGGTAGGGCCCATTATCAAAACACGCAAAACAATGTATTGTGGTTGAACGATAAACACTTTAACGAAGAAGCTTTACTGGAAATGAAAACCACTTAAATAATTATGAATAATACGTAAATCATGGGCTATACCATTCCCCCATTATTGGGCCTCATTAGCGGCCCCACCTAATGCTTTGCAATGGCAATGCTACTCCTGCGCCACATGCTACCCCCAGTAAGAGAAAGCAATTAAATTGATTTGAGCCCGCTTTTACTAGACGCACAAAACCGCAAAACTGCTGACTTATAAATGCGAACTCCGAACGCTGGCGATATGATGTATCACGAAGCGAAATGCAAGAATTCGTGCCTCTTGCCGCGTGCGAACGATCGTACGAAAGTCGCTGGAAAAGCTCACCCTTTGTCGTTGCGTAGTTTGCGGTGGCTTCCACGTGCCGCCGCGTGTCACCCGCACGCGACAAACCTGCTGGGACCTTACCGCAAATGCGGGGGCCGCGTTTAATCGATTCCTGAGGTTTCCGTGGTCTGTGGCTAGACCACGGGACGGTTGTCGAGCGGATGAAGTCGGCTGGGGGTCACCAATTTATGCACACTCCAAATTTCGTTTGTCAAAATGGTGTGTCGTATGATGGCGATTATGAACGGCGGGTGTTGCTTGTGTGCGGGTAGGTAACATTAATCGACAGGAGCGAACTGTTCACGGTGAAATCGCGAGTTGCGAGCATTGGAAGCGCTTACGCACCCCTTTCATCGAGGGGGCGCTTTTGTGTGGTAAATTTAATTTACCAACAAACTTATTTAATCTGCCAGTTTACTTAATCCACCGGGCGGCTTAAACCAGCCCAACCGAAAGTTCCAGAACCAAGCTGGGCTCTCGTTCAAGCGTAGCCGCCAGTGCGCTGCAATCATCGCTGCAAGCCGCAGTTTCAGTGATACAATATTCATCGGACTTCATCAACACGCGCAGTCGACCGGCGCTCCTTGTGGGAACGCCAGGTCAACCACAATCTCCAGAGGCAACCACTCTGCATGGATGACGAACCGCTCTGCCCTTCTTGGACGAGCTTTGCGAAATTCCCCGTAGCGTACGCGCTAACGCTGGCCAGGGTGGTGGCTGTCTTCCGCTCTGTTTACTACCACAATTAATCAATTGCTCAATCAGATGTAAATTAATAGCTGGAAAATGTGCCCAGACCACCAGCGGCGTGGGACAATGTCCACCTTCCTTAGCCGGCGGGCGATGGGGCGGTGGGCAGTGTTGTTCCGCGTCTTTTCACCTGGTTTCAGCGCGATTGGTTGGTTTCGGTTGGGCGTCAGGCGCGCACTCGTGCCAGCCGGGAGGGTTGAGAGCTGCCATATCGGTTGCTGCGTTAGTTATGAGCCGCGGTAATGTGGATTTCTAATTGAATTCACATCTCACTGTCGATTGACGCGCGGAATTAATTACGGTCGATGCGTTGAAATATAGCTTCCGTCGGGCCGCAGGGTGTTTCCGGTGGTACATGGAATTTACGAGCGCATGGATAGACTTTTTGAATGAATACCTGGAATGTGTTGAAATAGTTGTCCTTGTTTGACACGAGTGACAGATCATTTACATCGACACTAGCAGCAATTTAGTACGGATTCGGAACGTACAAAAAAGCGCATGTTAGCTAAAATATGTGTTTGGTTTATTGAATTCCATTGTCCTGCTTAAACCTACCAAAAGCTCGCAACGAATCCCGCCTATTCGTGCGAGCATCCAAAAACTGAGAGACTTAAATTTGAGACGCACAGTAAGACCGCACAATTACAACAAAGTACACCGAATGATGTTGAGAATGTGGGTGAGCGTTGTGTGAGGAGAACGGTCGGGGTGAGAGTGTTATAAATACGGTCTACACTAGCTTACGAGCACCACCTCTGGAGATGATGATGTTTGCTAAGCAGTTATAAACCATCTCAGTACTGCCTAGTGCATGCGGGACACATTTCTCTCAGGCGGATTTCTCTTATCTGTTCCCTCGCATAAGTTGTAATCCAATTTCCAGTCCAGTCCAAAATTAATTCACTATAATAAACCCCTCTGACTAAGCACCCCGTGTGAAGTGGGCCCACATTGGGCCTCTATCACGGTTTTAGTGATACGAAAACCACCACGATACGGGGGCTGAATTAGCTTATCCCTTCTTGAACTTGAGCAACAGTATACTAATGGTAAGGAAGATCACGATCCAGATGGCAGTGGAGGCGAATCCGATGTAGACGTTCGGGTCCTCGATAAGCCAACCGCGCTGCAGGATGGAGCGTAGTGATTCGGTCGATTTGGTGAGTGGTAGAAAGACGGAGAAGACACGCACCAGCGGGTGCATTCCCTCGATGGGCCAGATGATGCCGCACAGCATCACGATCGGCAGGAAGCTACCCATCGCCATGTACGTAGCGGAGCGTTCATTATCACACGAGCACGATACGACGAATCCTGCAATAACGGAAGCGTTGTTAACGTGTGTACAAACAGGGGCGATGATCGTTTCGATGATCGGCTTACCGAAGCACATGCCGCACAGTCCCGTCAGTATGGTGAGCAGAATGACCCACACGATGTCGCCTCGGTTGGTGAGATTGAACACGGAGAAGCTAAACACCATGACGAGCGCCGTCTGGAAGCACATCACCAGGAACTGGGTGGTGACGTGTGAGAAGAGAATCTCGATACCGGTAATGCCCGACACGAGGCAACGCTCCAGGATGCCTTCGTTGCGCTCGATCAACATGGCACCCGAGGTCAGGGCGACGGAGAGGAAGAATATGATGCTGGAGAGGAGTAAGGTCATAATGTTATACAAACACGCCCTTCAGTTGGCTTGTGACGGAGCTTACGTGAGAATAACGCCAGGAGCAGCAAAGTCCGTAAAGTTCGGCTTACGATCACCGTACACCGGTTTGTTCCACTGGAACGGAATGCGCCCATTGGACGGGTTTACGTCGCAGTCCACCAGAATGTTTTCGATAAAGTCGAAGTAAGCATACTGAATGTCCCGGTAGAGAAGCGTTCCAATTTGTTGGTCTGCAAGGATTAAAAAAACACGCGATGGTTATTCGATCATTTCGGGTTCCGCGATCACCGTACTCACTTGACATATCCATTGTAACGGCCAGGTTTGATGAGTCGATGGTGAAATCATCCACATCGCGGCCTCGCTCGGTTCGCTCCACGAGTGAGTCGGAATAGTTGGAGGCAAATACGAGTGCTCCCCATGCCTTGCCCCGGCTTACCTGCTGTAGCGCGTCACTTTCGGTGGAAAAGAGCTCCTGTGAGAATAAGAAACGCGGGTGTCAGCCAGTGCATGCCCGATCGCGCTACACTTCTTTTTACGCACCAGTTCTACGCTCCTGTTCTTCAGGAACTCCATGTACCGGCAGCTGAGCAGCGAATAGTTGCACCCCGGGAACACTGGACACTCCTGTAATCCGTAGCCTGCATCTTCCAGTTCGTAGTTGGCGACGGCCAGCTTCAATCCAACCGGATCATGTCCGATTGCCCAGCAGAACAGGATGATCTGGGCCACCGGCAGTCCGATGATGAATGCCATTACGCTGTGGAAGAGACACAAGTTACAGTCCGCTCCGGTCGCGCGAGCCAACCACCACTCACCCAACATTGCGCCACATCCAGAGGAAGTTCTTCCAGATCAGCGCCCGCATATGGTTCGGTTTGATGATCTTCAAGTAATCGATGAACGGCGTTTTAGCGTCCTCCTCGGGCGGTAGTGGAGGAGCCTGTATTTCCGGCGTAACCGCGTCCGGTCCCCGGGACGACATGGAGATATTGTCACCGAACTCTCCGGAGATCTCACCGTGATCCTCCTCCGGGGAAAGATCCAGCGCAGGGTTGCTGATTGCCGGTATTCGCACATGCTCCACCACTTCCTGGGCGATGGACGAGCGTCTCCGTTTGCCCATGTTCTGCAGGACGGACAGCTTCAGGAACACGTCCTCCAGCGATTCGGCCTGGTACTGGGCGAGCAGGTCGGCGGGAGACTCCTCGGCCAGGAACTTGCCCCCACGCATCAGACCAATGACGTGCGCTTGCCGCGTCTCCTCGATGTAGTGCGTCGTCACGATGACGGTCGTGTTGCCGGATTTGGTGATCTCGACCAGATGGTCCCAGATGCTCTGCCGCAGCACCGGATCCACGCCGACGGTCGGTTCGTCCAGGATGAGCAGCTCGGGTTCGTTTAGCAGCGCGGCGGCAAGGCTCATACGCCGCTGCTGACCACCGGAGAGGTTCTTGACGAAGCGCGACGCGTTCGGCAGCTGCAGCAGCTTGCACAGGAAGTCCGTCTTCTCGTCGACCTGGTCCGTCGTCATGCCGTAGATCCAGCCGAAGTAGATGAGCGTTTCGCGGATGGTGAACTCACCGTACAGCGCCACTTCCTGCGGCATGTAGCCGATTCTCGGGCCGGGGACGCCGGATCCGCGCGATCCGGGACGTCCACCCAGCACCCAGATCTCGCCGGAGTTGAGTCTCCGCCGGCCGACGATACAGGAGAGCAGGGTCGTCTTCCCGCAGCCCGATGCACCGAGCAGTCCGTAGCTGAAACAGTGAGTGCGCCGTGAAAATTAATCACAAAACCATTGGAAGACAGCGGCCGCAATCGCCGCGTCGCCACTTACATCGTGCCCTTCGGTACGGTCATGTTCAACCCGTCCAGGATGACGTTCGGGTTCTTTTTGGTGCCGTAGATTTTGTGCGCTCGCCGTACGCAGACGGCCTGCTGGCGGCGGATGGCCACGGTGGAGGGCTGCGACATGAACATTTTTCGTCTTGCCGCCAGCTCTAAATCTGTGTCGGTGGACTGCGCCTGACCGCTGCCGGTCGCCACCGGTGGAATTCCTTCCGACTCCGCATCCATATTGTTGCTAAGGAAAGAGAAAGAGCGAGGGAGTGTGAGTGAGAGAGAGAGAGAGAGTGGAAAACCTTCAGGCGGCATCGTTTAGTGCTGCTGTGTTGATTCTAGTATCAATTAACAGGTCCGTTTGCACAGCAACGCGTGTCCCAGGGCAGGAAGGAAACGTGCGCTTTGAACTAGGTAATCATTTCAGCGACTACGCAGCGATTTTATTTGACATTCGGTAAACTAAATGCGCATCCAGCGCGGGCTCGCTGCGGTCTGTCCGATCCGTGTTTGTGTTGTGTAAATGAAGGCTATTAATGGAATGCCGCTCTGTCCGCTCCAGACCCTATCCCTTTGATGCTGCAAATATCCTTCCCGGAGCGCGCATCCGTTGCTTTTGCCGCTTGTTGCGTTTTTTGTGTGTGTGTGTGTGTGTGTGTGTTTGTAAATTTTGTTGCGTTTGGCGGTGCGTGATAGTTCGTTCGCTGGATGCGCCCGGTGGAAACGGGAGAGAAATATCAATTTAATTGCCGTTAATGAAGCTTGACGCGGTGTTTGTATGTTTGCCGAGCGCGACGAGCAGGGCCGCATTAACTGCATTAATGCAAATATCATTCTGTGCGGGACAGAACACACAGCTTCAGCGCTGCACACAGGCTGCGGCGAGATTGGGTGCAATTATTCAATGTTTTCGATTTGGTGTTTTTACGTGTGTGTTCTGTCCGATGCTGTAGACGGATATCGATAGCAGTTATTGCTTACAATGTTTATCTGCAGCCGGTTGCCAATTTGGATAGCAAAATGCAATATCATTCATTCGGCGGTGGTTTCAAGCGCAGAAGTTCAGGCATATAGCCGTGATCATATTCCGATTCATCTAATTGCTTGACCATTGCAGTGAGTGACCCTAGTGTATGCAAAGCTGAATTAAATCGATATTACATTCTTTAAAATGTAGCTTTCTCCGAAAGCAATTGTCATACCAGTGTTGTTCACCCCGGGTGTTTCCCTTTATTGCTTGATTAAGCCAACTTCTGGCCGGACGTACATGTGCGAGCAGACAACAGGTCCACGACGCGCTGTACTTTTCAGCCACATTCGACCACCCTGGGCTGGAGCCACCCTCGACCGAGGCAACCACATGCAACACCACCCCGGAGACAGCACTCTGCCGAAAGTTCGTGTCGGGAAAGTTGAGACCCGGCCCCGTCACCCGGTAGCAAACAAGTATGTGGCATTGTTTTACAACACACTTGCCGCAGAAGTTGTGAGGTCCGCCGCTCGGTTGCATTCGGATGATTGGAAACCTACAAGGTTGCCGGCCCAAACGCACCAACACGGGGCACAAGAGAGGGGCGGGGGGGGGGGCACGTTAAACTTTTGCGTGCGAGATAGAACTCGAACCTTGCGCAACCGACTGCGGCGGGCAGGGCTGCGTAATAACCAGCAGCAGTTGTTGCACGTTGTGAGGTGCAGTGTGAAAGTGTTGTGTTGCTTCTTTCTGAGCGGCGTTTTTTTTTGTTGCTGTTGCTGCTGTTGTTGTTGCCGTTGCACTGCAGTGTGTTCTTTTTGCACCGGGCGAAAAACCTGCCTCAGAACCGTGTTCCGCTGTTTTGCGCGCCTCTGGCCCCGGGTGAAGGGATGTGTGGGAACATTTCTAGAAAATGGTGCAACTTTGTGGCGTGGCGAGAGTGGCGTTTCGGAACGGTGCACAGCACGGCCTAATCGGGCTCGGGTGCTGCCCGCGGGTGGGGCAGATAAGTGGTTGGTAAAATATGTTCTAATGTGGGCATAGGCGTAGGCAGTTGGGAAACATAAACATTAAAGTGCGGAATTGTTACTACCGACAAAAGGGACAAAAGGGAGCAGCAAAAAATGAGAATGAGCGCCGTAAGCCGAGTGATTGTGGTGTAGAATTGCTCGTTAAACTGATACGGAGAATGCCTTAGGTAATATTTTTTGCTGGATTTTTTGCTCGTGTTGCCAGAAATGGATGGATAATTTCGCGGGTTTCCATTTGTATATGTGCAATGGAAATATGTCTTGTAATACTGTAGGTACCTTAGTTAGAATCTACTAATAAATGCATAAATAAATAAATAAATAAGTGCAATGGAAATATGTCTTGTAATACTGTAGGTACCTTAGTTAGAATCTACTAATAAATCAAGATTTAATGAGGAAAAACAACACATACTTAATAATCGACTGATTATGTATTAATTTTGTTTACCCCATGCATACAAATTCAAAGTTAAAAACTCACTCCTCCCAAAGTCATATCGTTCTCTCATTTCGGAAGCTGTGCTAGCGGTTTTTGTTTTCCTCAGAACTCTTTCTTGCATTCCATTAAAAGCGCATCAAAGCTAATGACGAAACAGAGTACCGAAACCCCTCGCCAGTGACAGTTTTCACCAATAAAGACAACCAATCAATTTATGAGTTTAAAATTAGTTCGATGCGGGCAAAAGTTTTCCGTACTCCCGAGAATCCGTGCAGTGAGAAAATGTCTTTCGTGTGCAAATGTTTCACCCAACTTCTCCAGCCCGGAGTCGGGCAGGCAAGGGTAGTTGGCTCGGGTGGAGTACACATGTAGTCGGCGAAACTTAAAATCAAATACCGACGCGCATCGCTGATTGCCGTCGCGTTTCATCGGTGGAATGACTGATTTTCCCATCTTTCGCTTCCTGCCAGTTCCGTTCCTGTCGGCCAAATCGAATATGCATTACGCCATCCGACTGCGCCCGCGGTCACGAGGCGCGGGAAGCGTTCGCGGTCCGGATGTACTGAAAACTCCGTGGGCGGCCGCCGCGAGTGAGGAAAAAGTTTTTTAATTGAATTAAATCGTGCTTCCCCCTGGGCGCTGGGCACGGGTCCCGGCGTGAAGCGGGTGGTTCGAAATGGAAATTGCATGTCGTGCGGTTGCTGTGCAGTGGCTGCGCGTGAGCAACGCGTCTGGCAGCGGTGGCGCGATTATTAGAAGTGGGCGAAGTTGCGCTGATTGATTCGTCGGCTTTTTCCGCGCCGAAACGGTCACAGCGAACCGAGAGATGGAAAACTACTGAAATGAAATTGCCCCCCCCTCGGGGGCGGTTGTAATGGTTGTGTTTATGAAGGCGCGAGGTGTTGTGTTAGATGTGTGTGCAAGAGTGTTTCGATTCGTCGAAGGCGAACGGTTCAATGTCATGATCATAAGGTACGGGTTATGCAAATGCGAGCAGCTCGCAGCTCGGCGTTGTGAGTGTGCGAGTGGGTACAAGAGCCGTAATTAGCCGACCCCAGCCCGATAGGGCAGCAGGTGTCGCTGTACGGTCGTTCATATTTGCGTCTGTTTTTTTTTTGCATCTATCGACTCGGATCAATCTTGACGCCAGTGCCTTCAGATCGGACGTAATTATCTTACCCTTAGGTGACCTGCTCGTCCTCCCCGTCAGCAACGAGGTGTCCACGGTCAGGGACGCGGTGACACCCACCCTTTTGCCCGGGCTCGACATTGACCCCAGAAGGCGGCAGGTACCTGTCACCTCTCCGACCGACTGTGCATATATATCGAATTAATTTGGCTAATTATCAGGCAGTGTTTTTTTTTGCTATCTTCCCGCAGGCTTGACTGTCCAAGACTTCCGCTCCTACACCGCATGATGTACAAGGTGCGATCGTTGGAAGCTAATCCATTACCACGCGCGCCCCGATCTAGCGGCGCAATCTTGATAGCCGCCGTGCAGTTGGTGTCACGCAAGGTGACAATCCACCGGATGAGATGGCGCCCTCCCCGGTGGATCCATTTGCATTCGGAGCGTTCGTGTTCGGTGGCCATCTTCTTCGCGTGACCACCACGCTGGTGTATGATATATGCGCTGGCGGTGCGTGCGTTTGACGGAAGGTTAAACTAATTGACAGCAGTTTTCACTTAATGTGCTCCATGATTCTTTTATACCTTAAGCTACGCGAGTATCATCCACGATGGTTGAAAACGATACTCTGTACGGCGTTGCGTGTCCCCGGTTGGCGTCCAAAGCCACGAATCACGGGTTTAGAACAATTGGCTGATGAAATTAATTTCGAAAAGTGTACGGGACGGGTTTCCCCGCCGGCGGGACGTCTAAATCTGCGTTGTTTGACAGAAGTTTTCGTTGTGGCTCGTACTTCCGCGCCATGCACGATATCGCGGTGCACAGCAGCGTCGCGCTAGCTCGCGGGAAGTTGCCACGATAGCGATAGCACCCGTGAGCGAGAGACACTGGCTGCGAAACCCGTTTTCAGGCTCATTAGCCGCAACAAGCAGGATCAACAGAACGGCCGGCGCCCGGTTCCTGTGCACGTTTTCGCCGTATTAGTCAGTTAACAAAGACGGAAGTGAACACTCATCGTAGCTGGGACGCCGAACGACACCACACACACTCCATTGACGTCAATGAGATCGATGGGCAAAGTCTACCTGGCAGCGAGCGCCTACTCGGCAGCGGCAAACGGTCGTTAAGGAGATAGAGCGGACCGGGCCGATAGAAGCTTGCGAGACGACGAATGCATCAGGACCGGCATTGCGCAGCGAGCAACTAACAGTCGCGTAATTTTCCTCTTAATTTCGTAATTTAGCTCGGGCTGCGTCGAAATGCCACCGCTGGTGTGCTGATACAGTCGTTTAGTACACTGCTGTTCGCAGTCGTCCATGAGGCTGTCTACTGAATGCGAAGCGACAGGATGCAAATTCGCAGAATTTCTCTTTTGCGGCCGGAACGCAAGTAATGTGTTGCTATTTGTGTTCGTTTGGATACGATTCGATCGCTGGCAGAACGCGTATGACGCGAGTGCTTCAGGGTTGCTTCTCATCAAAAAGTTTTTTTTTCCTATTTTGAGCAATGTTGCAATGAACTACCTTGCTCGATGCACTGAGTGTGTTCTATACACGACCTTTCTTCATTATCAACTTGATGCTCCGCATGCTCATCAAAATGAAGACGACAAACCAGCCAGTCAGTCTTGAAGTATAATGTTGGATATGATTACTCCACCACCATCATCGCTGTTTCGTTCACTTTCACAAATATCTCCCATATCCTACGTCTACGCTTTTATCCTGTCCTGTATCGGCCGGGACAGCTAAAGCGAAAATAAATTTTCCACGCAGCCTGTTTGCGGTATGTATGCAATACACTGCTCCACACAGGAGCAGATGAAACGAAATTCCATTTCCGTAGGTAGAAAGAATTTCTCCGCTCCACCGACGCAAATGAACGAGTGGTGTGTGTGTGTGTTTTCCGCTTATGCCCGAGCAATGCATAAATTGTCTGCTGCATGCACCTCCGCGGTTTCCACACGTACCACGCCTATTCATTCCTTCTACGGGATATTTCCTCGTTCCTTGTGTACCGCTCGCATACATGCATCGGCACTGCTGCCGTGAAGTAATTGAGCTGAAAAATGTAATTTAATATATTTCTGCCGTGCACCGTGCGGACAAGGAACGATATTTGAATCGTTTTTCCTCTACCGTTTTATGTGAAGGATTTAAAACGCTCCAAGTGAGGTTTAAAATCAGACAACAAGCTCTTCGGCTTATTTCGCAAAAGCAGATTATAAACGGAATCAAGTACGCTGATTTGCGTCCGAATGAATGAATGTAAGTGTTTTTTACATAGGTTTGATTGTAGGAAACTATTTTTGTTGAAAAATTAATTACAAAAATTCTCAAAAACCCACATACATCGCTATTGAAACAAGTAGCATTTATGCAGAGAGCGCACAGTCCAATGCAACGACTATGGTAGATGGGCATGAATATTTCAGACGTTTCCATGGAAACGCCGGAAGCTCATGTCTGCATAAGCGAAGAAGTCGGTAACCCTTGCTTCATCTCTTCTTTGCGGTTTCTCACTCCGGCCGTACGAGCTCAGAAGTCATGCATCCGGTCAGTTTGTACTGGTGAAAAAACTCGATTGGTCACTTTACCGACACTGACCAGTGCCAGGATCAGGGTTAACTCTGGCTTTTTTCCCCCCAAGCGAAGAGTGATTAGACAGCCCGCTTCTTGATGGTTTTGCATGCGATGTACAATTGTCTGCACTCTACTTGTTCATTAAAGATAGAAGGTGGTAAATGCTCCCATTAGGTTGCCAGTGACCTTGTCGTTGTACAGTGGAAGCAAGCAACAGCAGATTTCCATTTTGAATTTCAAGAGCTTGGACATGGAGTCAGCGTTTGCATTTTGAAGCAGGCTGCAGCATAGTCTGTAAAAGACTAATCGCATTTTGCTATGAGGTTCTAGTAAAAACATTTGGCGTTTCAGATCGTCCAGTATCTCTTTTCTAAGTTCAAGAGGTCCTGCAAACGGAAGCAACATTTCGGTTGTGACAGCTTCCTGCCTATAGGAGACGCATTAAATCACACATTATGACGCGTGAGCTGTCCCCACTCATGGGAGTTCGTTCCGGGGGCACGTTCCTTCCGAAATTACCCACTTTACGTTCAGCCGCTAATAACATTTGCATCATACATGTTGCTTACTGGTCGCGCCTCTAATGTGGTACAGATTGGGAACAGGGAGCAAGAAATAAAAACGACCTACCCTCGCTCTGTAACCATTCCCGGCCATGCCCGGTGAGACCCGAGCTGTGCCGGCTGTCCCCAAGGTGGACGGCTGTATTGTGGCTCCAGTTTCGGTGGCCCGATTCCGGCGTACGGTTTTTCGATTCGTTTTCTCATTGCGGCGCGTGTGCAAATCCTGCCGCTGGTGCTGCTAAACTCCCACCGGCGCGGACCGTGCTCATGCATATGCAAATGACATCCTAAGTCGGTGCGGTGGCTCGTGATGATGGCGACGAATCATTTGTTTCGAGCCCGCTTATCCCCACCGCGTTCTTGACCTCTTCCTCTGGTGGGATTCGCGTCGGGACGAGATGACGAACAAAGCGAAGAAAAAAAAAGGCCGCCAAGTGCGGGTCACTGCGGGCGTGGCGGTGCACTTTGCAATGATTGCCTTTCGCGTTCGCGTTCGCTACGAGATGCGGTTGTTTTTTCTTCTTCTTCTTCGTTCTTATCGTCACCATCGTCGTGATGCACGTGGCTGAAAACTTGTCTCGCCCACTCGCAGCCAGCGGCTCCCGGGGTCAGGTCGGATGCAAGTTTGCCTCGCTGGAATCACATTGCAAGCACAATTTGCATTCCCTCGTTCTCGCTCGGGAGCCCCATTTCAGGCTGGGCTGAGCGTTTTCTTTAACGTGTCACTGAACCTGGCGTGCACGCGGTGTGTGCTCTGCGCTCTTTACGCTTCGGGTGGGTGAGGTGAAGGTCGTTCGGATCGAGCAGGTCGATTTATGAGTTAATATTGTAATGGCAGTGCACAGGCAGATGGAGTTCCCGTTCGACGTGCGACGTGCACTTTCAACAGTCGTACTCTGCCTCGAGTGGCCATTCGCAATCGGCTATGGGGCGGATGAAGAATGCTGATGAGCACAGACTCCAGATCGCAGAGCCCTCTATGTGAGGTTTCTGTGGTCCGAGCAACCGAGAATCTTTCCCCGGTCGATAAGAAGGAACGAAGCTCAATTCATTTGCTTCGCAATTCATTACCTCCAACAGTGCAACATATCAAAACGGCCTGGCCAGGTTGACCAGGTACGGGGGCAACTGCACAATGAATCATCCGATGGCGACGGCGTCGGTGTCCTTGAACGCTCCAATGCCCTCCCAATAGGAAAGCAGAAACCGACGGCTGAAGGCACCGTGCCTGTAAATCGACTTCACCTTCATCGGCATAAGATGTTTCAAATTTAAAGCATTATTATTATTAAACCTTGCGAACCACCGGCTGAAGGTGAGGGTGCTTCAGAAAGCGCAACCGAAGGGAGCTCGTACGGTGGTGTTCATATGCTGAAGGACCGACGGAACAGAGGAGAGCAAGAGAGTTAATGTTTAGAAACTATCTACATCGAGACTGGCTTTGACCTGAAAGGAGCAGTGTAAAATAACCATTTTAATTGCGCTGAACGGTAAGTGGGATGGTTCAGTTTATGCAATAGAAATTGCTGACTGTGTCGTTATGAGGTTAAACTGTGCAATAGAAGGGAGCTGACTTGCAACCTTCAGCGCATACTTCAAACGAATTTGAACATACATTTTTACTTTTCTCACAGTTTGTTAACTCTTTATTTACCCCATAAATACATATATACAATATGTGTTGTCGTAATAACTAATGATTAGTCATCTCTCTACTGATTGGAGACCGAGGATAATGCATTTTATCCCAAAGTAAGTTAATTCCGGATCAACACATATAGACACGCTTTAAAAACTTAAAGTGCGCTTTCAAGGCAATCACGCTTAATTGAATAAAGCAGATGAAACACACAACAGAGAGAAAGAATATGTCCCCATTTATTACAAAAAAAAACACAAACACACACACACATGCAAACACAATTCGATAATTTGCTGCATCCAGATATACATTTTTTGCCCACTTTTGCGCCCAATTCCGCGCGTTAATCTGATAGCACGACGAAATCAATTAACTCTGAATTCTCGCGCGAAATAGGGCGCGAGCTGAGCCTTTTTTATGTTATGTTTCCATTACATCGCCGGTTTTTTTTTTCTTGCTCCGACCACTTCCCTGCTCCAAAGCCGCCAACTCGCTAATGATTTTCTGACCATTCGGATTTTGATTCATCGCCCGTCCACGTGGCCGCTATCGCTGCCGCTCCGGAAAACTTGTCGCCGTTTTTTTTAAACGATGTCGAAGATTAAAACTTAATTTGTTTCAATCTATCCATGTGGAACTGGATCGCCCGTGGAAAGCGCACGGTGCGGGTGATTCGCAATGAGGGGGACGAGGATGAGGTTGGGAATGCAATTATCCTACCGTTTTCCGCGCGCTATCTGAATCTGCGGACGATGCGTATCGCGAGCACGGGAAGGTGCCGGTATTTGTTTGATGTTTGTTTGTATTGTGCTTCGCGCGGGTTGGTATTATTGTTTGATTTAATTTTCGTTCCCGTGCGTCGCGAGAGTGACGACGGGAGTGACTGTTTGCGTTTGACAAACGCGCTTGTCACATACATACACAGGCACACACACACACACTACCGCTGATCGGTGACCCGGTTTTTGTGGGTGAGAATGTTCTTTTCACGTGCACGAGGTGCCGGAAACTGTGAAATAAAAAATAACGAAACTGAAGCACACCATTGAACAATGAGTGAGAAAGACTGTCGAACCGGCCGCATTTGACACTTGCGTTGGGTGTGTTGCTTTTTCCCGCTTTGTACATTATTGTAGCGGAAATTGACTTCGGCTACAATTATACACATGCCCTCGTTCGATTGCTTTCGGGGAGAGTAAATATCGCAAACATATCGGGCGCTGCGTCCGCCGATCGCGGAACGCGGAAAAAAGGGAAGCAAGGATGACTCAACGGTTCGTGATTGATTCGATTTATCGATCGATTGATCAACGCCGGTACGGATGTACGCACAAAGATACACACTAATACACACACACACACAAGCACATTCGCGGTCTACCGCGACCAGATGCGTCACATCCGGATGGCGGACTTTTCCCCGGACGCGATACGGTGCGTTCTTCGTGTGCGCTTTCATGTTCATTTATAGACGCGTACACGGTGGCTCGTTAAGTGCAGTGCTTCGAGTGTTATTAAATGTAAAATGCACAGTGGTTGAGCTTGATCGTTGCATGTTTAATAATCCACGCGCGGAAATATTAGTGCCCACATGCTGGGAACGGGTGGAAGCGAGCTCTAGATTTCGAGTACCTGGACTTGAGAACGTGAGTGAAGAGTGCTCATCATAAAATAACCAAACCGTGCTATTATCCGTTCCGTTCGGCTTGGATATGCATGTGGATGGGATATGAAATACTTGACTACGCACAAGTTTCAATGTGAGCAAAAAGTTATTGCTTTATCGGTCGATAAAAAAACGCCAATGAGAAAGTGAGTCGATGAGTTCTTGGCGAAAGTGATATCATGGGTTTGTCCTAAAGGTCAGTTCGATTTGTTCCCGCCTTGCGTAAAGTGAAGTTTTAGGAAGCCAAGTACGTCAAAGCATACGGCCGAGTACGAACTGTCCAGTAAAAGTTTGCACTGTGCTTCTCGGAATGAAGCTGTGCACAAGCAACCTAATTTGTTTATGTAGAAATAATCGACAATCAAAAGCTGTATTATGTGGGCAAACCCAGCGCAAAAAGCACCCTCATGGATCATAACTTGATTGCACGAGGTTCGTTTGCTACAAATCATGCGGAGGTTAGGAAATTATTCATCCACACCGAACCCGGCCGATTGAATGACCCAACCCTCAGCAAACAAGTTCTGTCGAATCGTCTGCAAACTTTGCCCACGTCAACACACGGCTACAGCAAGTACTGAGCTATTTGTTCGTTAATTCACAGAGCGTTTTCGATCGGTCAAAATGGTTTGGGTTTTCGTGTGTGTGTGTGTGTGTGTGTACTCACACGGTTCCGTGACGTCAATAAGCTCGAAGAACATGGCTTGAGAGCCACTTGTTACTTTTTGGCTTGCTGGACATTGATTTCCGACGTCGAATCTTCTTTGCAACCGTGTACGTAATTTGTACGCATGCACGAAGAAGCTGTTGTTTTGTTTTTTCTGTTTTTTCATCTCTCTTTAAGTAGTAGTAGCAGCAGCAGCATCAGCAGCGGCTGTGTAATGAGTGTTCATAGCCCGTTAGACCTTTGGAGTGTAGCTGAAGCTACCATGACGATGGCAAAATTCCAAAACAAGAAAACCATCCGACGTGATGATGCAGTGGTTGTGGTTGTGAAGCACCATCGCTACCATCACCGACACCGAAAAAAGTAAGCAATCCGGAAATCTTGAGCCATCGATTGAATTAGGGCTGCGTTCGTTTCGTTGGTCAGGGGTTTTACGGCACCAGAAAAAGCCATGCACGTTCGTGTGTGGTGGATGGCTACGTAGCTTCGAGGAAGTCATCAAGCTGTACGGAAGAGTACACCATATCGAACTGAACGCAGTAATGAACGTCATGGACGGTCCTTATCATCCGGCGGCGAGCTTTTCCACACGTGCTCTGCAGTCAATGAGGTCTTTCGGAGAATTCGTGGTATGTGGGTTAGTCCGCTATCAGGGTATTACTACTACGAAAAGTTTTCCCTCTGTGTTTGTTTTTTATATACATCAAAATAAGTTGTTGCACATCTTGTGATGACAAAACATAATGACAACGTATGATTTTGAACACAAAAGAGTGTGTCCAGCCTCTTATTTCTCTTTCACAACAAACAACATCGTAGTACAGAACATGTTGGGTTGAAGAAAACCTTTAAATTCAGAGTGCTGCGTAATTCCTAGCCCAACGGCCCAACGGTTTCATGTGATCTAACATAATCCGTTGTTTGTTTTCGTTCTTTTTTTTACGCGCTACTCCTATTTCGTCTTTGTTCCTTCCGACGTTTGCCTGAAAGTTTGCAAAAAGTTTGCCTGAAAGTCATAGTGTGCGGTGATAATTAAAAACAAAGCAGTTGCGTAGTGTCGTAGCTGTGTAAGAAACGTTTCAAATCGAATCCTATGGTAAAAGGATAATAATTTACCCGGAGAAGGCGTTAAATCACATCGGTGTGACATCGGTGCATTGCTTTTTTGCGTTCACGATTAATTGATCCAATAGGGATTGTGTTCACACACTGCACACTGATTGCGATTATTTGTTGGTTTAATTTAACCTAAATTAAATCCCTGATTCACCCAATCATAATCTCAAATTCGCACTCCTGCTAAACCACAACCCCTGCCGGAATGGAAATGTACACCAGCCGCATAAAGGGTCATATCGGCTGCTACAAACTTATTGCATCAATAACTATCTGCTTGGAATCCTTTTGTTTGCACGCATGCAGTAATTGTGCAATGCGTGCGCACTATTTCGTGTGCCCGCAAGGCAGTGGTGGGCTTTGTCCGTTGGTTGACGTTTCGGACGCCGCTTTGCGCCCATATTCGATGCAGTAACAACTTCCACTCGGCTGTTAATTGAGCTATTTTACCGGCGAGCCGAAGGGAGCCGGAACGGATGCAACGCAATGCAAATGGTTACATTGTTAAACACTTCATTGTAATCATCCGAAAATCACAATAGGATCTATTAATGATAATAATGAAACTGGGTGCGTGTTGTGTGCGTGTGCAACGCCAGTTGCGAAGCGGGGCGGTGGCTCCACTTCCAAAACTTTCCGCCTCAGTGGGCCCGCCTTGTTTCAAGGCGCCATAAACGTTGTCGGTGCAAAGTGCCCGTTTTCGGAGGACACAGCACACTAAAGCAAACGATCGAAACACCCATCCCACCCCTTTTACGCCTTCCCTAGAGCCATCCGATCCGTAACCGAAAGCAGCAGCGGATTCATAGGCCGCCCTGTACGGCGGTTTGGGTTAATTACAATTCGGTCTAGGGCAGCCATATGCCGGGGTGGGCTCTTCGGGCCCGCCATCATCATCTGCGATAGCGCGATGATCATCGCCAGCGTCCATGCTTGCGTTGCCAACCGATGCGTGCTGGTGTGAAAAGTGTGCGGCTTATTTTATGCGATGTTCGCTGGCTGCGGGGCCCACCGTCTGCTAACGTTTATGTTGCGGCAACAATGAACACACTAACACACCGACAGGCACAGGGCAGAGGACACAGGACATTTGTGTAGGACAGAGTTGGGCCGCCGGCTTCTTTCCCGTGCGCAATGTTTGCAGTTGACCCGGTTTGGTGCATCGATTGATTTGCTATTGTTCGGTCCCGAGGTCCCGAGGAGCGATGTCCTTGCTGGTCTTTTCCTGCCACGATGGGCGACGCTGATGTAAGTTAATTATTTCGTGCAAAACCGTGCGTCGTGTCTATCGGGTGCATCGGTTACAACGGTGTGGAAAACGGCAGCAGCGACATAAAATGCAGTGCCTTAGTGACCACTTTCCGGCCCGGCCTGGATCGTGGTGGCGGGTGGCGTCGAATGTTAAGACAACACCCAGAAAACAACACCGCCACAGACACTTCGAGCCACGCCAGGCACGGGCCGCTCCGGTCCATCACACGGCTGACTGTAACGTACGTTAATTATGGCTCATTGTCATAGCGTACGGACGTAGGGGACGATTAGTGCGCTCTCTAGCGCGTTCTCAGAATGCACATGCACAGGAAATGTGGTTGCTTTGCGGCGGCTGTCGATCGATCAAACGCAACGCAAGGCCACAATTACTACAAATCTTGTGGCGTTGTGGGGTGTAGTGACATTGAAAAATTTACTTGAAACAAAGAGAGAGAGAGAGAGAGAGAGAGAGAGAGAGAGAGCGCGCGCGAGCGAGAGCGGGAGAGTAAAAATCGCGTCACCAGCAGCGCTAATCAACTGGAACTAATAATTGCAGGGCTGTCTATCGTGGTCGTGGTTATGATTGCCGGGGCGATAAGCCGGTACCGCATCCGGCCGCCCGGAAGTGTGCTCGACAAATTTTAATTACCTTCGACGGAACGGGGTGGGGGGTGGTGGGGTGATGGGGCGAAAAGGACAAAGTGCGGCCCGGCAGAGGCTAATTGTTTTTCACCGCCGCCGTACCGCCGTTTCCGAACGAATCGAACGCGGCGAACGGTGCGCTTGGATGCATTGCGGGCTGCGTTTACATTAGCGCTGATTGTTATTTGTTGCCTGGGTTCGCAAATCGTTTATCGTTTCATTAATGTGTGTTTTTGGTAAAGATAATGCGATTTTTCTGTGTGTGCTTTGGGTAGAAACACGAGCTAGCTTTAAAGCGGAATTTAAGGAAAATCCAACCGAAAACGAGTTTTTATTACGACCTGCCGGAATGTCCCGATCCCGGATTCGGGAAGCCAAAAATAAACACACACACACACACGCTCGCTCGAAACTTGTTCCACATTTCGATGTCGTCCCACCGGCAGGTCCGATTTCTCACGTCAAACCCCGTGGCTCACCTTGTGTCGAATTTCACGGGCACACAGTTCGTTGACCGGTTCGAGCATAATCGCAAAACGGGTTTGACTAGCGCTGGCAGCGGTGCCGTGTATTATTGATCCCGTTATGACATAAGAGGATAGATTTTAGCATCTAGCACGCAAAGAGCATCCACGTGGCAGGGCGGGACGCGCTTTGTCTAGGCCACGCACGCCGATCGAGTTCGTCGCTTGCCGATCGTTAAAGTTGCTCGTCAAAATAAAGCGCTCCGCGGGAGCGTGCGTGATCGGCAAATGTGGTTCGTTGCCGGTTTTGGATGCTCTCCGATGGATTTTGAACCGAGACTCTTCTCTTCCACCCTCCCCCGTCCCGTCCCACCGCCTGCTACATTCGCTTTGTTGTAAAGACCTTACACGGGAAAATACGCCTCAAGCTTACGCATTCTGCGCACCTGAGCGGTAAATTTATGACGCGCGCGGTCGTGTAGTGTGTGCCTCCCTTCCATCGAACGCGCGCCAGCTCTAGAAAGCCGCCGCCGAAGGTTGGCCGCTTCGAATGACCGTGAATGCGTGCGTCGATGTGCGGAAGCTGTACGATCAAGTATCGTTCGGCTGCGGTCGGAAGTGGGCATTTCGGATTACTTGAGTCACCGTGTTGTGGTCGGTTTCGGCGATAAACAAAAAAGTAGTCGCGTTGAATTTAATTAATAATGGATCAAATTGCGTCACACCGTCGTGCTCGGTTTGCGAAAGGATGATTCAACACATGTTTATCTTCGCATCTCTGTATGGAGGAGCGCGCAAAACTCAAAACGTCACGTTGTAAACAAGGAAAACGTCAGTTATAGCCTCCTAACGAGCTCATCTTCGATAGGAAAAAAGTGATAATTGCACATAAAAATAGACTTTTCTTTTTTTTCCTCTCCAGCCCCCGGGGCGAAGTGCACCTACAAACAAACGAACTTCCTTTTCTTTACACTTGGAAAGCTTACCTTTGTGTTTTTTGTTGCGGCCTCGCTTCTGGCTCTTCGCTACTAGCGATCAGCACCTATCAGGCCCCCACTCGTGCCACAAACACCGACACGCCGAGGTTGTTTTCTTTTTCGGCTACAACTTTATAAACTTCGCCTCGGACGAACGTACACGGCAAAGGCGGCGGCGGCGGCGGCGGCAAACCTACAAAATAAATTTCGTTACTCCACTTTTCCCTCCACTTGGGGTGCATATTTTTAGTTGAATAATTTTCATTTCTTGCGTTGTTTCGCCCGCCCGGAATTAATGAGCCGATCGCGTCGGCACTGGGATGGATCGGGCATTAGATAGCAGAAAGAAAGCATTTAAAATTGCACCGGCACGGAACTGAACCAGGTCGTGGTCGTCATTCGCACTTGCCATCTCGGGATCGAGACGCGATCTGGTCACGAAAAGAAACACTCTGCCGCGAGGTTCGTCTCCTGCTCGTCTAGTGAGTCTCGTTCGGTAGAGTTCGTTCGCCTTCACGATAAAATTCGCGTGTGTGGTGTAACATTTAGCGCCGCTGCTAACAGACACGAACGACATTTCCCTCACTGTTGCACTAGCGCACTTGAAATAGCGTACTGTTCCGCGTTCGATCGTGCTGGGTGGGTGGATATTTTTCTCTTTATCCAAACACTCAACACGCCCCGTGCTGGAACCTTCCCGGCGTGGCTCGGTGAGAACTATTATTAGTTCAGCCCTTCACGAAACGCCGGGCAGGTGTTTCTCGTTTCCGGTTTGGAATGGAATTCACGATCAACCAGACCAGACGCTTTGGCGAAACACACGCACACACTCCGTTTCATTCTCACAGCTGCTGCTGTGGCTGCTGCGCCACGCTTCAGAACAAATCACCACACGGCCCCAACGAAGAACGCTTTACGATGGGAATACAATCAAAGGGCACAACACTGATGGAAAAATCTACCTTCTTACTCGTTTTGTCTTACAAGCGCACGGACAATCGAATCCAACCTCACTGCTAGCCAAGAACAAACAACTTGCGTTCACGCGAAGAAACGAACCCGCGTGGTTCGTTTTCACACCGTTGTGTCGACCGATCGCGAGCGACTACGAGTGGGAACTGGGCGGTGTAGATCGCGCCTGAGCCTGAGCGCGCGTTGCGATCGCGAAAAATCCCCCCTCGACAGCGGGCGTTAATGATGGGACGGGGGTGGATGGTGGCGGCGCGGCGCGCTTGGTGGAGAGCGCTCGGAATCACTCGATCAGATCGAACGCGAATACTGCCCCGTCATGTGCGGCCGAGTCCCTGCTCATCAGGGCTCAGAGCTAATGAGCGTTTGTTGCGCTTGGCGCGTGCGTGTGTTGGTGTGCGATCTGTGCTCTCCCGGCGACGGCACGCTCGACGCTTCCGGGAGCAGATGCTCCCAAGCGAGAGGAGAACTTTCCGTTCACAGAAATTCAAGAACCGCCACGGCGGCCCGGTGCGTGTGCTCCGGGGATTCCGCGCTGGTGAGTGTTCCGTGGCGCGGGCTTATGCAATGGGAATGCTTTTCTAGAAGTGCACTGACGCAGACCGGGCGGGATAAACCGGTTTGAGAGGGGGTCGTGTTTTCGCGAACGTGTTGGATGATCGCGAGCCCTTGAATGGGTGCCATTCGAAAGTAGTCGCCGTGCGGATAGTACGGATAGTGAACGTCGGTGCACGATAATGTGTCGAAGGTCAGTTCATGCCCAACCAGGAAGACGTCTTACGCGATGGTCGTTGTCGGAATGCGACACTGGCAGCTTTAAACGATTATTGACCTTTGTTCAACGTTGCACGGAACTGTGAATTTTGCAGTGCAACATTCTAGTGCGTGAAGAAATTGAACAATATTCTCTATTATTGATTGCATAGATCTTGGGATCTGTTTTGTTCTTCCAATAAACCATCCATTTAGAAGCGTATATTGTTTTCATCTCTTGATCGTGGAATTCATTCATCAAATTGTAATCTCTATCAAGTAAATTGAACATCAGAACTAACACGTTTCAATGAAACCACTTGCAAAGAGTTTAAAAATCACTCAAACGATCGTTGAGCTTCTACCGATGAGCTGGCTCACGTACGGATCTCCAGCCCTGCCAGTACTTGCCCGTACGTCCGTTGGCCTTAAACAAACAGCTTGAAGAAGTGACCAGTGCCATTACAACGTCGCTTGTGTACAGCGACGCAGATCACCTGAACGGTCTGAGCAAACGCCGTTGCGCCGTTATACAACCAGCCGGTGGGTTGCCAATCGAAGAAGAATCCACTGTGTTGGTGTAACGATAGAACTGAACAAAGCAGGCACGGCACGGCAAAACTCCATCGGTAACCTTCAACCGCTACAGCTAGGTCTGACCACCGGCTCACAATCTTTTGAGTGGAAAAATAGGAAGCAAGCACCGGGCTGGAAAATGAACCTCGTCGTTCACATGGTGCAAGTGGTAAAATTTGCCCACACGTTGCATTACTTCGAGCGGTCGGCGGCCCTGGTGGACGCACCGGCAGTTAGAAACTGCTGCGCTGGTTGTTTCGCTCGGCACGAGGGACGGTCGAAAAACAACAGGTGCGAGACCGGCGTGAATTATGCACACCGAGCTGCGGCAACGATCACGACCTGCGAGCCTGCCCGGAAGAGAGCGTAAAGAGAGCAATCGAAGTAGTGCGTGAGACACTGGGTCAAGGCGGAGATCGGAGATCGGAGCGCAATTGACATTGACAACGACGACGGCGACGATGTTTGATTGGGGACGGACGAGTTTCAGGCCCCGAGACCCTGCATGACTATACGCACCGAAGAATGCTTTGAACAGGTTATGAGTAAGCGACAGGAGGTCGAGCTGATAAAATATGTGTATGGGCGTTCTTGACAACCTGTCCGGTTTGAATGACATAATCAGATGAATGAAATGTTGTTTACGACTTAAGTTCGTTGTGTGTTTTGGTTATAATCAATAACAGTTGAAGCAGGGTACAGAGAAATAAAATTTGGGTAAAAAATGTAAACCGAGGTGTGTACATTTCGTTGCGACTCTTTTTCAATACGCCTTTGCTTATGCAATCCGCAATACATTATTGATTTCGAACTATGGGAAAAGAATATTGCACATGGTAAACTTGGGATAGCTAATGTTTCATCGAGAATGTTTCAGGTAACTTTGCATTGTTCGCGAGCTATACATAAAAATATCAATGAAATAATATGTGGTGTTCATTTTTTCCTACGAATTAGGAAAGCTTTTAATTCACTCGAATGTCGCGGACTCGTGTATGTGTATGTGCTTCGTTGAAATTTACCATGGTTGTTGATTCAGTTGTGCTCCGGGCTAAGCCCCGTACAACATTCTGAAAGGATCAATGTCAGCTTATAACGTTGCGCATCCTTGTGGCTCAACTCCAGACCGAAAATATTCGTTTGTACGGCTCCACCATGTATTTGGACGGAAAGCTATGCTCGCTGTTTTTGCTGCCTGCTTGGTGTAACGTTGGTGAGTGTTGTAGCTGCTGCAACAACAATGGAGTTTCTAGAATTGTTATTTCATGTTTTATTTCTCTATCCGTAGCTTTCACGTTGGTTGCGCCAAACATATGAGTGCGTCCAACTAACGTAGAGTTTACTTTCTCATACGCCTGTCAGCCAACATGTGCAAATGAGGTATGCAACAATACTAGCTCATCGGCGAAAAGGGATGCGTGCACGTGCAAAGCGGGCTACATTCGAGTAGGAGTCACCAAAGGAGCATGCATTCGAAGTAAATCTTGCCCTGTCCAAGTAGTGGAACGTGCTGGTGCTCCTATCGGCCGTTTTCAGCAAATAGATACTTGTAAACATATTGTGTTTACACAATAATACAGCATGTAATAAAATAAATATTGATTTATCACTCGATATATCCTCTGAGTTCCCTTTAATGAACGATTAACTCATTCATTTTCTTATAAAACAAATAAAAACACTCAATATCTGGGTTGGTGTCTTAGACATTGTTTATTAGGTACCATTTTCCACTTGTTCTTGGGGGGTTTATGTAGTCAGACAATCCAACTTGATGCTCTCGGGAAGTGGCAAACACTGGTCATCGGGAATACATTTGCCAGTTGTGAGATCACGCAAATATCCTGCCTTGCAAAGGCACCAGTCTTGCACCGGTTCGCAGATTTCCTGACAGTTGAAGTCACAATCCGCTTTGTCGGTAAATTCTTCGTAAACTGGATCACATAAGTTGGGATTTGCTGTGATCTCTCCGGCCAGAGCAACAAGCAACAGCGCAATGCCCAGTACAACGATCGACGTCCTCATGGTGTCTGCTGGTTTCTGCTGAATTTGTCACTAGAATTCGATGCAATACGCTACACACAACACGACGTACTGGTGCTACTATGCGAGATGGGGCATAAACTGGGGCTTGAGTCTGGTTCTGTTTGCACAATAAGGTTTTCAAAGAGAAACAGACTAGGCCAGTTGTGTAAACCTCCGAATGTGCACCATGTTCTGTTACGAAGACTGCTGAAAACTAGCGATATATAGAAAAAAGGTTTGTGTCATTCGTGAGAACAATTCATGATTGTAAATATGCCATCGAGCTGTTTCACCTTGATGGTATTGTGTGCAGTAAAAATGTAAATGATTATTGTGCATTATAATTAAATTAGATTTATTTTCAACTTATATCAACATGAAGAGTTTTAATAGGATAGTATTCAAATTCAAGTTTCAACTGAGAACATGAACAAATAAGGATTACAACAGATAACAGTTTATTGCAGCATGTTTCGGAGTTTTTTTTCCATGATTTCGTGTTATTGTCTCAAACATATTTTCGAAGCAACTCAGACAGGTTAGGTGAAGCACGAAAAGGTGAATGCTGAAGCGGCACGAAGAACAGGAACTTCTGCTCCGATCGAGCACTGATTCTCGAGCACACACTGCTTCGTGTTAGGATCTTTCAGATAACCATCGCGACAGATGCACACATTTGACACACCCTTGAAATCACACGGTATTCCGCAGAAGAAATCACACGGTGCGTTCGCTGTGAGCTCCGCGTTGGGAGGACATTCTGTCAATTTGAACATACAAAAGGTGTTAGTTTTATAGCCAGTTGGGCAAGTTGTTGGGAGAGTGAGATACTTACGTGCCGAAACTGACCCATACAAAAGGGTAGTTAGCAGTACGAATGCACCGATGCTTGCTGTCACCTGCATGCTGTTTGGAGGTGGCCTGCGGGAAATTGACTAGATCTCGTGTCGCGAACAGTCACCTAAGCAACGAGCTCGCATGGGATTCTCAGCAGACTCTCAGACTGTTTTGATGGGCGCTTCTGAGAAAAAAGGTGTTGAAGTACTCGTCGGCAGAACGCTACACCATCTGAGTAAATGATTCAGCCGACCGGGGGAGAACCAAGTTCGACCGGAGGTAGAACAGAGACAGCATCTGAATTGGAGTAGAGCAGAGATGGAAAACGAAAGAGAATAAAAGGTTCCTCTCAGAGCTAGAAATTTCGAAACAAATTTGTTTGAATGCAAGTTTCAAAAATGGGGCTTTAATTCATAAACATTGGTATCAACAATTGTTAAGCATGAGAAATGAGATGTGTTACGTTATGCGGTAGTTGACTTCAGCGCGTTTCCAGTTCCATAGTCAATCTTCAGAACAGGGTATTTAGCATTCGGAATAAAAACCGTGATGTTAAGTGTGAATGGAAAACAAGTGTTAGTGAACATTTCAATATTTTACACGTTTCATTCTATAGGACACTTAATGTTGCACTATTTTTAGTTCTTCAGGTACAGTCTGCTTTTCAATTTTGAGGTCGGTGATTTTAAACTTTTGACGTGAATACTTGAATGTAAGCATCGGTTTGCGAATGAAAAAACGAAATGGATGTATTACGTACCATATTATAAGCAAGCTGAACCAATCGAATAAAAGATCCTACATCAAAACTCCGGTTTCACGTGCTCGGAACATAATTTCCGTGTTTAGTTTCGCACCCGAACTCACAGCCTTGGCGCGCAATTCAATAAGCGATTTAGAATAGATTATCACAAATATGGCTCAACCGCACCGAACATGAGCGTAGATATTGCTCTTGAGCCGGAAATAAACCTGGTCGCGCTACACAACAGTCCCGCGTACGTGTCCACGAAAAAACGATTTCCATGCATCAAGCAGCATCAAAAATCAACCGATCGGCGAACGACCAGAAGCGACTGTGCTCCGTAGTGACACGTCTCTTCGTTTGGTAGCACGAAAACCCGCCACTTACCGGGTGCCCACATTCCAATCTCGATCCATTTTTGGTGGCTATTAGCACGGCCGAATCATCTCAGCAGGTGCAGCAGGGCTCGTTAATTGAACTGACCCCGGCAGCGATGCAGTCGCGTTTTTCCCTTTGGGGCGAAGCTTGGAAGGCGAGCAAGGGATGTGGCGGTGAGAGCGGTAGCATAAATTATGTGCTCCCAAAATGAATCCCCAGGATCCTGGATCATGCGGGTTTTTCGGTGTGGCGGACGCTGGACTACAGGCAGACGACGCTTCGGGTGTGCATGCATGGCAAGACGATTATCATCGCTCGGCGTTGATTAGATTTACGGATTTCTCGCGGTGTTTCGCGCCGCGTGAGAGGGAGTGCGAGATGGGAACGGTGAAAGGGGTTCCAGCATTCCCCATCCGAAATGGCGGATGTCGGCGTGGCGTGTTAGAATGCCCGCCAGATGAGAATATTTCGAACCGTTCCGGCAGGGTGGCGATGCGTTTACCTCCGATTTGTCCGAGTGTTTATTCAACTACAGCGATTTGTAGCATTAGCGACATCGAGGATGAGGCGAGTGAGGATACAACTAACTTGATTTGATGAGCGGCGCGTCGTGGCGAACGGTGTGTGGTCTCCGGAGCAGAGTATTTTGCAAATCTCGTGAGAATTCTTTCCCACACCGCTAGGAAGCAAGCCTTAAGCAAACAACGTTCATTAGGAGGCTCCACTTAGTTACGGTTGTGATTAGCGGTGTGGTTGGCGTGTTAATTGCTGCTCGGTTGCAGAAGTGTCTGCTCGAAGAGACTCTGCCCGGCGTTGAGCAGCGAGAAATGAGGTTATTAGTTGGGAATGTGATGTGATTCTATCGAGAAGCGAGATAGTTCGCAGGCCGAACATGGCGCTTATGTTAGAAATATATTCATGCGATTATTAACCAGAGTACACCTACTTCAGCAGGTGTTAATCAGCCATCAATCAGATGCTAACCAGCGCATGCGATAGTTGTCATGTCACGTCCGTGAAGACATCCAAAATAATTGAATTAATTCTAACAGATTAAAAAAAGACAATAATACTTTAAGAACTATTTAAAAACTATTTCAACTAACACAATCAATTACAATTCGGCGGATGGGCTCGGTTAAGCTCGTTTCAGAGTAAACCACAGATTAGTTTCGCCCGTTGCGGGACACTTCATTCGCAAAGAGGAGAAATAATGAATAAACCGCACTTTTCGACAAATGGATCAGGCCTCTTCCTCGGGCACTTGCGCATACTTCTGTTTTTCCCCTTTGGCGGAATCGGGTGAAAGTTTTTCGGTATTTGTAAAGATGCAAGTAACCTGGAAGGCTGCAACAACAACACCAAACAAAAAAAAAACGAATCCCATCCTACGTCTCTCAAGTGGCAAAACAATAACAACCGATGAGCGAACGAAGCCGAATCGACCGACCGAAAACCACAGACGAAACAAAACCACCGTACCAACATTACACGCGTAGGAGGGCAGTGAGACGAACCGGACCCTTGCCATGGTGGAGCACGGAAGGGCTGAAATGACCAGAAGTAATCGAGCCGGAAGGAAGCAGATGGTTACCGCTGCCGGGGTAAGGCAAAAAAAGAAGAAAAAAAAACAACAACCAGCAACCCAGAGACCGGCGAGTATTTGCTAGGAAAGTTTTTCTCCCGGATCTAGCACGAAAAAAAAGGAGAACGACCCGCTCTCTGGACGGGGAAGGTCGAAATTGGGAAACTTTTGATTAAATTTCATTAGAACCTTCGCAGCCCTTCCTGTTGCCCGGCCGGTGGCGAGACCGAGAATGTCGATGGTTCGATGGGATTTGTCGGATTGAAAGTCGGGAGTCGAGAGCCCGGCCGGGCCCGATCGGGCAACTCGAACAACAAAACAAAAGCGAACGAAAAATGCCCCGGAAAGGTTAGCGTGCGGCGGAGGTCGGTTGGCTCTTTGCACCACTTCGGCGCCTGATGACCCGGGGGACTCTTTTGGGTGTGGGAAAACCAGACGGTAGGCAAATCGTTTCGCAAACTTCGAACGCTCCTTCCAGTGCAAAGTAAGTCGGGGAGGTTTTTTTTGGACTCGCGATGCGAGTGGGATGTTTCTCGCCAGGGCAAGCAGCTGCTCGATTATCAACCGTCATCATTATTAACATCATCATCTGCAGCCATTACGAGCCGCAAAGATCAATAGGATGATGCAAAACGAACGGCCGAAGTGATGCTTGTCATCAGCTTTAGGTTGATGGTCTCGCAGGATTAGAAAGCGGTGGAAAAGGATAGCCATAATGGTGTGCTGTTGGAGCTGCAAAAGTGTTTGCCGAGCTTAGTGCCTCAGTGTTGATCGGACAATTTGTTCGGTGTGTTTTATGTCTGTTTGTTTGGTGTTTCATAATTTGTTGATGTGACAAGTTTTTCCTGGGCTTTGTTTTTGGCCCACTGTGTATTAGGCGGAGGCTTTTTCTTAATTTATGGCTTTACGTACCCATCTGCAGTAGATTGTTTAATACTACTTTGTGACCCGTTTGAAAAATTACTCCGAAACTTAATTAACCTAGGATGTGCAAAATACTTGGAACGATGATTCCTAAACATTCGTGGTTTTTCTAATTGAATCAAACAGGCAAAACCAACCAACGCGTGTTTAACAGAAAACGCTTACCGTTCATAATCTAATAGCATACTCGTGCATACTGCTGCCAATGCGAACGCTGCCTTAATAACTTTCTCCGAACTCCGCAAGTTGCTCCACAGTTCCTGGAACGAAGAAAACAGGCGATGCAAAACACATTGAAACCCATTAGAATACGAAATGGAAACACGTTCACACAGCAATAGCTTCCGGATCCGATGGAAAGCGATCCAGGTGGTGAAAAACGAGCTCCAAGTGGTATCATCAATCGTAGCGTGAGGCAATGGGGCGGATTGTGGTTGCACTCCAATGAGAAAACCGGCGTTCAGTGCATCAGAAGAAGTTTACCTGAATTCACTTTTCATCCCACACATGAAGGGCATACCGAATGCGAATGAAGGTGTGCACGAAGCGTTTTTTTGTTGTTGCGTATACAATGTTTTCCTAGTTTCATGGAACCTATCTGTGTTTGAGGTTATCACCACGGCGTTGTGCTACGTGCGAGGTGTTTGAAGAAAATAGGTTTTTCCGGTGAAACACGTGTGGTTTGTGTGTAAATATTAGCGCTAGTGGTGCTTTTTGCGAGATTAAATCACACACTCTCTGCTTTCTTCTCGTGTGTGGAGTTACAACAGCGATTTTAAAGCGTAATTTTAAGCGTGCACTTAAATTTTCCGAGCGAAATGTTCATCCCAGCGCATCGTGCGGCGGAAAATTGATTTAATGTTTTATTTGCAAACAATTCTGATTGAATACCACTGTTTTTTTTCACCGAGCGTATCATCATGATTGAGCGCTTAAAGGCGTCGTGCTCATTTAAAAGCGGTTTTTGGTACACTGGTGAGTGTGCGTGGCATCAGCCGAACAATTAATGTTGCATGAATTTGGACCAAATCCACATTCCGTACACGTTGCATCATTAAAAAATCATTTCGTGTGCTAAAAGAACGAAAGAAAAAAACCGTGAAAATCGTGCAAACCATCCCGTACATGTGACGATGTCTCTGCCGGTGGAATTCCACCAGCGCGCCTGTTTGGTGCGATGTTCAGCCGTTGCCCGATAGGTTGCGTTTAATTAATTTAATATACTCGGCAAGAGCAGACACAATATGATTACAGCATGTTCATGCTTCAAAACAGACAGAAATAACGAGCTCGTCGGAAGCTTGGCCTGTTTAATGGGAAGAAAATGAGTTGCGGTGCAGCGATACGCACACACCGAAACCTTCTCAAATAAAGCCCGAAAAGAATGATGACACTGGAAGACGATATTTAATTATGCTGTTTACAAACATGCGACAACCGTCCGTTATTTATTCCGCGGTGATAACGGGAGCGAAACGCAAACACTCAAACAGACGTGTGTCAGTAACGATATTAAATATCGATAATAAATAACGAAAAGAGTTTGAAAAAAGCCTATTGGCTGCAAGCAGGGAAATCCCTGCAAACAGAGGTCAGTCGGTTATGGCGGCTGTCAAAGGATTTGGTGCGTTTAATTCACTCCACTTCACGGGGCCGAAGGGTTCGTGGAAGTAAAATGCAGCAGCACCAATTGCAGCAGCCATCCATTTCACTGATCCCTCCACCCCCCTCACAATCGACCCCGCTGGCAATGGGGGCGACCTGTGCGGCCGTCAACCCAGCACACTTGTCATCGGTTTTTTGGGCGTTTGGGGCAATGCAGTTGACCGAACGGCCAAATGAACTCCCGTGGGCAGTAAAACGCGGGTTAATTACGGTTGCTCCGGGTTGTAGGCCCGATGTGGTTTAGGGTGCGACGTGGCGATAATGAGCGCCCGCTGCTGCCTTCCCAACCATCCGGAAACGTTCGACCATAATTGATTGCAAGCGGCCCGGCGCTGGCCCGGGTGCTTTATGCCGCTGCGAGTTGGGCGAGTTGAAACGATAAACCACAAACCGAACGTACAGGACAGCGATACGATTATTGACATAATCCGTATCCCGGTCCCTCCTCGGGAAGCTACTTTTGGACCGGCTGGGTGTTGAAAGAGAGAGAGAGAGAGAGCTCACATCCCCACAGACGTGCTTGGTGGTCACGATGGGTCTGGGATTTTTTGTTGTTCCGTGTTCCCTTTCCTAGGTGTTGTTTGGTTTGGTTGCTTTTAATGTGATATTTATATGTTCTTTTTTCGGTTTCGTACGACAATAATTCATTTAGTGGAAGTTGTGCTGCATACGATGGTTCACAAGTCAAACATTTTTTTAAAACAAAATTCGACGTATTCGACACATGATGGCCAATTTCCAGCCAACAATGAGATTCTGGCAATATTTCGTCTTTTATGCTTCGGTAATAACATCACGTCTTGAATATAGTGCGATGATTGGAAATAATTTAAAAATATATATTATAAACAATTTCGAATACTGTGAGCTATGATGCTTTTCTGCTGAATTTGCTGTCATTTGGATTAATGCAACAAGTCAATTCAAGTCATGGTCCTGATTCTTTTGTAATCCCTTTTAATAACTCTCTTCCAAAACACCATTACGTGAAAGAAGTCATACGCGCTAACCAGCTGAAATGTTTCATTTACCAGTCGAGGATAAGTATGATGTAGCATGAAACGAACCGTTCGCGTTTGCACGAAACGCTTGTAAGACACGCAACGGATAGGTTGGTGAGGTGAAGAATGCAGTCTTTCGTACCGTAACCAAGCGATCCGAGCGACAGGTGGACCGTGCCTGCACCGACCGCCCGCCAGTAATCAGTCACGGCCGCGTGGTTCGTGGAAACAAGCAATCGAAACGTCCCAACGTTGTCCACGAGCAGTTGAGGATGAAATTAGATTTTCCAAGATCGTGTGCATTGTCGTATGAAGAAGTCTAGAACGCTAGAACCTCATTGCCATGCGTTTGATGCAGAGCGCTGCAGAGAAGAGCCAAACCGCACCAGCAAATGGAATGCAAACCGGTGAAAAGTTAATTTCTCACGGTACCTTTTCCGCGCTTTCCCAACGTGATAATGATGGCGGCCCCGGAGAATGTCGATGCGATGGGCGGGGGAGGCAGAACGTGGCGAGCTAAAAGTGCACTCGATTAGTGACGACGGGAAGCGAAGTGGGGCAGATCAAAGTCCTCCACCTCATCGCGGAGTGATGTAGCACAAAAATGAGCTATGGTATAAAAGTGTCACCGCCGTTGGTACGAACGCCCGGGCGAAAGTGCGGAAAGTGACGGACGAAATCAAGTTTAATTAACTTGGCAAATAGAGAATGAAGTGTAAAAATGCTTCCTTTTTATAGTTAATTAAAATGCTAGAAACGATAAGTTGCAGAACGGCACGGGGCCCGCGGACGGAAGTATCGCCACGTGGCCCGTCCACGACGGAAGAACTGTGCTGTGCCGGTCCCGGGGCTACGTCGATGGAACGACCGCAGCGAACAAACAGTGACTGATGATTGTGGTCAGTCCATTAGGTCCGTTGCCAGTGCCCTCCGAGAGTGGTGTGCGGTATGGTTTGGCTTAAGCAAGTTTCAACCGGCGAGAACGCGCGCGCACTTCCCACAGGCGTCCCAGCGAACCTTTTCGCTCATTAGGCGGTTGGGGCGCTTGGGGTTTTGTTGTGGTACGGTGAGCGCTATCAGGAAATGCGGGGCGGTCGGATGGACTTGTGTGGCAGACGAGTGGGTTTGGCATGGGAGAACCAAATGAGCTCACTTAGCAACAATGAAATGAATTGGTGATGATGAAGTTTAAGGCCGCTTGTTGTTATTTTTTGTAGCAGCAGCAGCTGTAGCAGAGACTATTACGAAAGCCATAACATTGTCATTTTGCATAACAATTTATGATTATGAATAGTTTGTCACGGGAGGCACCATAATCACTGCATTGTTTTTGTGGAAAATTGCAGATTAATTAGACTTTCCTTCGCAGGGGCTTATCCGGTTCTAAGGACCAAATTGATTTAAATTAATGCCGTATAACAAGATGATTGATTTCGGATTAAATTTTATCCTCGTTTTTCGCATACAAATACACATTCCGCAAATTTTCTCAGTTATAAAGGCATAAAACACACAGTGATATCTTCTTTACCAGTGGGTGTTCCTCTTCATTTCGCTTGTTACAACAAATATGGCCCGATAATATATTGATCCGCTGTGTGTGAGGGGATGTTTGCTCTACGAATTAATTATAATAATGATTACTAATGGAATTTCAGAGAGTTTTTGCGGTAGGTAGGATGTTTCATTAGAATATTGGCTTTTGTTGGGCGTATTATTTCGGATGATACATAATTGAAATAAATCAAATAAACATTGCTCAGGGTTCTGTTGGCTCTTAGCAGTTTTTATTGGGGTTATCGGGAAATTTCTCGCTCCCAGTAGCGTAATCACCCCGAATGCAGCGAATGCGTTGTGTTATTTTCCTGCCAGTACGATATTTTACTGTGACTGTAGTCGATGTGAAACTGCATCAAAAGAACAACGATATTTGAAATTGCTGCAACCATCTGGAAGAAATCGCGTCCAATTGGTTAAACCAAACATATTTGGAAACGTCTGTCTGACAACTTACTCCAGTGAGCAGTTCGAAGTCCATTGTGAACAGTCCTGCAATGTTTATTTTTAACATCGAATGATTGAGCGACAGTAAGAATGTTTCCACCGTGCGCTGAAAATGTTTGTCCTGCCCGGGTATCAACGATAAACGGTGCACGGAGGATTTAATTTTTTCACTCTGCGTGTTAAAATAAGAATTGAATTGATTATGCAAACGTAACGTGCGTCTTCAAGGCACAGGACGGGTTTGGTACCTGCTCAGAAATGCCGTAACAGTTCGAAATCAACAGCGCTGTGTCCAACCCGTACACCACAATCATCAGCGTTCCCATCACTTCCAGCTCGTGCAGGCTGTTGTTCCCATGCAAGATAGTGTAGAAGTGGGTAAATTGGTAGAAGAACTTGAACGAACGAAACGAGAGCACTATTAAATGTTTGGCGCTAGAAGAGCAGCCCGAGCCGGGCCTTGTTTTGTTTGCCGGTGGGAGATATGAACCTTCGACATAAGTTCCTGAAACAGAATTAACAAGTACAACGCAACCGGGAGCGAGTAGAAGCGGAGGATGTTGCGCACGGCACCGGCACACTGTTGATACGCAGCCAGATGGCCCTGCAGACGGCGGCAGCTCGGAACCGGAAGCGGTGGTTCACCGGCCGGCCCGCCAGTGTCCCGTATGCAGATGGCGGTCCACAGGTTGGTGAGCTGGTCGTTGATTTCCCCGAGCGTCAACCGCTGCACAAACAGCATAGCGTAAAAGTTGTTCACGTGTGCCATGTTGGGAATGAGGCTGACCATAAAGAGTGCGGCGTGGGCAATGTTCACATCCGCCCATTCAATCAGCACCAGGTAGACGAAGACGTGGAGCAGATAGACGGAGCAGGGCAACAGCACGAGCTGCAAAATCACTTGCAGCTGCTCGGTTCGGTTCCGGCCGGTACGGACGCGCCGGCTCCAGGTTGGTGCGTTTTCGAGCAGCTCGTTAAGAAGCTGACGATAGGTTTCGAGAAACAGCAATTGTTGCACTGCGATCAGCACACAGTTGCCGTTGAGGACCAAGTTTTCCACCGCGTGTATAATGTCCTGCATGCCCACCTTGGGGATCTTCATGCGCTCGGGCAGTCGGCCCAGTTTGTACTGCACGGCGGCGAAGAAAAGCACCAGGAAGGTCGAACCCGGGACGAATGGTGCGCAGCGCTCGAAGCACCGGCGGCGGAAGTTGTAACGGAACGGTATGAGGCCGGCAGCGTGGCTGAGCAGCAGATTGAAGTAGATGGAAAACAGCAACGGCATGATGTTTGTCGCGGCACGGGTAACAACTTACTCCGATGCCGATTCCGGTTTTGCGTGTAGGTAGTCCGCATCCCGCACACGGGATAGCGTCGATGGCCGTGATGACACTGGTGCAGAGAGCTGCTACCTACCGACCTGACACCTGGTAACTCAATTAATGATTCTGCTTTCCTGATATAGATTTGATGAACCGTTTTTATCACCCGAGGGAAAATATGACTGAGTTCTTTTTCGATTGAACACATACATAAAAGAGAGAGAGAGAGAGAAAGAGAGAGAAAGAGAGAGAGAGAAACGTACAGAGAGGGAATCGGAGAGCATTACTATCAGCTTATAAATATCACCTGCAGAAAATTATTAATGATGTACATCGTTGCACATTAATCATTTGGGAACGCGTTCCTGTGCAGTCGGACGTAGATAAACGATGGATTATTTAGTGGCGACGGTTGCGGAATGATTAATACGTGTATGTGTTTGGGTGGCGGAAAGAATGTGTTCATTAAATGAGCAGCCTCCCGGGGTCATACTTGAGGTTAAACGTTTTTAATTCTAATGCGTTTGTTTCTGCTGCACGAACGAAAGATGATACATTTGCCTTACAGCTTTAATTTGTAATTTGATAATTATCATTTTAAGTTGTCTTCTTTCCTTGCGTTCCTTGTCAGTGTAAGCATTGCTTTAGATGAAACCCATCTAGTCTTTTTGCCAAGATTTATATACCAAATCGTGTCTATAGTGCATAGTTTAGCATTTTATGGAAGACAATAAAACCATAAGGATGGTCCCAGATAAAGAAAATTTGGAGGCTTCACAATACTACCCAGGGGTTTGAACAATCATGGACGAAATTCATCATAATGGCTTTAAAATAAAGAAGAGCTCTAGTAATGAGGTCACTTAGTAATGAGGTGCGATAAATAATTGACGGAATCACACTGGTATCATTCCCGCGTCGCTATGCTGCATCGATCGGCTTTAATGAGAAATATGTTTGTGAAAAGGATTGAATGTCACCTCGGCAGGCAACTAGCCGAGCCCGATTAAAGCCCGACACCAGGAGGGAAGCAACTTCATCCCATCACCGTGCGCCGAGTGGCACGCACAATCTATCATCGTCTAATTTTCTGCTCAACTGATTGGTCTTCCCTGACTTGCAGGATCGCTTCGAGCTCGATAAGATGGAACGCTTCTGTCCGGAGAAGCGCAGCGGTTTGGATCGGACGGTTTCTAATAAATTTTCGTTATCCTCGGCTCTTTGTCATCGGCGTGCAGTACGCCGCTACCCGTCGGTGTCCTGCTGCCTAGCGCTGCCAGTGACCGTGCCATGGATTGATGCGCTTTAGAGTGCGATTGTGATGAGGTGTGTGGTGGTGGTTTTTATCGTCCGTACGCAAGGAGGTCCGGAAGATGATGAAGATTCATTTACCCGTTTGACCGACACCCACAGCAAGTGGAAGAAAGCGTGGAAAAGGATGGTCGGTCAGCATTGTTAGAACGCTGCGGGAGAACAGGGTGTACTCGAAGTGTAATGGGGACGTGATGACCCTATCGTTGGCCGTTCTGAGCAGCTTTCATCGGATGTGCGTCTTGATTGGAGGGAGTTAAATGTTGTCTGCAGTTTTTTTAGCCCCCCCGTCGATACGAGCCTAGAGCACTTGAGAAAGAGCTATTTATTCTAGCGCACAGTGAGTTAACCCTTACTTGCCTGAAGACTTGAAAAAACGATATTGCTGTTGGCCACCGGATGGAAAAGGATCAAACGTGGCCGCAGTGAAGTTCTCATTAGATTCAATTCATTTGATGCTCAAACTGTAACTTTTTAGAAGCTATCTATGAATCAGAAGTTCATTTGAACCGGTGTTTATCTTAACGGATTGAATCGAATGCAGACCGTCCGCCTTAGCTCAGGCATTCTGCCGGAGCAAGCCGTACCCGGGCTATGCTCACGGCACGCCAGGGACCTATGAGCCCGGTTTTAATTAATTTCAATTGTTTGTGCATCCGATGAAAGATGGGAAACCGTTTCGGCTCCGTAGATCTGTCCTATGGTAGGAAATAATTATGCAAACGAACGGTATGGGATAGTTTGCGATTCAAATGCCATGCCCACCCAGCATTCCTGTGGCTTGGTGGGAGATGAACACTTTTTCCATTTGCCGTGAAACTACTCTACCCGACGATGCCCATTTTATCGCCCATCAGCAGTCATTAGGATTTAGAGTTGAGCGGAAGAGAAAGAACATCCACAAAACAAAAACCGGCTCAGAAATCATTGCTATCGTCGGCGCTTCAGCAGCCGGGCAATCAGACGATCTAAGGATCGCGAATATTGGTCGTAAATCGTACTGTTACAATTTACTGCAGCCGGCGACGGTGACGGCCGATGGGACGGAGCGAACGAGCTGGCCGCCGGCAGGCCGCTGTCATTTTGATGCACTCGTTAAGTGGAGCATAAAAATGCTTGACCGAGGCGGTTTATGCCAGCCTGCAACCAGTTCCCGGGCGGCTCGGTGCCGTACGTGATCTGACTTGATACAATTGGCAGCGGTAGCGGTTGTCGTAAAGCCAGATCAATAGCTCAGGGCTTATCGTTCAACCGTGAAATAATAAGCCGGCAGGGTTCGGCAGGGTTCGGCCGGGCTTGGGATAGGGATGGGATGAGCGTGCGACGGGGGCAATCGTAATCATTACGAAGAAAGTTAATTAAATCTAACGTTCAGCGTACGTGGACACGTTTACAGGAGTGTAGGAAGTGCACAACGACTGGCGATATGGGACATATAAATCTTTGAGCGAAAACCCGAATCATTGGGATAAGTGACAGTGATTAGAAATGGGGTAGGACCGAGATTTGTCCATTGTTTTGAGAAAGGGGATTGACAACATCGAGAATGGTGAATTTCAACGAGCTTGAAGATAGCTTATGCACGGATTGCTGCAGAAGGACAATTATTTTAAAATGTTTGGCATAGTAAAATAGATAAAAAGATTGCACACCATTTACTAGATTCCTAGATTTAAGTCGGAAAGTTTGCAAAATGCGATCTTTTAAGGAAAAAAATGTTTTTAAAATGATAGTAAAACAGCCGATTGAGGAAATTTAACAAATTTTGTTAGTGGTTAACAACATTGTTTATCAAGTACTGCATTTTACTGCTCTATTGTATTGCTCCTTTTTTAAACCTTTCACTACAATATCGTTCCAGTATCAGTATCGTTGACGACACGAAATCTTGTGCAAAGATTCAACGTCACATTTCTCTCCGTTGCTTGTTTTCTAGACGTGTGCCAACAATTCAATTTTCCCAGTTATTCTCCTTCTTCTTTACAAAAACCACGGTCCCACAGGGCACAGGTAAAGTGCATTTCGATTGCATTTCGTGCACCGAATGCATGCTACCCTTGCACAAATCAGGTAAACTTCGTTTTGCCGGCAGGCGATGGGAATTTTATTTCGAGGCAAGATTTTATGTCCCGTTCGTTGTTTACTTGTGCTCGTGTCTCACAACAGCAGCACCTTCGGCGAATGCGAAAGGAAACGAACGCGCAGGCCAAGGCGTGCAAGAAAATTATAAGAATTGAGGTTTCCGTTTGCTCGACCGACTCGATAACGAAATAATGCATGAGCAGGTGAGCTGGGCTTTTGCTGGAGTTTCCGGCAATTGTTATTTATGGTGCTCTTGGAGGCATTTATAAGTTTCCGCTTCGGGAAGCCGATAGCCGGTGCGCTGTCGGTTGCACTTGCCGGAGCAATTGAGCAGCCAGCAGATTGCCTGGAGCTACGGTGGTCGTACGGCGGTCGTAGGCTGGAAGCATTTTGTCACCGAAACAATTGCCCTCCGGGACGATCGCGGTCGGTGCTTCTGTTTCCGTTGGAGTAACAGGAGACGGCTGTGTTTAACCTTCTTTGCTTATTGGTTGATTGGGTCGAGTTTGTGTGTTCCATAGCCGGGCTTGTTTATAGAAAACGTGCGCCTGATTTGACCATTAACTCAACCCTGGGGTGATTATTTCAACAGACCTCCCACTTTGGTTCGTTTCGGGGTGTGTTACGAGCACAAAGCACGAGGTTCAAATGGTCGAAATCACTCAATTGGAAACTGCGGAGAGCTCTTTTCGAGTTTCACTCACCGGGGAAACTTTGTGCAAGCTACCAAAACGCAACCGGGAAGGAAATCGAGTTTCGCAAACAAGCTCGCTGCACTTAGGAATTTGTGCTGCACGAAACGGGAGGCGGAGAAACCACGGATTCGACGGATTGCACCGCTTCCTCGGTAGCTTTGTGTCCCGCGGTGGTGCTGCGCTGTGCAGTTCAATACATAATACGCTACATTAAATCGACGGGGGAAAAAAATACTTGCCCCGTTGTTGCGAAAAAAGAGACCTTTGTTTCCCCGTGCGAGAGTCCTGCTCAAGTTCCAGTTCGTCAATGTAAAATTTTGCAGCTCTCGACGCCTCGGAATCGTACTCCCGTGGGGATTGTTAGTGCTTCGAGTTCGCGCTCCGACGTTCGTCTCGTTTTATTGTCATTTTCCAGCGCTTCGGTCACCGCCACCGAAAAGGAGCTTTGTCATGCGATGCAATTGGAAGGGCATCCTTGACAGAAGTTCCGTTGCATGTTCGTTCGGTCGAACGGTGGTGGTGTGTGGCATGATGTGAGCTAGCGATTGTTGTAAAACAAACCGAGTTACGAATCGAATTGCACAGCGTAAAACCAGCGTCATGCAAGCGTTGCCACCGTATTGCGTTCGCCATTAGAGCTTCGTTGGTTGTGTAAGTGTTTTAAGAACATCATTTTGGAATTTCCGCCAGGGAGGATTTGTCGAGCGCAATGAGGGCCATGGATTCCTTCGTGGCAGGGGTCCATAATTCAATCGCATTGTTGAGTATAATGATCTACTTTCCGTTGCCGCACATCGTGACCTTCATCCAAAACAAGACAATTTATTTAAATTCAATTGTTTTAGTACCCATTTGCACAGTTATTTGGAAAAATTAGAAGAAATATGTTTGTTCCAAAGTTGTATTGTTATTAAAAGCCATTCGATTCAACAGCACTCGACTTGTATACGTGCTGCAGTTGCTTTCAATTCTTTGTTGTTTTAATGATAAACTTTAAATGCCATTAGGTTAGTTTCTATAGATTACTGCGAGCCAGCACAAAAATCCGTAGAGTCATTCGTCGCGGTTGTTATTTTTATTCGTCTGTTTTACCAACTCCTCAAGCAGCTGCATTTTCACGCACCACAGACTTCCAGCGCACCCTCGTTTCTATGTGTGTATGTGTAAACCTCACGCGGTTCAGTGTTGGCTGAAATGAATTCCACTAATTAGAATCAATTTCTGCTTGTTTCACTTCGCCGGGCTCGGCCACTGATGTGCCCGGCTGGGCTAGTGTTGATGCTGCCTCCAGCTTTGCCCGGTGGCTCGATGAGGAAAATTAGTGCTTTGTTGCCCGGACGCCCGGTGACCTCATCGGCGTTTGCGCTTCACTTCGGCGTTCGCCGAGGGCAGAGATTAAAGTAAGTGAGTCGAGTGCGAGGCAGAGCGAGAGTGAGAGAGAGAGAGGGAGAGAGAACGAAGACAGCGCAACAAGCGGAACGGGGTGAAACGGATAAACTTTCTTAATTATAATCTAATTCCTTTATTAGGTGATGCCTTGCCGTCTTGAGCTCGTTATTTGCGTCCTCACATCCCTGGCTGCGCTGGTGCGTCGACAGGAAACATGCTTGAGATGAAACATTATGCTGTGGGAAACGGGAACGGCTTGTGACACATTAAGTTGTGGAGGCGCTTGTTTGGGTTGGGAAGAAAAAAAAGTACCTTAAGGACTGGCTGCAGGCCGCTCCGAAGCGTTATTGTGGTACGCGGTCGCTGCTTTTAATGTGCCGCTCGGACGTGCTTATGCTTTTATGCGGTCCTGCCGCCTGGCACGAACGTGGAGCTTTGTTATGTTGTTGTTGTTGTTGTTACTATATTGTTCCCCAGTATAGTTTCTCTACCGTTTCGTTCGCTTCTTCGCGCTCCTTAATTTGGTACAAATGCGCCGACGGGTTCGCGCTAAACAGGAAATGGTTATTTTTTCATATAATCACCTCGAACGGACCATTCATCATTGTTTCGTCACTGGCTGGTGCAAAGTTTCCGCCCGGCGTTCAGCTAGTGATGGAGTCGGGTGAAACGAAAAGGAAAAACCACCGTCGTAACGGCGACACCGCGAATGACACAAGCCACATAAACACATCCTCGCAACGGAACACACGGAACATCCTCGCCGTAATAAAGTTATCTGCACCCCTGTTCGTCCTGTCTTTCCCGCTGCCCGCTGCCGGTGAGTTATGAGCGAGAATTTGGTTTCGGAGGAAAAACATCGGGGCCAGGCACGTCGGCACCCCGGCATGGGGTGGCACGGGGTGGAGTCAAAGCGCGGGTCCTGAGGGTCGATTCCCGCAACACGCCGTACGGGGTGTGAATGCGGATGCTAATAAATTATTCATTCAACGTACTCATCACCGGTTGTCATACGTTCGGGCGAACGGGAACGGGCGAACGGGCGTTTTTCGGCCAAAACTGGCAAAAGAAAATGCGCTAAGCTTTCGAAAATCTATTATTTCACTTTCACCCGACCGAACGAGAGCCCGGTTCGGTGGTGATGATAGAAAAGCTGACGCCCGAGAAGGTATGGCAAAAAATCCATTCATATTTTAAGCACAACAAACTTAAAGCTTTCAATTCATGTTTTTGTTTGCAAAAGTTTCATAATGTGTCTTAAAAAAATGAAACAAAAATCGCAAGATCTACTCGTTAGTATAGCCCGAGTGTTAGAGACACTTATACGCGTGATAAAGATTTCATTAAAAAATAATGGTTTGGGTTATAATAATTTAAAATTATGAATCAGAACTAACTCAGTTTGAACATCATTTCATGATTAGCCATTAGGTGTATTTGGTGAGGTTTTGAAACAAATTAACCCTTCAGCAAACTCTTAGCCAAATAACTTAAATTGTTAATCAGCAGTGAAAGATGTAATAATGTTAAAAACCAAAGCAGCCACCCTCGTGGAAGCAGCAAGAAAGGCGTCCGGACGATAGGAATGATCTCTATCATTGGCATAATAGGCGAGCGCAAAGTAATTACAGCCGTGGCGAATTTCAGCGCACCCACCTACCTTTTCGTCGCCGCCTCCGCGCTTCGCTCGTAGAAAATTCGTGGAAGCTTTCCGCCGAAAACTTAATCGAGTTGCCGGGGAGTTTTGCTGCCGGATAAGAATTTAAGCTCCTATTATTTGTAATAAGAAACACCTTGAGGCGATGTTGCGAGAGTTTGGGCCCGGTTGCTGCATCGGGCGGTTCTACGGTTTGTTTTTTTTTCCTTCTTCTATTCAGTTTCACCCCAGCACGATGGCGACAAGCGCCGCGATGACTAGGCATCACACGCTCGGCCGGAGCCTGCAAATGACGAGGACGCGGAGCGCCTAGGATGGCGAAATTCTTCAGATCCATCCATCCCGTTCGATGCACGCGCAAAAGATCGCACCGCGTAGATTCGGCAAACGGAGATTCATTAAAAGTTTCCTTCGCCGTAAGCGCGCTGCCGGTGGAGATGGCACGGCGCGCTAGCATGAGCGAAGCAAAACCTCCGGTGCACTTTAACGAGTTCCGCATGACGGCGATGGGGTTGCGGCCGCCGGTTTGCGTCAACGGCAGTGGATGTGAAATTGTGCCGAAACAAAATATGCCATTCCGTACGGGCGCGCTTCGCTTTGCACGGGACGGTTGATAAGTGGGAGAGGTTTTTTGTGAGTGTGTGTGTGTGTGTGTGTGCTCGTGTGGATGGGTTGCAGATGGCATTCTACCGGCACCGGGAAAAGCTCCCCGCCTCGGTATCGTCAAGATGAAGTGTAAAGATTTGTGCTAAATAGGGAAAATGCCAGTGCGCAGTTTACGTTCGCTCGCTCCGCACGCCGCTGTGCAAAAGCGCAAAAATCGAGCGATTTCGAAAGGATTAGAACCACTTGAACTGGTTCGGCCCCTTTTTTGCGATAGGTCTGACAATTCGGGGCTTTATCCGTCACTTAGCCATTGTCGGAGGTAAGTGAGAGCTTTTCCTTTTTTGTCGTTTTTGCTGTTGTTGTTGTTGCTGCTGCGATAAAGCAGCATTCCTTTTGCGCGCGGTGTGTTCCTGTGTGTGCGCGGTGTGACCGTACAAAAACGCACAGGACCGCGTTCGAATGTCGTTTGGCGAATTGTTTACCATTTCTTGAATTCTCATTTCCCGCACCCGGCACCCTTTCTCGCCGTTCCCAAACTAAACCCCGTTGGCACCCGATTCCTGCAACGCCAAGTAATCGCATTTCATCGGAAAGCAGCTTCCAGCGAAGAAACGCGTCGGAGCTGGTGTGAAATGTGTAACACCTTTATCACGAAATGAAATCATCGTTCGCTATTACAGTTACCTTTTTTTATTACACCCACCGAAAATCTACCCCGTTCCAAAGAAGGGAGCGAGGGCAGTGGGGTGCGGGGTAACACTGCCGATAGCGTCTTGTGTGTGTGTGCGCGTGTGGGTGCGAAGTCGTCTTTACGACTGCGATGATGGCGCCGCTGGTGGAGGCGATGGTGAAAAACACATTTTCACGCGATTATTGTAAGGTGGCACATGGTTAAATTTTCATCACACACACACATACTCATACACACTCGAACTCGGGCTAAAATTTGGCGTTTGCAAAACTCAATAACATAAACAAGCAGAAATGTTCATAAAAGGATATTTGAATTTTTTTCTTTGTGTTAACCGTGCCCGGGTGCTTGTTTTGAGCATTGGATAAGGAAAAGTCGAGGAGGTAAGTACGACTCACTCATGGTGCGGCTTTAGTAGGGAGAGAGGGAAGTAAATTTAGTTTATAGTCACGTTTGTGTAAAACCCATGGAGCGGCGCGATACAAGCGGGAAAAAAATGTTTGCGACAATGGAGGCGCATGGTGGTTCGTAATATATGGGGCGATATAGATCAGGGATGTCAAACTCGGATGAGAGTTTTGGAGTGAAGGCAAACACGATACGTACATTTTGTTGTTGTTGTGTAATAAGATTCGAGCTACGTATTTATATGTCAATATTAATAAATCATCTGCCAGAAAATATTTACCAAGTTGCTTAGTTATGATTTCGTCCTCAATGGAATCCTAATAAGTCATAGGACAAACTAAACAAGAGTTGTTATGCAATTGGGAGAAACAATTTCAATTACACAATATCGTTTGGTAAAAAAATACCGAAGCTCATGTGCAATACAAACATAACATTGACTTAGTGTGCTTCCGATAGAAATGTATCCTGTTGAAGAAATGGCATGATACGAGATTTAGCCAGCAAACAACAAACATGTTGTTTGCATTCGTGTCCTGGGATGCTTGATGCCTACCACTACTCCTTTATTTTATAACTCTGCCGTCCCTCCCTACTCTCTCTTCTCTTAAAAACCTGACATGAATGCAAAACATTTTCTGTATTTAGACAACAACCCAACGATCAAATGCATTCCTGTTGTGGCGTATAGAGCTGCAAGAGAACGACGAATGAATAAGTGAGTGCGTGTGTGTGTGTGTTTTTGTTTACCAAAGTCCTACCACTCCAAAATCCGAGCAATAAATCAACGTCAATGCCCTGCGGATCAGCAGTTTACCGTAACGATCACTTCCGATGATCTCAATCTCGCAAACCGGGAAGGCCGGTTTTTAGGCTCGAGAGCACGCCGAGCGAACATTCCCTATCACCCACAGGTTGGAGGACAGGTGGCCCGGGCAGGTCCAGATTGTTTCTTGTTTAATCCGGAACGTACCGTCTCGGTCTCCTTATTTAAGACGGACCGCACCCGAATCCCACAGGACGTCCTGCTCGGTTGGACGGAGCACAGCGATGCGCTTCATTTGAAATGCAAAAATGTTCATAAAATTCGATTGGATTTACTTGTTTCGACCACTTCTGGGCGGCCGCTTCGTTGGCTGCCACTCCCGGAGGAGTGTGCTAGGCATTTCATCACAGTTTACAATCTTACCGCATTAATCTTTCCCCTTTTTCCCCTACGGTGGAGGAAGAGTTAAACCTAGCGCTCTCTCGTTTTTGTTGTACCGAAATTTGCGTTAAAGGGAGTAGGATCTGCCCGATACACGGCAGGATGTTGCGTGAGGAGAGTTTTTGTTTTATGTTTCGGGTATCTCCTTGAAACCGCTCGATGGGAGATGGGATTACAATTCGGGTTTGTTGTTTTTTTTCTCTATAGAAAATAGATGTGCCTGAGTGTGTATGGGATCACCTTTACATTTGGGATGTTTTGGTGCATAAGAAGGCAAACCGGATTACGATACTGGGCCGGATACTAGTCGGAAGCTGCTCAGATGACTTATTCCTGGAGTTGTTTTGAAACAATCGAGCCGTCCCTCTCAACGGCTACCATGTGGGCTGGGGATTGCGAATGCGCTTGTGAGGTGAGGTGATCTCCCATGGTGAGTTTTCCTTCTGAAATAGCTCAAGGTGGTTGTGGAAATTATCGTTTTTGTTTGCTTTCCATCTACCCGGGAGATTGCGTTACAGACCCTGAGCGTGGCGAAGGGAGTGAACGTAGTAAAGTATGTACCCCTCATTGGCAATTCCAATTCCACTCCATCCATCATCGCACGGGTGCGCGTGTGTTTGTGAGCGAGTGTTTTAGTTCGTGGAATGAGAGCGTGCATGAGAAACTTTTCCCTCACCTGGTGTGGACAATTTAAAACGCCTTCTCGTGCTGTTCCCTTTCGGGCTCATCGAGCAATTGAATCCGGGTGGCTGGTGGCAGGATTAATGGCATGTGCATGATGCTCGACCTACCGCTGGCATTAGTCAAAAAACTTTACCTTTGATGCAATTACGATCCCGAAACCATGGGGCCTGATACGAGAAAAACCGCTCCAGAACATGATAACTTTAATGAAGCGGCCTACAGTGGCTCATTGTCCCCAGTGAAACCGGTGTGTGTGTGTGTGTGTGTGTGTGTGTGTGTGTGTGTGTGTGTGTGTGTGTGTGTGTGTG
>KB672979.1:4869399-5132754 GCA_000349145.1 Anopheles dirus
GTGTGTGTGTGTGTGTGTGTGTGTGTGTGTGTGTGTGTGTGTGTGTGTGCGCGTGTGCGAGAGAGTGCCATCACGGGCATCCTGGAGGGAAAATCTACGATCGCTCTCCGAGGGGTCGTTTACGGTGTGCTGTGGATCGTTTTTGTGCGCCCACGGTACATGCTTTATATGTAGCTGCGGCACATTTTGCTCTTTCTACTCCTACAGAGTTGTCCTACACGCCAGCTCCACTACCGAAGCAGCAGTAGTTGTTGATGTTTTTTTTTGTCGCACGAAAGTTGTTGTCTATTGTTTCCGCCGTCCGTGGTGGATTTTCTCACCTTCATGAGGAAAGCTTCTACTTTTCCCGGCGCTGGGTTTTATCGTCACCAAGCGTCCCGTCCGTTGGCGAAGGTGTTCAATTTGAGCCCGGGATGCAAGTTGCTCGTTCCGCTCAGGGGCATTCGCCACTAGTATCGTAATCGTTACCCCGTGGGATAGTCAATGGACGGGCGTTGGTAGGTAGCACTTTCATTTTTGCTGTGATAGTCGGCTGCTTCTTGAGTGGATTTTAATTGAAACCGGCGAAATCCAGCAGCTCGCACGCCTCCCGGTGGACATTAAAGCTGTCGGAAAAATAATGAATTGTCACGGTGCTCGGCAAACGCTTTTTCGGTTGCGCTGGAACGAGAGCGCATGGTATGCTTCATGAAAATTCGTTTTGTCGAACGTGCTGTACCGATACGAAAACAGGAAAAAGTTGTGCTGTTTGTTGAATGTTCGGGACGGTATCTTTCAAAGTAGAAAATATAAATCACATATCTTATGTACTGTAGTAATGTTGGAAAATCATAAGGATTTTTAAATAGCCCTACTACTTATACATATGCTATGTTTAGCAGTAAAAAAAAAAATCAAATAGAAATTTATGAGACGTAAAAATATTATGTATAAAAAATCTATAAACAAGCATATAAAAGGATAATGTAGTGGAAAATTCAGGACACCAACTTTAATAAGCTTGCCCGATAGTTAATTCACACATTCGTTTCTACGGTGTTTAATACGATGAAATGCCAATATCAAAATGATACATACGAAAACCCTTGTTACCCACACGCGAAATAACATAAACCTGACATGCGGTTTTTTCCCACCATTTTGCTGATCCAACACTGCCAACGTACGTATCATCCAACGAGATGTAAAATTATACAGTGTTCGATGTGCAGGTGCCATGTGCGGTGAATTTGCATCTGAATGGTCCATCATTTGTTCCATATGCGATGCGGGAGTCATTGTGGCGCTCTCCGTGTACAATAACTGCTTTTTGATGGTGAGCCTCGAAAACCGAAGGCGTGTTGAGTTTAGCGCAACGTAATCACACCATCCCGATCCGGGGGGCTCATTATAATGGATACGCGATTGGTTCGACGCTTGGTGCGTCTAATTATCATAACTATTTATGATATTCATGGCACTGCTGTATCGGTGGGTGGATTAATCATAATTTACGCTTCAGACAATCAATAGGGAGGAAAAAACATGTTTACGAGTGGTGCCAAAACGGAACGGTAGCTTCATGTATCGATAAGTTTGTTTATGAGTCTACAATATAATGAAGAAATTTAATTAGTCACAAACAAGAATATTATGGTTTTAATATTCTGTCTGCCCGCTTCATGTTAATCACATTGTCGGATTATCCGTCGTGTAAGTTTTATCATAAATTCACTCCCAGCATGCTCCCCAGATTGGAGCTTTCGAGATATGAAACCAATGAGAGCTTATCGGCACATTCCCAGCTCCAGGGCAAAGGTGGTGTATGTGACATATGGGATAAAATGTTAATGCACGTACCACGGATAAATCAATGATCAACTTCTTCCGTAATCTTTTCACTGCGGTACCATTTGCTCGACTGCCATATTTTACTCTCCCTGCTCGTTCCCACAGTATGGGAGGAAACGCATATATCGCACTCAAATATGTAAAGCATTCGATCGTAATTCCGTACGTGAACACAGGATCGAATCGTGCCAAAAATGCCGTGCGTCTTTGGGGGAGCTTGAAGGAAGCCAGCCGTTCCTTTCCAGCCGGGATACGGCCCTGGCGAGGGTGTAACTTCATTTCGTGTGAGTGTTAAGATGTTTGTCGCGATAGAGCGATCGAAAAAGGTCACAGTCAATACACGGAAGGACGGCCGTTCCAGTACAGCCTAGGGCAAGAGCCTCCCACACACATATATCAAACGACGATAAAAACGTTAATTACGATCTGCGCTGGCAGCCGATTAAAGCCGATCCCGTATGCCCGGTTGTTCATTTTTCTGCGCTTTTTTTTGTCGGAAAACGAAGGAAACCAAGGCACGAAAATAAATCGAAACCCCGGGCCACCCAAAGGATCCGTCCGCTGCCAATTAAGTGGGCAATCATGTGGTTAAAATAAAGTCAGGAAAAAGGGCAGCCCCCACCCGGTGCTGGCATTAAATTGGGTCGAACGATGGGCCGGGCAGAACAATGCTGCGCCATTTTGCCGTTTGTATTGATATTACAGCAACCACAACATCCCGACGCGCCCGAACCCGGGGCCCGGCCCAGGAGCCATATCCGATGCCATGATTTTCGATTATCCACAATCAGCCGAACGTGCCGAGACTGGGAAATTGCATCTCGAGAGCGCGGCGCGTGTGCCTTGTTCCTGTTTGGGGTTTGTTGTGTTTCGTTTGGAGGTTCGTAAAAATGTGCAACTTACTGGAGGAACGGGCATATTCGTGGTGTTGCATGGGGTTTACCGGGTGTTTGATTTTTACCGCCCTAAGTGGGATGTGCCGTTGAAGATATTAACCTTTTTTATAAAGAGTGCTTGAATGGCTGGTTTTTTTGAATGACGAGGTTTTCAAGGCAAATTATTTTGCCAACATTTACGATCGTTTCAAAACGATTTTCTATAAAATAAATAAAATTGTAAGAAGGTGGATCTGATTTTTTATAGATAATCATAATTAATTTTGACGTACCACAGTTGCATCTGTCAAGGGAGTTTTCCTTTGTCGCCTAGCTTGACACTGTCCATCAAGACCATCCGTGCTGGTCAGGAATACAAATGAGGGAGTCTGTGGCCATCAACATGTTCCAGAAATAACCGACATATTGTGTCATCCGAGGGCATTTATTGGCCATTCTTTCGAAACAGCCATTTGAATGCAAGAATCAACCTCAACGAGAGAACGCTGGTCTCTTGAAACACTCCGCAACGCTGCAAGGATCGACAGCTAGCAGTGAGCTCTGCGAGTGAAATGCCCTTCGAAATGTCCTCTAAGCTCGAGAGCACAACATAGTAGCCCGGTTTTTGTTGCTTGTGCTGACCTATCCCACCACCTGTCCAGAGTGGGACGGCGAACTGTGCGCGTGTGTGTGATGCAATTTCAACCGAAAAGTCCGGTCCGGCCAGCCGAAGACGATCGTGCCCGTGGACGTGACTCCATCATCTTCGGACGGCGAGTTATTCATTCCGTCCCCGGTGGTGGTGATATCTCCACATGCTGGCGGTGTCCGGCTCCGGGTTTGAGTGGGAACATGATGGATGCATCACTTGCACACCGCCTGATTGCACACTGAATTGCAACAGATTTTTGGTCAACCAGTGCGAGCTGAAACCAACGAACCGGTATGACCATATGGCGGAAGGTAGTTTTTGCAGTTTTTTTTTTCAACGAACGTTTCCCTCGCTAGATCTCTAAGTGTGAGCAGTAGAACCGACGAACCGAGCGAAACTCACTGAAGAAGAGTAATTTCTTGTGTCAGTTAAAAATGTGTGATGTCGGAAAATTGCTTTCGCCGTCTCGTCCGCACCGTAAACCGTCTGTCTGATTTTTAAGAACACACGCGGGCTCACCGGTTTGCATAGCGAGTAAAAACATAATGAGTTGCGAAATGGCATTCCACGGCCGTATTGTGTGCCTCGGTGGGTGATGTACAGCGATCGCTTAATCATGTGCGAGCGGGAGACAGGCAACGCTTCAGTGGATGGATGGATGGTGCGATTTTCGAGATGGAATCGCGACCGGCCCGTGGCGGGATCGCGTTGTGATTGGATCAAATATTTCACCGCTGCGGCAGTCCAGGCCAGAGCAGTGACGAACTCTCGCGAACGCTGTGTGTTCCGTCTGGCGGAGACTACCGCCAGTCCTGCTACCGGCCACCGGGGGAAGGATATGATACGTTGATACTTTCTTTCCACCGTTCGTTCCAGCGCGACAGATTCCAGCGAGCTGGCTTTCAATTCATCTTCACTTGGGGAGAGCTTTTTTGTGCCCTTAAAGTTCCTCGTTACGGACGCGGGTTGTTTTTGTGGACGTATGTGTGTGTGCGCACGATGTCGCAGTCTTTTTGAACCAGTCTCATCGGTGAACCATCCCGAGGGTCTGTCTTTGATAAATGGTACGACATTTATTCTGAGCTTCATATATATTTCATCCATCTGTTGCCCCTCGTTGTTCGGGTGGGTGGTGAGACAAAAAAGATGAAACCTAGTGGGTGGAATGATTTTTGATGGAGCCCAGCGCTGTGAGAACGGTTCCGACTGCGAGCAAAAACTTATCTTCTCATCAAGTTTGTTTTTAGCAGCTTTGCTCTGGATGCACGAAGACGTCACTGTTTCGGTCGATTCTTGAGCTTCTTTTAATAGTTCTCTTCCCATGTGAAGTGTTTATCACGAGTAAAATGCTCTCTTCTCTTCGGCATTTTGTTTTTTTTTTGCGTTTAATAAACCATATAACATCTTTAAGTTGAGTGTTAATTAAAACATAGTGCTCTCAAAACAATAAATTTGCCGTTCTTATGATATCAGCGCTAATTAAAATCGGTAGAGATTTTAGAGCACAATCTTGCTGCGCTCGTTCGTCAGTGGCACTCACCGGGGTGTCCTTAATGGATAAAAGCGATGCTCCAGGGAAGCAGATAATCCGGACTGTGCCGTGCCGAAAATTATTTGCTCCAACTGTGCCGCGGAACATAAACAGCCGGGGCAGTTGTTAAGCAAAAGTAGAAGAAAAGAAAAACGAATGAGGGCGGAAAAAAGCACGCCTGGGAAAGAATGCAGAAACAAATGCACCACTTCCTTAACGAAGATTGTTGCGCAAGAAAGTTGCAATGATGATTGGGTTAGAAATATAAATAATAACGAAAACTTCGCTCGAAAAGATCGCTGCTTAAGGAACCAGAGGGGGAGGCGTGCGCGAAAAGGGGTGAACAAATCACGAGAAAAATGTAGCATCAAAGAGCGAACCGAGCGGTTCAGAATGAGCGCGGAGGTGACCGGGGAGGGCAAACGATCCTTCCGAGTCCCGGGAAGGCACGGGCGCGAGGTCAAGATTGTGAAACTTTGCTGCACGGAATTCGGGGCTGGGAACGCAGAACACAGAACACAGGGGCATTAAGCGTCGAGGGGTTTAGTGGTGTGCAGCGGGCTGTGCAAAGGAAGTGCCGAGAAAAAAGCGACGTACGGAGTATCTGATGATGGAGTTGCTGTTTTCTCATTTGTTTCGTATTATTCTAGCAAGCGGAAAGTTTTATGAAAATTCCGAACAATAGCTGAAGAGTGCCCCGTTCTCGTTCCCACTGGCTAATGCGAATAACGAGTAATCCACGGTGCAGGTTTTAATGGGAGCCCTCGTTAAAGGTTAGCAAGCTTGGGATGAAACTATCGTGAAAAGTGATTTGTGGTACACGGTGTAACGAGAGGATTAAATTTCGTACAATTACTTAGCAAACTTTCGTATAACAACACATTATAAAGTTTACATTATACACAAGCCAAATTTCAAGTACAGGTAAGAGATTCAGAAATATAACGATAGCGATCAGTGTGTTTGAAATTAAAAATAAGACGTTACTCGCTTCAATACGCTGACCTTTCCGCCACTAATTTTCTCTCCCACCCGGCACAAGTGGCAATAAACTGAGACACAAGCAGGCAGACCGTACTCTAAACGTTCGCACTAAGAGCACTGTTCAAAGACATAATATTTCACCATTATTATCCTGCCGTAGAGCCTTCTCCACCGGTTGCGAGCCTATGCGAAGCAGAGCAAAAAAGGCGACACAACCCGGCTGGTGCTGTAGAAAAAGTGCGCACACTTTGCTAGTAGCGTTTTTTTTTTTGTTGGTTGGTTGCTGTTGTCGTTGCGTGTGTTTTATTTCGTTCCGTTAGCCCGGTGAATGCTGAAACGCATTAACATGGCAGCAAATGCTGTCGTTCGCACCGTGGTGCGGAACATAGCGACAAGATGGTAGATAATTGTTTGCAGAAAACAACTGTAATTTATTATATTTATGAACTTCCCGCGTGTAACTTTTTCTCTTTTGTTGTTTTATGTTTTTTTTTTGCCCGGACCTGGGATGCTGTGGTGAGAAAGGAGTCACTTTACGAACGTTGTGGTTAAAGCATTGTTTCACCAGCGAGGCTTATCATGGCTGCTCTTTATTGAGTCCTGCCGCTGACAGGAGTCGGCGAGGGTCTGTTGATACTCCTAAGCGCTAAGTACCGAGGATGCCGCTGAGTGCACCTTTTCTCTTTAGCGCTGGAACATGCACGATAAACACGTGCTAGTGTTACAGAGAGCGATGAAACTGATAAGAACTGGCTCTAACGTATTGAAGTAAAATATTAAACGCTTGTTTATAACACAGCAGTTTTGTTTTGGTAGTACATTACTTTACAGCTTAAGGGAAATTGCAAATTTCCCTCTAAAAGAAACGTTTCCATAGCAATTCTTCAAGTGCAAACTTTACTTTTGATGTAATTTATATATTTCAGACCCGTTTGAAGGCAGAAATCAAACATATCTTTCATCTGTTTTCAATAATGAATAGCTCAACGTGTTCATGCCGCTTTCCACGGTAGAGACTTGTTCAGCAAACTTTGTCGAAGATTTTATCAAGATATTGGAATAGTTCACAACTTTTGAGCTTCGTTACTTAGTGAGCAGAAGTTCTGGGCAAGTCGGTTTTGGCCATTCGTCTGTAAGCAGGAATAAGTTATCCAAAGTGGGGAAGGAGTGCTGATGATAGATATGATCAGCGGCCAGCATACACGCTTCCCACCGACACACTACCGTGCTGGACATTGAATTGCGCTCGGAAGAGGCCTTCGTTTCGCCAGTGCCAAACTTTGTCGTCGCCGTTGCAAAGTGGGCATTGCCCGGGAAAGAGTGTGAAAATTTAATATTAATGCTTGCTGCACCCACCTATACGTTAACAGACGGCCACTTGCAACGGGGCACGTACATGGGCGGCATGTGTTTGCTTTGGTCTCGGTTCAAAATATACACCGGGCGGTGCATTTGTTCATATGGTAGGACGCAAAACTTTGCCCAGATTGCCGCGCGCCCGGTGAGGAATGGAACGAAACACGGACGGAGTGCCGGGCATTCGTATTCGGATTGGGAAATTGTGCGGCCGAGGTAGAATTATGAAGTTTTGTTCGCCGGTTCGCCACCACCGGAGCGACAATTTCGGTGTACGAGAATAATCTTTTGTCAAGGTTTACGCCGTGTGGGAAAACGTTACAAGCCGCCTCATGATTCATTCGTCCGCTGCACATAACTTCGATCTGCTCCAGTGGCTTACTTCGGTGCGGCAGAGACTGTATGTTGGAATGTCGATGCAGGAGCAGGAGCAAAGCGGATAGGAATGAATTTTTCATACTCATGGTAGTTCAAACATTACTTTCGAACGGGGACATTTGAAAGTTACAGCTTCTTGCTAGAATTATTTATCATATATTGAAAAGTAATGCATGGCCTGCAGAACGTAGGATATTGACAATTTTCTTTCATCTAGTGTAAAAATGACGTTATAAATGTTGCATTTGCGTTTATAGTGGATATTAGAACGTAAAGTATCATACTGCTTAAATCACGCGATTTATCATTTCATTAAGAAACCAGACTTCTCCTTCTTAAAAACACATGTCGGAAAACGGATTAGTTATTCAAAATGCTAATCCACGTTGAATGATAAATTGGCCACGAGCTCCGTAATTAAACCGTAAAGTCGTGTCCTCGTACGGACTAAAGACGCGAAACCAGTACGTTTCACACGTACAACCGAATGGGGAACTGCAGTGGCAGTAAAGTTTCCTAGCGAACAAATCAAAGTGAGCCGGTTAGTTAGGGCATTCGTGAATAAATATGAGACATTTACGATCTCGATACACGTCCGCCGAAACGTGAACACCCGGTCGCGGAAGCTTTGGCGCAAAACCCAAACGCAAGCGTGTAAGTTTGCAGCTAACGAGAAAGCTTTTAGATTAATGTGCAATTTCATGCACCAGCTGCTTTTCCGGCATCAGGCCGCCGAGTGCCCTGCGGTATGTTTTTCTTCTCCCCGGAGCGGCCGGGGCGCATGGAGTGTCTCTGCGGCACGATGTCGTCCGGGAGCGTGTAGCGAAGATACTGCGCGGCAGATCGAGCCCTTCCTCCCAGGCGAAAGGCGCAACTTGAAATCTAAACTCCCCGAAGACAGCCCCGTGGAAGCGAGTGGCTGTGCCCGGAGCAGCTCCATCACGTTGAGTGTTTCGTTTCATCCTGGTTGGGAAGTGTGCGCCGTGTCCTTGGGTGAGTTTGCTTCTGCAGTAGCGAAAAATGACATCGTCATTGGTTAGTGCTGGCCTATTTACAATGGCACCGTTTGCAATCATGTCGCACCGGCAGCGGCGGTGGTAACATTAGGTGAGACCCTAAGTGTTGAGAGTGACAAATTTTACACCGAAAACCATTCCCCATCATGCCGCAAAGCTGAGTGGTATGTTTGCTCTTGCACGGGCCCTTTGTTTGCTCTATAAATGACAGCCATTAGGAAGTGAATGAATGTGCTGCGAGTGTGTCTTTGTGCGCTTCAGTAGTCACACGCTGCATAATTAACTGAAAGGAATGACGGTAGGGAACACATCCTTCCAAAAGTTGATATCGATGCATCTGAAATGTGACTCCTTTTCGAAAAGCACATTTTTCTCATCAAATCCGATACCGGATAGATATCGCCGGGATGAGTGACATTGAGGTTAGCGGTTCTGCCAAAGATAAAACCAAACGGAGGCAAGTTTTGGCAAAGTTCGGAGCAGAAATGATGTTTACCTAGTCAGAGCGTATCCGGCTGTTAGTTTTCCGATCACACACATGATCCCGAAGCAACGGCGACAGCATGCGGAAATAAAAGACCATAAAAGAAAGTCAGCCTCTGGTACCGACGCGGCTTCGTCAGATCGTATCAAGCGGAGACAAAGCAGTGGGGGAGAACATGTCACGTTTCACGTGTTCGGGGGGCAAATGCAGAATCGAGTCGAATATTTTGCTCGGTGTGATGACTTGTGATGGGTTCGATTGGGAATGTGTTCTGTCAGGGGTTTGATATAGTGACATAGCGAAATGTGTTTGTCAATCGAAAAAAATGGAATCAGCTTTTTTGAAAGCGCATTGCATATGGCTGTATGGATGCAGCTACAATGAATGTGTTGTGTACGTACCTTGTCGTGTCACGGAGTTATTTCGTAGGTGAAATATGATCAAATATGATCAAAGCTCTCTAACGCATATGAAAAAAAACCAGTCAATTTCGTATAATAGAAACTGTTGAGAGTTCCCTGTACATTATTTATTAGTCAATATCATTTCAAAATTTTAGAAACATCAGTAAATCATATCTCGTTCAAATGAACCCATCCTTCAACAAGTGTTAAAACGTATTTGCTGTACGATATCTCATATCCTGGAGCGCTGAGCGTCTCACGGGGCAGCGTGTACTACGAATTTGAACATCTTCTTGTAATACAGACGAACAATACATCGCGTTGAATTTTTCATCGGAACCACCACCATATCACGTAGGATCCGTTGAAAGCGCCCCGTAATGAGCACACTCTACGGTAACCCAAATCCACCGCTTTTATCGCGTCCACCTCGAGAAAGGATCCCATAAGTTTTCATCACTTCAAAAATGTCTACGATCTCGACGTAGAATCATGCTTCGAATACGAGCTTCGTTCGTGCGACCGCTCGAAGGGAAGGATGTTTTGGGAAAAGGAGGATTACCTCTTATGTTGCCATATATATTTTAGCTGGCAATGTTGAAATGTTTTCTATCCGTGCTTGAACAAGATAAAAAAGGAAACAAGATACAGGCTATTCGGTACGGCATATTCGGCTACCAGTTCCACGTAGCAAGTGGCCAGCCACCGCCGGACGGAATGCTACAGAGCAGAGTTTTCCGGGTTTTGGCGTACACATTTTCACGTTTCCGCTTCATTTATTTGCGCTACGGCCAGCATTCGTGTGGGAATGTTGCTCATGCCTCAAAACTTCAAACCCCTTAGCTCGGCGGAACTCTGTTGTGCTTCGGCCGTGGGAGAGCGCTGACCAATGGGAAGGAAAAATGTGTTGTTATGTAGTAGCGAACAGTACAGGCAAGCGAAGCCAACATCCATCTCCTCCGCCCGTGGCCGGTCGAAAGATGACTGATTATGGGGATGAAATTGAATTGCAGGTTTCGCTCTGTTTCGCCCATTACACGCATTAAAAGCATTTTTCCGGTATCGTCGGAGAAAGGGCCACTAGGGGCACAGGCTGATTGTTGTGGTGTTGTGAGCTTATTTTCCACGAAGGCAAAGCAATATGTTGCGATGGTTGGTTGGTCCGGATGGCGTGTCGGAACGTCGGAACGTCCGGAAGGGAGCTCAACATAATTGGTTCAAGGAGTAAGCGACAATAATGTGGATAATAGCAAAACAAATGGTTTCGATGAAATTACGATCAATCCGTTTCCGGTTTCCTGTAGGAATGGAGCAGATGGTATTTTGCGCATTAGTTATTTTCAGCTTTAGATACTTACTGTGGTGGTGGGCCAATGGAGAAGTTCGACAAAAAATGTGGAACAAAATGAAAACAAAAGTATTTTAAAAGCATTTTTACCAGCAATTACATAAATGCCGAGAAGAAAGGCAATCTGAACGACGAACCGTTAACATTAATCCCTCTTAAATACTTAATCTGCCCAGCTAACGACATGCACAACCAGAGCATCTATTAAAGTAAAAGCTTTTACGTGCAGCCCACATTCATTTGCTGCTTTGTGGAAAATATCTCGAAACTTTCTTCATCTTCTACGGTGCCAAACGAAAAAGTCCTTAAACTCATCCCGGCGCCGGAACGATGATGGATTCGTGATCATGCAAAAACATGCCCAACAGCTCGAAGTGGTCGACCCTAAAGAGGGGCGAATGTTTGCGATTTCGTTCGTGTAACAGCACGGCGCTGTTCGTACTGCGGAGAAGGGCCCGATGTTACGACCAAAGCAAACACCAACATACCATAAAGCGTCGTGCGGCGAACGGCCAAGCTCGGTTCGATGGATGGAAGACCGATACATGTCCGTTGCCTCGGCCCACCTTCCAGCGATGATTGATGAGGAAAATGAATGGAAATGAAAGGATCAGAGCGAAGGGTATCGCTCATCGCAATCCATTGCAGTCAACCCTTGGAGTAAGTAGAGAGAGAAAGAGAGAGAGAGAGAGAGAGAAAGAGAGAAAGCAAGCGAGACGGTGGGAGGAAAACGTACGATAAATTTTCACCCGTAAGATTTATGGGAGTGTCGACCCGCATAAGTTGCCCGGGCCGGGGGTTTGCTGCATTTCCGGCATGGCTTTCGATCATGCTGTTTAGCCGGGCGCCAGAACGCTTCCCCACCCAACGCCGAAGGCAGCGCAATTTAAGAAGTGGTGAAAATCATTTGCGTGATTTTCACATGCCACACCGGGGGGACTTATCTTTTATCGTGTTCGTCGCGAAAGAAAGCAAGAACACAACACGATCGAATGTTGATGTGACTTTCAAATGTTTATTAAACAATTTATTTATAGCTTCCTTTTCTCTCTGTCTATCCAACACATAATTCACGCCGTTTCGCTTTCGTTCGTGTCCTATTAGTTCCATTTGCTTACGTTTTCGGATATACTCTCATTTTTAACTGGTTCCATGCAATTGTCCGAGTTGTCTCTTTGCTCGCTAATGCCCGACCTAATCCTCTGTACAAGCTGGTAGACTGTGCGCCTGAGCCCGGGCAGTCACTCCTAGTTTTGGAAACGTTTACTTTGGTCTCATTTCAATATTTTCCCATCCCGTTTACGGGATAGTTTGACTACAAAAAACGAGCTGCATTTGGCATTCTGTGGAAAATGAGGAAATTTCTGTGAGTTGTTCGTGTGTGAAAATGAAAACAAATTGAGAAAAAAAAATCACAAATGGAATGTCGGTGAAAGAACTGCCCAACGTCCTGCCCTCAACCGGGTCCGTGGAGAGATGGATCATTTTTGTTTGTTTACTAGCGGTACGTTACTGATTGTTGTACGAGCTACATTTGGAGAGATATTTTGTTTTTATTCCTTGCTATGAATTAAATTCTTCCGACCGTATTTAGTATGCATTGACAATAAACTACATATAATACAACTCTGTACGCGCTCCGACACTCCCCGACAACACGGGCTAGAATTTGTTCAAAGTAATCTAATTTACAAACACTTTGATAGCCTAACATGCTGCTTCATTATTTGATGTTTTGTTTGTGTGTATTGTTACACGAATCTTTTTTGAGCCTTTGTCTCTTCGATCGATTACGAACTAAAACTGGAACTCATTTCATTTTCGCAATTCCCCACTTCGTTCACTTTATTACCACAAGAACGGAAAATGTTCTCCCCACCTCGGGATATAACGTGCCGCAATGAGCCACAGCGGGCTGTAATCGGTGTGCCATAAGCTTTACCAACGATAATTGCCCTCCCCATGATCTTTGACCCTCCGTTGGTGCCTTCGGTGGTGGGTCCGGTCGAGGTTCTTCTTCGAGGCATAAATCTGGATTTTAACCATTGCGGTGTGATAAATCAATCAGCTGGCCATCGATCGGGACCTGCACGAACAGCAGCGGATGCAAACGGCAACAACGTTTTATTTCCTTTGTGAGATGATGTTTTTATTGTTATTTTAACCCAACCTGGCTGGTAGAACGCGTTGCGCACGGTGTGATTTAATGTGTTTATGTTTTATTACACGCACTCCCGTTTCTCGCTGGTTGGACGGGGTCATTTCTGATGGGTGGTAGTTAAAGATGATGGATGGAAATGAGGTGCCCATGTTGGACATGCACCGATATGAACAAAGCAAAACAAAAAAAAAACAGGGCAGATGTGTGGAGATTAACATACCTGGTCGAATATAACGCTTACACGACCGCTATACGACTTATGTACAGACTTGAATTGTAATTTAATTTACAAAATGGCTTGCGTTTATTGAACGTGGTTTTTTGTGTGTAATAGGACGAGAAAAGCGGGTATGACAGTTGGTGAGTGAAAAAAAAAATCATTCTGAAACGGTTCAAGTTCCAGTGAAGTATTGTTCGATGAGGTAAGTTGAAAGGATTCAGGTTGGGGTTTGGTTTCGTTTGCATGTATTGTTGTAAGCTGGGTTTTAATACAAATATATCACATTTCGATTTGACGAGTTTTTTCTCCACCGCATCGCAGTGTGTCCGCCGTGGAGAACCTAACAGAGAACGGAATATGTAACGAATGCAGGCGAGAGGGGCTATGCAGGATGGCATGAATGCATGAAGGAATCGAGGTGGGCGTTGCAGTTGCATTAGCAGAATGGCAGCTGATTGATTTCATCACCCCCAGTGGTGGTTACGTTTTTCCATGCACTGAAAATTAATCAAGTATCAGAAGAGACCATATGATGCTCGAAATCGATCGCTTCTGATTCGCGTTTAAACCGTTTCGTTCCGTTAATGTGTGTATCACTGCTAAATGACAGTATATGTACAATACCCTACCATACTTTTGCATCTACCGATTTGAAGGTTTTCGTTAGAACACGGCCAAATAAGTTCGCAAAGCCGGTTGCCGTGTCTTTAAGTCTAGAAGATCGTTCGATCGCACGCTGCGGCCCTATCGCTGTACCCGAGAGGAACCGCGTTGGACGCAATCCCCCGCTGCAACCGTGGAGATGGCTTTGCTTTCCCTCGGCCGGGAGGGGCCGGGTATCGTAAAAGTTTTAAGGTGAACTACAATGTGTTTCCGCGTTGCGATGTGTTTGGAATGTTGGTTTTATTTGTTCATGGGTTATGCTCAGTTCGCCCGAGTTTGCCACGCGCACATCCGTGAGCAGGAAGTTATTGTAGTATACCACTTGTGCTGGTATAGAAATAAAAGCCGAATCATAGCCCCCAAAATCCGATACTTCCCGGGGAGAAAGATAAATAAAACGGGCTGCGGGTGTTCCGGATCGTATGCGTTATGCGCGTTTACGCTACGGTGCGCCTCGATGCGGCCTCGTGCCGATTCACTACGGAGCTTTGCTATGAGTTAGTGAGTGATATGCAATAAAATGGCGAAACGGTCGTCGCTTCGTCGCTTCGTGGTCGTCGCTGCGTCGTTGGTAGTGTGCGTGCATACCTTCAGGCGCAGGGCGACCTCGCCTCCGCATTTGTGGCTCAGCCCACGGTCCAGGAGGAGTCGGCCGCAATCGCTAGCGCACGGTTCTGGTGGATTGGTTCGATGGTGTGTGGAAGAGTGAGGGTGTGGTTGCCGAACCCGGTGGCACTTCATCACGTGCGCGGACCGGAGTAGCGGCAGTACGAGCGGCCGAGAATATCTTCCGGTGGTATCGATTGGTCGATCGGGAGCATGCCCTGGGCTTCGAGCTGATCTCTTATCTGGTGAGGGGGGGTCAGATGGTTGTAGCCAGTGTCGGCATGAGGACGGAAGACGCTTACCTGCTCAACTTGTCGGAACACTCGTATAAGATTTCTACCGGCTAGCTTCGCTATGTCCTCCTCGGTCCACCGTTCTGATTCTAGCAGTTCTGCGAACAGGTAAGGATACCTGGAGACATCCTCTAAACCTTGTGGTACTCTGTGGGAGGGTGAAGCAAACGAAGCGTTAGGGAATCGATGGCGGGGCTCTCTTTATCGCGCGGGTTCACTTACAAATTCACCCCGTCATATCCGGCGCCGATACCGACATGATCGACTCCGGCCACATCTCGGATGTGGTTGATGTGTGCTGCAGAAAATAAGCATACGAAGTTAGATAGTGTGTAGTAATTGAACTAAAATGTCATCAATAAAGAAATGTTTGTTTGTATTGCTTGAGAGGACACATACGCCATGAAGAATGCAATTCTATTGCCACGTTAGTTTGTTAATTTATTGTTCGCTCGTTTTACCAGTTAAGTTTGGGGGAAAAAAACCTGTCCATAGCACTTCCAACCAAAAAGGACAAAAGACCAAACTGCTCCACCGTCCCAAGCAACTCAATTTGCATCCGAAAATCCCAAATTTATTATCCAATCTCTAAAAGCCGGACGGAAATTGAGTCGCACCATGCGTCAACCATTTTAATGATTCCCGCTGTCATGCTTTGAGTGCTTTTAGGCGCTGGGCGCTGTTTCGTTGCTTTGTTCTACTTATTCTACTCGCCGACACCGAGCTCACTGGCTGTGCCCTTTCACGGTCAAAGAGTACTTTCCGGTGTCTAGCTTAGCGTTCGGCAGGGTCAAATTTCGGTGCATTAGGTGCTTTTTCACGGCGAGTTATTTACGGCGCGTATACTCACCTACGACATCCTTGAGTGTTGCCTTCTCGCCGCAGCTCACAAAATGGGGATAGAATGCAACCATGACCAGACCACCGTTAACGGCCTGCATCCGGGGCAAGTTTCCGGGCGGGCGGGGTAAGGTGTCCGGTGTGTCCGGGACATTGCGGTCGGGCGCCGGCAAATTGGTAGCGGAAATTGGTTTTCCGAGGTCCGAGGTCCGTGTCATTGTGTGTTCGGCATTCGGGCGCATACCGGGTCGTGTCGAGAGTGTCCGGCCGTTTGTTAGTGGACACATGCAAAAGAAAGCAACAACAAAAAAAGAAATGAGGAACGTTTTTTACGCTTTTTTTCGTTGAAAACATCCTATTTGAATTGCAGGTGTGGCAGGAGCACCACCGAAATACGTAATGAACGCATGGCACACGAGCGCCCGCGGTGCGCCACACTCACTGTTTCGCACTGAAATATTCATATTTTTGTGCTGATTTTTAATTAATTTCTTGTTATTCTTTTCCAAGTGCCGGGAATTCGATGTCGTCGATGAAGAGATCCGTGGCAAAGATCCATGTTGCGCCGGAGCGTTCTAAAACTGGAGCTCCGAGTGGCTGGGAGGGCTGCTTGGAGCCGGCACAGCGCTCGGGCTATATTAAATTTCATCAAATTATGCAAATATTTAGGATCGTCTCCGCCAGCCGCTTCGTGGGCTCTGTCCCAGCCAGCGCAGTGCTGATGAATAAGAAACGTTTTATGGCGAGAATAGAAGAAAAAAATCCCAACAAAATAAAAGGGAAAACATAATATCCACCGGACAGCACGGAGACAGAAGGACCGCCGGTTTTCGTGATTATCAAAACCGGCTAAATTATTTCGCCATGTGGACATGGCGCGCCTCGTGTCTAGGAGCGTCACTCAATATGGGATGGATTTTCATTTTAATTTGCTTCCCTTCAGCTAACTTCATTAGCCGACTGGGAGCAACTGGGATGGTTCGGTGGGTTGCTTTTTTAATTGGATCCCTTCCACCCGGGAACTTACGATGCGCTTCAGCACGTGGTCCGGTACGTTGCGCGAGCTGTTGCAGATGGCATGGGCGGAAGAGTGCGAAAAGATGACCGGTGCCTTCGAGGTGGCGAGTGCATCCAGCATCGTCGGCACGGATACGTGCGACAGGTCCACGATCATGCCGAGCCGGTTCATTTCGGTCACGACGAGCGTGCCGAAGTGCGACAGCCCCCCGATGTGAGGAACGCGTCCCGGCTCATCAACTTTGCAACAGTCGGCCCACGGTGTGTTGCAGGTGTGCGTGAGGGTGAGGTAACGGGCACCCAGCTGGTAGAAGGTCCGCAACACGCCCAGGCTCGTGCCGATCGAGTGGCCGCCCTCGATGCCGATCAAACTGGCCAGCTTGCCCGATCGATGACTCTCTTCGATGCCTGTGAAGTGATTGAGAACGAGACGAGTTACTCACTGGAAGATCTTCAAAAGCTCCTCAACATTTCTTTATGTTATACGACAAAAATTTATTAGGAACAAACCAAACGAATAACACAGTGAATCACTCAGAATATGTCGTATAAATTGCATACCTTCAGAATGGTTGAGAACATTTTCTTGAAAGTATGCGGAGAACTCATAATATTGTAGCAATTTCAACTCCTTTTTCTAGCTGCTTCTGCCTTCGTAGATACATACCGAGGAGATGTATCCATGCTATATTGAAGAAAGATTACTTACCATCGGCTGTCGTGACTAACGCCATGTGCTGCGGGTACAGGTTGACTAACCGTCGGATCAGATCGATCTGCTCCAGCGTTAATTGCACTGCGTCCAAATGTTGCGACGAGCAAGGCGCATAAGCCGACCAGAACTGGAACCGAAAACGAAACGCCTTAATAGAACCATCCATAAATTGAAGCTTTATGACGGGGAAGCGATGCGTACGGTGACGATGGCAGTGGCATAAAATCCACAGCTGACACGCGGACCAACGCGCACACACACGCAGGCGACATGAAATAAACGGAGCAGATCAAACATTTGCCCAAACGTTCCCCTGCTCTCGTCGGGCTGGCAATCACGGACGGGTCGTAAATTTTTGTGTGCAGTACTCCGCATCGGAAGCAGGAAGTCGGAACATCCGCAACCAGGAGCCAGTTACTAACCGAAAAGGAATTCGTGCTCCTTCGTGCCGGGGTGCTATTGCGTGTGAAATGATTTACGCGCGCGCTGTTCGGTGTTTGACGGTGGAGGCATCATAAAACATGTACGGATGTGTTTTCTCGCACAGGGAGTGCACGAACCGGTTACACCAACGGCACTGCGGCGGCAGTGTGAGACAGTTACCTCGGGTTAATTGACTCGGGTCGCACACAGGTTTAGTTATACTATTTGTTGGTACTGCGCTTCGCTGAAGTAGTGTGCAAGAAAAAAAAAGTAAAGAAAAGATATTTTCGCCGCAATGGAAGAATTTCGCAGGACAAACCCACAACCCTCCATTCGACGAAGTAACAGACCACTCGGAAACACAGGTCGCGCTGATAGTCTCACGACACTTTCACGATGATAAGGACAATCACGCAGCATAAAGATAACATTAGCAAAACCACCTTCTCCGGCACAACTTTCGAGGGCTTCTGTGTGTTGACCTTTTCTCCAGCACTCGATCCCTTTTTCCCGTGGCGGCGGTGGCAGCAGCCGCCGGCGGAGGTCCAACGCTCCAACGCCGAGCGGGCGAAAAAAGAAGTACCGTTCCGAGATGAAGTTTGTCCCGAGATTGAAAGAAGATTGGACCGTCATTGTCGTCTCAAGGGGACAATCAAGGAGAAGTCGTTCCCTCCGTCTCGGGGAAACCCATACAGCAACCGCCTCACCAACCAAGCAGCACTGGCCAGCAGTCCGCAGAAATTGGAGAAGGAAGATAGCTGCGGTTTGGCTTCGTTTGCATAGGCTTCCCGTTCCATTTGCTCGCTGCTCGGTACACTCGGTTTCTCCGATTCCAACGCCTCCTTGGTGGGGGCGTTTTTTTGTATGTTTGTGTGCGAGGAATGAATTATTTATTTCACTCTCGAGACTTATGCTGTGAACCGGTGCTGACCGGGGGCGGTAGTACCGGGAGTAACAAAATGGCACCTAGTTAGCTCTTGCAACTGGAACACACAGTTGACCGAACAAAGAAACCGGTGTCGGAGTGAATCATTTAATTTTTATGGCATCCCCCTTTTGATTGAGCTTTTTATCTTCAATTAAACGGGTTGGATTTGTTATGATTTTGTTTTTTGTTCAAAAAGTGGCCGTGTGTTTATCGAAAGGTGAACGAAATGTCAAGGGTGATGGATCATTCCCTTGAAAGCAGACACGTTTTTCGTCGTTCGCACGTTATTGAAGAGACTATGAAGCCTATTACAGTGTTTGATTGTAGAAGGCTTGAGGCAAACGTCCCCTTGAAAGTTCAAACATCGAATGCCCATACGAAGGTTTAAACAGCAGAGCGATTAGCCACTCCTGAAAGCTTGTTTATTATGTCAACCAGCTACCGGAAGCTAATAAAACCATCAGTATGTGTCACCCGTTACATTAACTCCACTGCAACGAAGAGTAAATCAATCATGACAAATCTTTCAACGGATAGTCTTAGCACGTTCGTGCGAAGTCACGTCCAGTCGCGAGCATTCCTTTTCAAATTACACTCGCTCATTAAACCAACTCCGACGGCTTCATCTTCAGCACCATGCTACCTTTCGACCGTGTTGTGCTCGGTCCTGTCAACAGTACACGAACGAACGAACGGACGAATGAAGGATCGGACTGGCGGGTGATAAAGTGGATGAAGTTTTCGTGTCGAATTTAAAGCATCGGGCAAAAACAAACAAGCTTACAACACCAACTTAACAACCGGTCAGGCGTTACGATTCCGCTTCCATGCTGTTGCCGGGATGAAGAAAATAAAAACGATGCTCAGGAATCATAGTCGATGGTCAGCGAGCGTCCCGGTACGAATGCGCTTCCGGCCAACGCAGTGGCCGTGGGTAAAGCGGAAAAACTTGTTTTAGCTTTTCAACGGTATTCCATAAAATCGAAACACCGTTCGGTCGGTGAGTGTCTTGTGCGGGTGATGTTGTTTGTCTGCTCCTCCCAGTTCTCTGTTTCCTTGCCGATTCGCTATCTTTCGGCGTTCGGCGGAAGGAGAGCAACAGAAAAAAAAAAACCCACACGGAGAACGGATAGTAACACGGTAAACCTCGACAACATCCATCAAACCGTCAAAAGTTACTCGTGCCGGTGGCGCCGGTTTCCTTCGCCAGAGGAGCTCAAAATTCGTTCGAAAATAGTCCAAAACGAGCGGGAGTTTTTATCACGTCCCGTGCGCTCGGGTGGCCGGCTCCGATAGAGATGATAGCACTCCCGAGGGTGTTTTCAGCGTTGTTGTTTTTTTTTTGTTGGTTTGGGTTGCTCGGCCGAGTAAAGCCCAACCGGCGATGGTTCCGTCAGAGATGGGATGGAGACATTATGCTGGTCTGGCACGCCATTTCCATTTCGCATGTATGGTCGGAAGCGAGTGAGTGAGGAAAATTAGTTCCCTCTCGTCAGATGGGCAAAGAGGAACAAAAAAAAAGAAGATACTGCGGACTGTTATCGCTGGAAGCTTTCGGACGCACTCGTAGTCGTATCTTGGAAATCGAGTATCCGGCACGAAGATGCTGATAGGCTACGATGATGGTGACACGGCGACGTGGGGATAGGCACGTCGAGCGGCAGTGAAAAGGACAGCACGCTAAAGTTTGCGGACCATTATCGTCTCGCCTGCGTTACCACGTGGATTCTCACGTGGTGGAAAATCACGTAAAACAACGATGAGAATGACAGCGGGCATAAAGAGGCTGTCGGGAGGTTATTTTTTGTGTGTGCTGTACATCCACAAGAAGTTGGAACCACTTTAACGGGGAGTTCTTGCTGTGCTTCCACTTTAACTCCCCTCCCAGCATGAGCAATTTAAAGGATAACTAGTTGAAAGTAATCACCGGTGCCGGTGTTCCATTTCGCTCGCCCGGATTGTGCTTTAGTGTCGTGATTAGCGCCTGCGGCGGGCATGATAGCACGTCCAATGGCCCCCGTCATTAGTCTGGGTGTGTAAAAATTAGACCCTTACTTATCTGCCAGATCAAAAGCCGTCACGTACCTGTGCTGAAACCATGCCTTCTTTTAAGCGCCGCAGATCCGTGTGACTCCAGGCACTCGTTGACCAGGGGGTGATGTCGCGCAGGTCCTCTCCGAAGCGGAACTCCCGGAGCTGATTCTTGAGAAACTTTCGTATATTCCACGGCAGATCGTTGTGACTGTGGGGGAGGGCACACGAAAAAAAAAGCACGTTCATTAGGTAATGAGACAAGTTTTCCGCTTTAAAGCCCCGGAGGATCTTTTCGCCGTGTCGTCGACTTACCCATCGATTAAAGGCACTTCCTTCAGCACTTTGCGCACGATCTCCATGCGCTCCTCGAGCTGTATGGCAAGACATGACGCGACGAGATGGGCGATTATTGTCCAGAAGAAAATCCCGCCAAGAACGAAGCCTTCGATCGGCTTCCGGCGACGCATGGCGTCGCACTGCACGCAACGTCACCGACGTTCTCCACGATTTCAGTGCCGTTCGTCTTCCGATGGAGGGTGCCGGTCGACGCAGCCCACCTCCCGCTGGGATCGGCTGTCCGGCTGTCCGGGACGAACCGTCCCGAGCCGCGTGTGCTCCGGTGTGTATCGGGGCGCGCCTGGCCGGGAGTTGACACGAGCAGGTGCAAGCTCAGCCCGTAGCGTTTGGACGAATCGGAATATGATGTACAGAATGAGGATGAGGATTTTGCAGGCGGTCGAGGTGGGTCGGTGAAGCAACGAGTAGGTCGGTCTGTAGCGGCCCGATAAGACCGGTATGCCAATGTCGCTGTCGTCTCGCACCGATAATGGCGGTACCATCACCAGCTGATGGTAATGATGGCATCAAGTTTTGCTCAAAGCTTCCAAATTCTACGCTGCACCGTGCTGCAAGTGAGAAGATCCAGCTTCAAAGCGTGACCTGATGGCTGGCCCTGTCGACTGATTAGAATCGAGTGATGGTGTTCTGGAGCGAGAGGGAGAGAGAGAAAACATACAAAAAATCAACGTCAGAAGCGGTAGAATCATCTTGCCGCTTTCACCGGAACGAACGGAATCGGATTAAAATCTATTCCTGCTGCGCTAGCAGGATTCGGCGGCGGATCTTCCATTTTCACATCCTGCGCTGCAAACGCATTAAGTCTAAGGTAGGAGGGATCCATGTTTGAACTTCATTACCGATACCGTGCCCTCTCTCTGTCTCCTTTCCCCGTCGCTACTGGCGTTGAGCGCCCCCACAACGTCGACGCTTAATCAACAGGAGCTTCCGGTTCGTGGCCGTGGCCGTGGTTCGTGGCACAGCAATTGGAACGACGCCAGGCGATCGGTGCGATTATGGTGCACTAATCCTACGCAACGTTTTATTAGGCCAACAAACGGGCTTTGCCGCAATTACTGAAATCGCTGCATTTACATGCCCGGGTCGTCGCCGAGGTTGCTGATACATAATTAATGCTCGTTTTAAGGTTTTCTGCAACTTTGTGCCACCGGGACAGCTTGTCACGGGCATCCATTCGTTGATTAAATTTCAACGCGTTCCCCCGCTCGATGCTTGGGTCCGGGTGTTTCCATGCTGCAAAGCCTACAACAAGTCAACCGAACGCTGGATCAAATGGTATCAGTGGCAAGTTCGTTTGTGGTTCAGGCGTATCTGCATTAGGTCAACCGCAGCCACAATGTGTGCACTACGTGCGGTGGGAGTTTTGCAAGCGAACAGTCTTTCCGTTTTGCACTCGGAGCAATTCCCGCAAATTTCACCCCATCTCGACAGCCTGCAGATGATGGCTTACCTATCGTCTTGGGAGTAGGTGATTCGGTACCGGACACTGATCGGCACGGAATCAATAATATGCACCAGAGCCGTAGCAAGGCGGTAACCAACCCAATAGCGGACGAGCTGTGCGTTATTGATCGGAAATTATCCTCTTCCGGGGGGTTTGGATTCTGCGCTCGATTGAGATGATGTTTGAGTAATCGAATGACGAAGATACGCATCCGATGCAGCCCAGCTGGTATCGGTGCAGCAGGGAAAGAATGTTCTGCTCTGATCGGGAACTTGCCAACAAGCAAATAATCTACATCCGGCTTTGCGCTGTCGAGGGAAGCAAGATGAAACCGGTAAATGGCCAGCGATCCGAAGTACACATGACCCGGAAACGTAAATTGGCAAGAAGTAGCAGCAGCTGCAGCCGTACGCAATCATTAGCCGCCGGTTGGAATAGCAAATCTCAGCCCACACACAACGGGATATGAATCGCACGAATCAATTCCAGCACAAAGATGATTATTTGTGAAAATATACTAGCCTCCAGGTGTGTGGCACCATTTGAACAATGGCCTCCCGGTGGCCTCGTCGAGCACGCACCACGAGAATGTGTTGATTTGATTGCACTCGTGGGAGCATCTGGATTTCGTGCGATTTGTAGGACTGCGATTGCAAATGCTTTGGAGTTATGAGTACGAAAACACGGTCGAAAACATTTTGAAATGCGTTTGCTTTTCTTTCCAGAAAAAAAAACTGTTCTCAGATTGCATACGTTCAGGCGTTCTAAAGCGCCAGTCGATGAATATTGAAAGTGTCAGTAAAATCGGTGGTGATAATCGTATTCAAAAAGCTATTGAAAAAATATTCTTATGATAAACTTTACAACACACACACAAACACTCAGCCGCTTGAAAACGCGAACTCATGCAGGAAAAGTTTCGTCGCCTCCGCAAACTAAGGCGTTTGTACAATCGGACGAACAAAATGTGTCAGTATGTTTCAGCGCCCGGTTCGCTGCAATGCAAAAGGCGCCAAACGCGGCAGCATAATCAAAATGGGAATAGCTATCAGCTTTAGTGTCTTTACCAATTTCCACCTCCCAGCAGCACCCTCCTTCCCCGGCTGTTGGCACACGGTGGCTATAAAAGCGGCACTACTACCGGCGCATCTTTACGTGCAGCCGTAAAATGGAGGGTAGCGAGCGAGATGGGAAAAAAGTTCGACATGCAATTCCTATCACGCACCACCGACAAAGTTGTTCGTCGTCCAACGCTCAAGTGCTCCCTGTGTGTCTGGATGTGGGTGGCCTTTTCGGTTCACCCTACGCCAATGGGAAGGTTACGGCGGTGTGGATTTTGCCGTCTTTTATATCCCCTTTCTCGTTCCCCGGCCAGTGTTGGTGGACTCCTTCCTAGCGCATTATGCAGAAGGCGCAGCAGCACAAGACTGTTACGGGTGTATGTGTGTGTGTGCGAATCTGTGCATTGCATCGGAAGGATGTACGTTTCATCGAACTTCATGTTGTGACGATGATCGTTGCAATCGAATGAAGTGCCAGGACGGACACACAGAGGGAAGGGAAAAAAGCGGACGACCAGATTTTCCAAACTACCTACAAAGCTTTGCGCAGCATTCGGGAGGTCGGGTCGGCCACGTGGCCCAACTTTATCATCACCGACTCGGTCTCGAGCAACGGCCCATAAAGTTGTGCTCAAAGAAGAACCATACAGAAGCAGGCGAGCACCAGCGGAAGAAAAAAAAACTCAATCGCTGCCCAAAGCCATGCTGGAAGCAGCTTCCAGAAGGATGTGCATATTTATGTGTCATATGGTAAAATTGATATTTTTATCACCCATCTCTATCAAAATTCCATTTGTAACATTTCCATTCCGTCCACGCTGTCTCGCTCGCTCGACGGTGCGAAGTGCATTTCGGCGGTGGAGCTGGCTTTTCGTCTGGGAGATCCTCGGATGGTACGTGTCGGTTTTGGTACGTCTGGTGTCTACACGCCGAATGCCGTTTTGGCTGCCGATCGTTACTTCGTTTGTACTGGCAGCCCGAGTTTGGGCGTTTTCAAAATGCATTCCGTTTCGATTCGCTTGGCACATGGCACATGGCATGAGGAATAGTGCAATCATTTTCTTGGCAGACATTTTCTCTCGGTACCCTTTCTTGGTGGCGACTGTTTCGGTAGGAAAAAATCTGCTTTAGTGACACCATTAGAGCAACTTTATGAACTATCCTAACGTCGTCATCAGGCAGGCGGCGAACGCCGTGATACGGATCGTTAGATGGAAGAGATTGCAGTGTTTGGCTTTCATTGGGGAAAACTGCTTAATGTTCGTAAATTCCACGGCAAAATGGCTTCATTAAACGACCGAAAATGGCTTGAAAAGCATTTTGAAAGAGATAAAAACTGCTCCGGCGATGAAGTATACACATTGCGTACACATTGCTTACTTCAAAATCATTCAAATACCAAACTTATTTCAATACAATAGTGTTTCAATGCTTGTATGGGGTTTTCATTATTGATGTTCTACCTTTGTTCTGACATTGAATTAATCAGAATTTGCCAAAAGGTGCTGTTGTTCTAATTTTATACGATTCTTGCATTGTTTTCGCTGGCAACACATTTAAATTTAGTGTTTACCAACATATTGTTTATGTACGTAATTGTTCTTGTGTTCACGCCAACTCCAAACATTATGACAAGCGAAAAATCTTCAACCGAATAACTTCAATATCATTGCACTCCCATGCTGGGTCCCTTGCTCTGTGAAGCTTCCGGACCGAAACGGATTGAAACAGTGATAAGAAAAAGCAGCCCAGGTTCCGATGATGAATGGGCTGGAAAAATGCTCAACCACCTTCGCCAGGGCTGGCGCCAGCAGCAAACACACCAACACATGCACACAGGAGGAAGGCTCGTCCTTCACGGTCGTTTATATGACCACGTTTCTCTCGGTGTGTATTTATTGCCGCTCTGCAACCGGGCCTCCGGCGGGCATCTGGACCAAACAGACAAAATGTTTGGCAGAGCTTTGCGGCCATGGAAGGGAAGAGAGCGAGTGAGATAGAGCGACCGAGAGCGGACTGAAGCGAGCAGGCATATGCCTGGCATTTCACGTTTGCCGATAGAAAACACCCGAGATCGCTGCTCCGTAAATCTTTACGTGTTGCTCCGGCTCAATTGTGCACAAGTATTTGAAGCGGTTGCTCAGGACGCTGTGTTTGTGTGTGTATGTGTGGGAGCAATAGTTTTGTGGTCGTCGTCGGTGAAGAATCGGCAATTCCGCAGTACTCCTAACGCCGTCCAGTAGTTGCCCTTCCAAATGTCGATTCTATTTTTCTCGTTGAATGGACTGAAAAGGATTGCAAAGTATTTTCTTGTGTGGAAGGCTTCCCCTCCCGCTGCCAGTGGCTGGTCTCGGTGCGGCCGGTTTGGTTTACAATGGTAACACTTTTCGTACCAGCTCCCAACATAAATAACGTGTTCGGTGCCACGGTATGATAGGAATTCATCTATGCTATGCGAAGCGCAACGGTGCTACTGATTTATGCAACGTTTTTGATCTTCATGGTACGTTAAATTTCTCAGCGCAAGAGCGACAATGCGTGGTGAGGGAAAAAGAGATGGCACGTACCTAGCGAACGTAACGGAACACGAGTTTTGAAGAATGGCGCACGTGAAGAACAAATAGCCACGGGCTTTCCAAACACAGACAGATCGAGTGAGATAATACCGGAGTATTGCTGGCAACGGAAGGCGGAAGTGCTATTTTTTATTTATGTGCACGATTTCACGTACCCTTTTTCTGATTGCATGCGTTGAATGTCGTTTGTTTCTTTAAGCACGACAAAGGCACACAGACTCGTTTGGAAGTCTGCGAGCCCAGCGATATCTGGTTGTTTATTTTGGCAGACGAAACGCATTGCCTTTGAAGATTTCATGTCAACGAAAACATGACACTCTTAATTTAAATACACAAACATGACGGGCTTCTTTTTGCTTTCTACCGGCAAGCAATAGAAACACACCACGAAACGCCAACGCAAATTAAACAAAAAATCAAACAGGAATAACATTATCGCCAACCGCAGGCGTGATTAATGGAGACGCCCGGTTAAGCAGAGAAGAGTTTCTGTGAGCACCACGAAACCACAATTGCCGTGATTGGACAGTGAAACTTTAAGTACGTCCCGGTCAAACCCCGGGTCCGATCTTCAAAATTGAACCACAACCGCAACACCCATCCGGGGATCAAAAACGTCAGCAGTACTTTAGCGATAGATAAAATCGATCGAACCGGGTCCCGAAATCTCGCCGGTCCGATCCGGTCGAACGGAAAATGAACGACGTGATGTGGCTTCGATAGCTTTCTCCCACTTATCTCTCTCTCTTTTTCTCTCTATCGTTCTAGAAAAAAGGAGCAAAAGTGGAGAAGAGAGCTTGACCCTGTGCGGTTATTCCGGGTACGTCTACGCCACATCAATCAAAAACCTTTCAGAACTATTTTCAACATTTTTGATAAATTATCGGAAGTGATGCCACCTTCAGCCGTCAATAATATGAAAAAACCTCGAGAGGATGCGTCGGCGAAAGGTTCATGCTGATTGTATGCTGAGCGGGTTTTCAAGTGTGTCTTTATAAAATGTTGCAGCATTTGAATCATAATTTGAAAGGATCAATCATAATCAAAGCGTGAAGCTTTAATAGCCAAACGGTGTTCGTGGTTCTGACTTTTTGGTTGTGATAGTAAATTTAATTGAGTTTGACTGATTTCCACTCATCCCACCGTGAAACAACGTCAAAGACGAAGCGTTGACTCGTTTTACGTGTACAGTGGTTCACTATTCGGCTCACGTACTTCCAAACTGCGAGCGCACAAACACAAAACATGCCATTTCCATATCAGAACGCGACGCGATCTTGTACGTGGGCGAGGGCTGTGACATCTTAAACTATCGTAACAATGTTAATTTCATTTGCCATGTTTCTTTATCGTGAAAATTTGTTTCCCCCACCCAAGGTAGGAAAACTTCACCGCGCCGTGCGCATATGGCTTTATCATCAGCGTTTAATCGTCGGCATCCGTATCTCGTGACGGGCGGGATGAGTGCCAAAAGTTGCCGCGTGAAGCACGTTTAAACTTACGTGAACCCTGGCTGGTGGCTGGAAAAGCTCCAGAAAAAGGACTCGTGCTGCGGGCCGCCGCCGTACTTGACTTTTATCCAACCATTGCTGCGTGCTGATAACCCGAACGTCACACGACCGGTACCGCCTTGCACATCCTCCGGCAGGTCACACTTAATCCCAGCACAGCACACCTCGGAGCGTCTTTCTTGTCGAGCTGACAGCGCCAACGGCGTGACAAAAAAGCACGGGGGAAAAAAACCCCCAACACGAAAAGTTTCCACTCGAGTGCAACGATCACGGTGGTGTCTGTGTGCAGGGGGGAGGGGAAAAATGCATCAACTGCAGGCAACAGTGGCACTAAATTGTCAGCGGTGAACTTTTGCGCCCGAAAAGTACATCCACACTCTTCACGTTCGCCCCCCCTCGGCGGGACAGTGGTGTCATTTTCATTAGAAACATTTCCAACTACGGCGGAATCAGATACGGCGATAGAGTGGGCTTTCGTGGGGGATTTTTTTTATGCTCCGGTAGAAATAAAGAGTGCTTTCTGCCTGGGCTACCGGATGTGTTGGGGAAAAGCTCACGTTGCTGTGTGTGTGAGTGAGACCTTGTGCTTTTTTTACTTCCCCTGCTTCACTTCTTTCTACATTCATTTATAAGGGTTAAAAGGTTGTTAGGCAAAAACCTCAGTTTTGTTTAAGACAAGCGCAGCCAGCAATCCTGTAATGGTCGCAAATGAAGCAAAAACTTCACCGTCCAAAGCCGGAGTAAATATCGCGCGGTTGTGCTGCGGTTGTGGGATGAGTAACGGCGAGCAAGGAGCGGATGAGGAGTGGCCGGAGTGATGTTGTTATCCGTGCTAGTGGAGGTACGGTTTCCCGCTCCCGCGCGAGTTCGTGCGAGTTAACAGAGAAGTTGGCAATGGTGCTGCAGTTGATAATTAGTTTTATATCCGTTCCCGGGGACAGAGCGGTGAAACGTTTTGTAAAGTTTGCCAGAACTGTTAGTCTTTGGTGTTTTGGTTCTCATCTCATGTCCCGGTTTTTTTGCTCTCCCCCCGGGTGTTGGTCACTTCGGTGCGCTCGTGATAGCGGGTGGTTGGGAAAATGGGTGCGAGGAGTGCAAGAAGCGAAAAAATGGCAATCTGACGTGACCGATTAGGCGTCCCGGTCGCCGGTGCACTGCTGACAACGACAGCACAAATGGTGCGGGCTATTAATGCTTTACGATTAAACTTGAGCTACGAGCGCATTGAGACGAACTGTGTGTTAACCGGACCACCGAGTAGGAGATGAGGTGGACAAAATATTGTATTTGAGCTAGCTTGATGTTAAGAAACTAGTATCTTAGTGCGTTTGACTGTTCCACAATAACAGCTCAAGTGCGAAATGATTTTCTTTAATATTTGATGGTCTCCTATTACTAAATATAGGTAAGAAAAACAACCTTTCATTCAACTGAAATTTTTCCTCGAAGACAAGACATTTCGAATCAGTTAAAACCTTTTAAGACCTTAGCTAACAATGTTAGAAGCAAAGAGCTATGATACAATGCTACCAACCACGTTTAGTCCTTTTCATCTCCAACGTGCATAGCTAACGCGATCATGGTGCAGATGTAACAATTAGCTTTTAATGACAGAACTAACCCAACTGCAGCTGCATGTGTTTGTGCAACTCGAATGTCGGCAACTGGGCAAAGATAATAATTGTCGGTTCTTTGCCACATCACAGTGCGCGAGCACCTCAACCTTTCGAGAGGATGGGTACGCCGTTTGCAAGTTAGTCGTAATTTAATCTGGATAACTCATGACCTCTCCCAAGGCTATTCATCAAGCGCACGGTTCAAGTTCGAGACGTGCGATTGCAAGCAGACACGCATGGATGATCAAAACTACGTTGCGATGTTGCGAAGTTGTGAAGTGAGTGAAAAGTATAGCCAGCCAGTCTGGTACGCGGAAAAGGAAGACTCGAGCCAGCTGCAGGGTAATTACATTTAGAACTTCAGCCGCACACGGCACGTGCATGGCTTCAGACATGTGTGCGATGTGCGAGGATCATCCTCATCATCCCATCAACCCATCAACGGCTGGCGCAGGGACGACGCGCTAGACGACACACACACACAAATTGGCCATAAAAAGGGGTTTGGCAGAACATATTTTATTCCCATCGCGAAACCCGTTTTCTCGCCGACCGGCTCGAGTTCACACAAATGAATCGAAATTTCGAAGCGTGATGGCATTTTATTTGGCATGTTTCGGTTCGGTCGTGCATGAAATGGGACATCGAGCGAAGCCTAGCACGGGGGGGGGGGGGGGGGGGGCTTGCCACAGCGGTTGGTCACAACTGCGAAAACATTAAACGCGGTTCGGTTTTCCATTTTACGGCGAGATCACGTGGATGAATGGGAGAAAGCGAGAGCGGACGAAAACGTATGCTTTTTATTATTCTGCATGTGTGTGTGTGTAAGAGTGTTTTCTGATGCATATGCATCCCGTCCGGAATGGAGGCAGGATGAGAAGCAAAATATGTCTTCCGAAGGGATATACGTCCCGAAAGCAATGGCCAGGAATGGTGAAGAATGTGCTCGGAAATGTGGCACGCAAAACGACAGCAGCAGCAGCAGCAGCAGCATGAGTTGACTGGTTCGGTTCGGGCTAAGGCACATTCCCGGGCGCGAATGAACGAACGCCGGTCAAATAATGCTTCCCTTTTTGCCACCCTTATCTTGGAGGGATCCTTTTTTCTCGTTCTCCTGTCCGTCTCGCCAGTCACCATTGTTGCATCCCGATTCGACGGTGCACACACCCACACTACACCCGAAGCTTTTAACAAAAGGAGGAAGTGAAACGCGCAACAACAATCACAACGTCGGATGATTGCAAGCGGAAACAGGAAGCGAAACACAAAGTGTCCTCGTTGTGCCTTTTTTCGAACTGTCCCGTGCCTTCCGGTAAACGGAGAACAGGTTTCGCGCGCACACATACACACTCACACATACACTGCTCGCAAACTGCACAACCATAACCATAAAAATGAAATCCTCTGTATAAATAGGACCATTGGAAAACAATTCGTGATAAATTACCATTTGTTATCGTTGTCGTGAGAGCGGAAATTTATTTGTTTGTTTTTGCTGTGCCGGGTGTTTTTTTTTTTCGTTGTCGCTCGCTTTGCCTTTCCCTTTTTGCTGAGCTTGCTTATGGCGCGCGTGTTGCGGCGCTACCTTGGCCGTTCCGAAATGGAGAGAAATGAGCTTTTTTATGCAATTCGTTAGCGAATTTCGATACCATATTGATTTTGTCTTATGGGACAGGCTAGAATATGGCTTCAAATCAATCGACGGTGAGTGTTTCGGTTCGCTGGAACAATGGTTTTAATTCGCTTTTGTTCCTGGCCTGGCTCGTTGCAACTAGTGAATTTCGCAGGTATTCATCCAGTTAGTGGAAAGCTGAAGTTTGTGAAATTTCGTACGGGTGCATTTGGTTCGGAATGTATTTTGTACGCACATGAAAACATTCAACTGATTGCGTACCGTTTCAGTGTAATTGTTGCTCTCACCCATTTTCTGTCGATTGCACTGCATTATAGATGTTGGCTTATCGTGGTTCACTGCTAGCGAGGTTTACTGTGTACAGTTGCGTTTTAATTTTGAATGAGTAATTTGTTGATGAGCACACTACAATTTCATTCAATTACTGGTAAATCAGCATGGCTTTTAAGTACTGAGTGCAAAGAGCGCAAAAGTGAAAAGTAAATTGTATAAAAAACATTAGCAAATAATTTATGATAAAATACATCAATGGTTCAACTATGCAGAAAAACAAAATTATTACATATTAATGAAAAATCTGCGGAAGAAATTTTTTATTCGATTATATAAAACCTAGCTAGAAGAGCTATTATGTTTTTTTTCCGAATTTTAACATTCCACATGATTAATCGCGTCCCGCATACATCAGCATCTCAATCGAACGGATACAGACGAAGAATGCTATTCAACACTACAATGCGCCTCGTTCTGTAATGTTAATCACTTGAACTCGGCGTTCGGAGAGATACTCGTAGGAGTCAGGTTTAACCACTCGTGAACGGAATCACGTTGGTGTTGGGGCCGTTGCTGTTGGGGCGCTACGGTGAACCGATTGAAGCGATCTCGCTGGCATATTATCATCCGAAAAGTGCTTCTCCACGGGCCACCACAAACACATACCAGTGGGAAGGGAAGCAGCGCCGAATTCGACGTTCGGTAGGTGTGTTGGCGATGCTATCGCATTACGCACTCCGCTGCGGGGCTGTACGCTTGCGAACCAAACGCCTCGGTTACGCTTTCGTGCGCGTTAAATGATGCGAGACGGCGCATAAAACGGTGTAAGACGCAGCGTGTGGGCGCTGAAGCCATCGGTGGGAGGGAAAGGCTAATGTTTACTCTTCGGCAGTTGTTAGGATTTCTCATCGCGTTCCGCTGTCGAATGGTGTGTGGAAGGTAAAAAGTACGTCAACCCTTGCCCGGATTTGTTCGTGAGCAGAAGAAATCAAACTACTTCCCACTGCCTGTGGCCGCTTCGGGAAGGCGTGAAGGCGCGTGCGTGCGTTGCGGGTGGAACGCATAGTTCCAGTGCGGAGTGGGCCGCTCGTCTTGAATAATGCCCGCGAAAGTTGGTGCAAGTTTCCACCACAATAGTGCCCCCGGGGCGGCGCTAAAGCGGATCCTCTGCTCAGCGCCGTGGCGTGAAACGTGAGCGAATCGAGCCACGGCGTGAGACACGGCGATGAACGATGAAGATGAGGATGCTAACGGGGACGAGAAAATCTAATCACAAACAAAGGAAACTTTACCAAGCGCCCGCAGGTAGGCATGTAACGCGGAGCGCAGGATGCTGCTTGATTGTTTCAGTGGCAGCGCGAAAAGACTCGCGGCGTCTATCTGGCGCGCGGGAGAGTTGTAAGTGTGTGCGCGCGTAGCTTTCGTTGCCAGGATTTAGCGTGTGCTCCAAAAACAATGGCAATCGTGACAAAATTTCATTAATCATCCGGACAATTAGTTTTCGGGGTGAGCGAGTGTTTGTGTGTGTGTTTTTGGGGGAAAATTTATTGCTCCTATGTTGGATCCATTTGTCTCCGATACGGGAGCTGCATGAACAATGAGCTTCCGCGAGGAATTAGTTTTCGTCGGGTGAAGTGATGCAAACATTGTATGTTGTTCTTGCAATCTTCTTTTCGTTGGTTATAGTTTGTTTTAGTGGGAGGATGGAAAGTTTTGAGCGCCGTAGAGGCCTACAGCAAACAGCGTAAGCTGTATTCGATTATTGCTCACGGCTCGCTTCGCTCTCCTGCAGTAAACAACGAACCTTCTCATCCGAAACGCCCAAAGCGTCCTTATTGATTAGCCCGAAGCTTAATGAACCGAGCCACGAAAACCATAAAATCCGTCCGCATCATTCTAAGCTCGTCTTAAAGTCTCGGAAATGATTGTTCCGGAAGCAAACTGGTTGCGGACAAACCTCCCGGACAAAGTGAGACGAGTATAAACCTCTGTATTTAAATAACAGATTAACATCCTAATCGTAAACGATTACGACTGGTGGCTTCCGTGGGAGGTATTGCCGGCCGACGATAATGGTGACGATGGTGTGACAGACATGATTTAGATGATTTTTGCACAAATGAACGCGGCAACGGCTACGGAAAAGCGTCATTACAGAGAATAAACCGCTGTGAGGGAACACAAAACATAGGAAGTTGTAAAAAAGCCCACCTCCCGCTCGGTTCTTCCCAGCCCGAGCTTCGGAAAGCGTGCTTTTCACGCCGTCACGACGTTGCGGCAGATTTTCATCTTAATCTTCATTTCTTTTCGTTAGCAATTAGAACGAGCGAACGGGTTACGCGGGCGCGGCGACGGTTTCTTGTCTCGCTGCTGTCGATGGGGCGCGCGCGCGCGCCCGCGCTGTTCGTTGTAATTAAAACATTAATCATGCATCGTTGGCGTTTAATGCGCGCGGGGCATTAATTGCCGCTGAAGCCATTGTTTCTGCGCTGCTAAGTGGCGTGACAAGTGGCAGGACGAATAATGAAATGGAGCGGGACAATGTCGCGATGGGAAAGGCGTAAAGAACGCGGAACAATGTCGCTCCCGGTTCCAACAGGTACGCTGGATTGTGTTGCGCTTGAAGAAAATAATACTCTAAAAATGTGTGTTGCCTTGTCGATTCGCTTTAGATGAAAGATTTTAAATTAAATCATTGAGCAACCATTGTAACGATAGATATAAATCTTTTTTTCGAAAGCTTGGAGAAAAATCTGTAAAGTTCTCTCTTTTATGTAGGCTTTAATTCAGAATTTTAAAGATATTGAAAACGGTCTGTAGAACGTCATCAATTCTTCAAATTCTTCAAATGTCTTTCAACAATAAAAACTGTTCACAAAAACGTTGTTTACTGTTACTTCAAACAAAGTATTGAAAATAAACAACAGTTTGTTAAAAAAACAGGCATAAAGTAGAAAACTTTCGCCAACTGTCCGCCCCGTTTCGCAAAAACTGAGCAGACCCGTTGTCTGTGATTCAATTAGAACTGCAAACTCTTGACGCAAACTGCTTCATGGAACTTCCAGCGACGCCGGATGCAACCGCTGTACCAGTTGCTGCTACCCGTGCAATCCACCCTGCGAGTCCGGGAACGGAAGAAACCTCGCTGCAACAGTGCAATGGCCGCGTAAGGTAATTGGATCGTGAGATTTAATCAATGCAGCCATACCGCCGGGAAAGTGGAACAAACGTCAGCACCAAGCACGGCACCGGCGGAGCGGACGGGTGTTTGCAGCAGACGGAAAATCCTTTTTCCGACAATGCTGACGATGTCTGGCGTCGGTCACGGTGCCCTCGTACCGGTGCCGCCCGTGCCCGTTGCACCGACGTGAAGTGCAACCGTGTCGCACAGGTGGCTGCACAGCGACAAAAGGTAAACCAACGCCTGCACGCTGGACGAGAATGGCATCAAGAGTAGCGCTTCCTTGAAGCGTGAGGCTTCTTGGCACTCTCCTCCACGGCACTTCCGTTACGTAGTGTTTCGCCGTGGTTCCGGTTATTTCCGGTTTGAAGTTGCTCGAAATTTGTCTCCATTTGGCTGAAAGCATCTGAAAGCGTCGGCCACGAGCGAAGAAGCAGCGCAGCAAGGCGTGATTTTTTTCTTTGTGTTTGCTCGCAGCGACCATTATTTCCTTTTGCACCGTTCGAGACGTTTCGTTCGCCACTTTCTTGCCACTTTTCCCGTTGGCGAAGGCGTAAAGTTCGAAGGGTGGAAGGAGTGTTACGTTGTTTCCGAACGCCAGAACAATTTCAATTGTTGTTCCATTTCTGTCCGATAAATGAGCCAACGACGGTACGGCTGATTGGGGGAGATGGCGAGACGATAATGCTCTGGCCGGAAATGGCCGCGTTGGGAACAGGACGGAAATGTTGAAGGGCAATGGGAAAGTTTAAATTATATTTTTTCTTGCTTTTTAAACGCTTCTGACGATATCAGGTACTGCAGTGGTAGGATTGTGTTTGACGCGCTGTGCTTTTAATGGAACTCGAGCAAAAATTTGATTGGATAATGACCAGTCGTCTATCCTTGAATGTGGTGATTCGAAACAAAAAGTAGTCAACGGGTATTACTCTGAAGAAATCGAAATCACGAAAAGATCAACGAATCAACGAAGCTTGATTTTGCTACGACAAAGAACGTCAAGATGATTGACATTCAATTGACGTTTTTGAAAGACCCCTCGACGGCGCTATTTTCGGTTGGCGCACAAGCAACAGAGACCCTTGATTAGGCTTAAATCATGTTTTAGTTCCCAAATGGAAGAGAGCGAAAAAAAAAATCCTTCCCACCGATAGTCGATCAAGTGAAACCGATCCAGATTGAATCAGCTTCTCGAAGCCACCCTGGGGAGGAAAGTAAATACCACAACCCATCCGCAAGACCGCAACACTGAGTAACGCAACGAACCGACCTCAAGCCGAGCGGGAATGTCAAACCAAATCACGTCCACCGATTCGCATTACCGCTACAAGTGCTTCCACCGTTTCGCGGTACGCTATGCTTTGTACCGTGCGTTGGAAAGGCTACGCCACAGAACGCACACAGCCATGCTCAGTGCGCTTGCCGTTCCTTGGCTGTTTCTGCTTTCGATTTTTGATTTCGAGTCCAGCGAAGCAAACGACGTCCGCATTGACGAGCGGGGACGGCCGTAAATTTTGTGCGCTGTTGCGTGCGTACATGACCGCACGTTTTTCGCCCGCTACTACGCAGCTGGAATAAATTAATCCTTGCCAAAGACATGAGTGAAAGGTTCCGCGCCTCGAGAAGAAAGCGCGCGTATTTATGTGTGAGTGTGTGTGTGTGTGCTGTGCGAAGAAACGGTGCGCTTCGAGCCATCGGTTTCCGTGAGGAAACAAGCAAAGCGAAACAAACACAGTGCCAATCGTTCGCTTCTTCCAGCACCGCTCGGGTGGTGAGTAAAAATTAGGCTGTAATTTATGACTTTAAATTATAAGAAATTAAAGCGCCAGCACGACTCCCTCCGAGCGAGCAGGTCAACGCCCCGCCCGGTGGTGGTGTGCGGCAGTTCATTAACGGTGTGATTTATTGCACGATTATTACAATTTCAGCGAGCGTAAATATTCGGACGTGCTCGCGGGCAGGCTTACTGGCGAGCTACATTAATGGAGGCGCCTGGTGGCGCTTGCAAGTAGAGCTGGTAAAGGTCGCAGAAGGTATGTTAATGATTTTTGAATACCGAAGTGGGTGAATGTAAAATCGATTGTGAAGGTGGTTTATTGGTGGTGCCTGAAAGTGTGCAGCACGCAGCACGATAGTAATACCTTTTTAGTAATATGAGTCATCAAATATAAAAGCGTTTTGCGTTTTTTCCCTATTCACATCTGTTTTCAACACGACACACTTGAAAACCAACCTTAAACTCACGCTAACAGATGCTCTAAACGAATCATTCTACAGCTACCCATGACTGTTGTGCTTTCGACGCAACTTGTATTCCCGGAATTCGTTGCAGAGAAGGAAGCTCTTTACAAAAGTTTGCCTCATGCTACGAAACGAGAAAGAAAAAACGACTCATCCTGCTACCAGTTACACACTGCAGGGATTATTATTTACCTCGTTCGCACATGTGAACAACACACGTTGGTACGTTTTGCCGCTCTGCGAGCCCACTGCTTTATGTGCGCAGTGGCATCCGCGCGCGCCATCGCTTTGAGGGATGGATATTACTACTGCTGCTGCTGCTGCTTTGTTTTATACGCCCGTCCGTCCGTCGTACCGCTCGTCTTGTTTGAAGCGATTGTTTGTTGGCGAACTACAAATCTCTCACAGTGGATGGCCGGGGCAGCGAGGCAACGAGCCAACGCCAAATGGCCATTCGTACGAATGTGCATGTAGCCGCTGCGCCTTTGACAGATAGACGAATGAATGGATGGAGTCGTTGTTGTGTCGTGTCGAGTAAACCTCGTTAGTGAGTGAGTAATGGAAACGGTGCGGATTCGTACACCTGATCGTACGTGTCACTGTACCGGAGATTTACGTCCGTCCTGGCCGCCCTTCGGGTGGAGGTGAAAGTCACGAGCGGTGGCATGAGCACCACTAGCATTCCAGCCACAGTGCTATAAAGCGAAATTGAATGTTACTTTTTAGCTCGTTGTCAGAAGTTATGGTGGATATGGATTTTGGTTGATTCGTAGCTAGAATGAGTCAGAATTAATCGCATCGTAAACCTATTATACTACACCATTGTAAGCTATTGCTTTCAGTTGAAACTTTTACCTATATAACCCTTTCAAGATTTAAAGGCTTGCGATACTATAGTGAATACTAAATAATTTAAACCACTTATTCATTCTATATGCTTATGATCAAACAAACTTCCTTTTATTTGATTGTCATCATATAAAAATCATCTCAAGAGATCAAAGCCCTATCCGGAGTAAGAAAACTCTCCAATTATCACCAATAATGTACAAATATCAATAAAGATCGCGGCAGGATCAAACGTGCGAAAGCATTTTAAAATTAAACATTCGTGCCGATTGGTGAAGTATGTTCATTTCCATTTCAGACCACGTGGCGATAGCATAAGCACGTGCTTTTGAACATTTCCCCGCTTGCGCTAAATTGAAAGGTTAAAACACTGACCGATTCCAGCGAGAGGTTTTTCGCGGCTCCGGTGACGGAACACCGTACGCCGGCAAGCGAAAGTAGCAGCGCGACACAAACGCAACATGAAAGGAAACGCCGTGACAGCCGGCGTACCGTGGCGGAGGTTGAAACTGTTGTCAAAGTACCAAAAGTGTCTACGGGAGCAAGTGAACCGATCGCTTCCGCACGTATGTTGAATCACGCCCTCCACACGGGCCTCGTGATGTACTCGTATCATTTGCATATAAATTATTTGATTGCAAATCGAGTTTGCCTACCGTACCGGAGGCGTTGATTATGTCGAACTGGGTTGCAGCAGGGAGCGCCCCCGACAGTGAGGCAGAAATCAACAGCCAACCACTTTCGGTGCTGGTGCCCGCGCTGTCAGCGAATCACAAGGGCAAAACACGAGAGTTTCCCGAATGCGTGTCACGCAGCACCATGAATCGTCGTCGCGCTGTCAAGGCGGCACTGTCAATTCGGGTCGTCGGGGCGGGTGACACTGTCAATTAAAAATTGTGACGTCGAAATATAGCGAAATCTGTGCTGCGTGCTGAGCGCGACCGTTTCGAATCGGTTGGGAAAGGGCACGATCGTGAGAGAATGTTAATTTTTGTAATCTTTTGCTTTTGCTGTGCTAGCGGTGAGCTGTGGTATTGAAACTGGCTACCGGGATTGTTTGCAGGGTTAATGAAGGTTATTTTGCTCTATATGATAGATCAGATGTTTTAAAGTTCGAAAGTCGTTGAAAATATTTTAAATAGGTATTTTGTTAATATGTGGCCGATAAATGTCCTTATATATAGTTAGCAAATAAAACAGCTTATAAGAATAACAAATACATCTGTTTTGCGAATTTAAAATTACATTTAAAGCTGTTAGTTGAGTTGAATTGCATGTGAAGTGAAATTCGAACCATGTAAAGAGATATGTTCTTGACTTATGACGCTTTGTGCACAATTAACACCAAGTGGCACAAGCCGTATGCAGAAACAATGTGGCTTTCATAACTCACCAGTTGCATCATTTCTTCGCCTCACTTACCCTGTGCCAGCTACCCAACATGGTTTATTCCTTACCTTCGCATTGGTTCATTCAACTCTAGAGTGAATGCGCAATAACTCCTCGAAAGAAACTACACCTCCAGGTGTATAAATTAAGTGGCACACACAAGGCTCACAACAGGGCAAACTGCGGAAGGCATACCGTGTGTCGTTGTGCCTCGCGGGTGCCTGCTCACAGGCATGCGATGAGCAAGAGCTCGCGCGGGCATTTTAACAAGATGTTAACAGTCAGAGCCTCCCCCTCCTGGGGCCGACGAAACACCGGAAGCCTTCGGTCCGTTAAACATCCGTCCCGATACCCGATACCAGCCGGGGCTGGTAGAGTGGCTCGAGAACGCCAGTGGATTCACTTACGTTCCGAACCGACCGACCCGGGGCCCCCGGGCGTTGATTATCTTTCGTTTACAAGAAAAACGAGCCCACTAGCTATCAGCATAAATCTGACACACCGGCACACGCGGGCGTAGCCTGCGTGCGTGCAGTGTCTGCTAATAAAAACGACGGGAATGGTTGCTTCGTTCCGAGACGCTCATGAGCGGCAGTTAGTGAAAATATTTACCCACGGGGTTTAATTAAACGCTGTCGGCACGTGAGATGCCACAAATGACTCAGGCGATCGGGGCGGGACTTTCGTGAGGTTCGTGACTATTTGCAGACACACACCTTTTATCGCGGTGCACGGTGCCGTGCATGTCGTGCTTCCAGTTACATTCGTGCGGGCACACGATATTCTTTATCGCGTTTTTCTGTTTTTTTTTGCTCACGGGCCGACGGGGCCTGAGTGGGTGGGATTATTCCTCCAGGGCGCGCATTGTTCGCGCGCTACCTGGCGCTACCGCTCTCCAGGAACAGCACAACGAAAGCGAAAAGTAGTTCGAAGATTTGAAATTGAAAGCCAAACAAATGGTACCGAGAACGGGCGGATGCGCGGGTGGCCTGTGGTGGCATGACTTTTCCTTTTGTTCGTTTGTTGCCTCCGCGAAAAGTTTTCCCACCGCACCGGGACCGTTTAGCGCAGGATGCAAGGACGCAATCATACAGCCATAATGTAAATAACGGCGAAAACATTTTCCCAGCCAAGTCAATCACCCGTGGCTTAGTGTAAAAGTTGGACAAAGTTCAATCGACCGTGACCGAGTATCGTACGGTTGGCAGGCAGACGGGGAGGCAGACAGACGCTTGATGATGTATCGGTGGTGGTGGTTGTGTGAGACCGATGTCGATAACTGCCCCACCTTAAGGTCGGACTGGCGTCTCGGGGTGGTGACTTTTAAAGTGTTCCTCAAGAGAGCGCAAGAAGACTCTGCCGTGCCGAGTATTTCAGTGTAGATAATAAGTTTGATTGAGTTACTGGGCTTGTTGATAGAGCCGGGTTTCGGTGTGTTGAAATGTTTAAAAAAGTCATTCTTTCTCTTAAGAGCATTAGCAATGGTGTAATGGCTACGAGCGAGCAAATACAGGACAAATTATTCCTTCAATTACTAATGACTTCTTTTAACAAGATGGCTTTCTTCTGCTGAAAGCACAATCCAGTCCGTTTTGTAATTTCACCCATTAAAAAGAAATGAAGTGGCATTTCTTGTGTTTGGTTGCGCCTGTGCCCTTCCGCGAAAAAAAGCGACCAGTAAACTGGAATGATGAACGCCTTGGGGGCGCGATGGGCTCAAATTACAACCGCAACTGACACTCCGGTTTGATGTGGCGTAATAAAACAGGTAGCTGCGTCTTAAACGAGCATTTCTGTCCTGCAAGGACGCGAGTGACAGCATCTCTGTTTCGTTTTTGGGGCCCTCCGCTCCACACGAGCGCTGAGTATTCCAACAAATTTAGCTAGTTCCCATCGCAGGATGTGGCCTGGGACCACCATTTTGCTGGGTGTGGTTGCTTGCGTTTCACTTTATTTTACGATCGCCTTCACAGGAGAGGCGTGTAGAGAAGGAGCAAAAAAAAAAACAGTGAAAGCTAAGAAGAAAAGCCCCACTGAAAGGTGGTTTTCATATTTTTACCCACCCGTGGCCGCATAGTTTTCCGTTGGCCATCTCCCTCGTTCATAGTACAGATGGGGCATTTTTATGTTTCCTCGGCCCTGCACAATTCACCTGCGTCCTTGGCTAGTTGAAACTTTGCTTCTGCTGCTGCTGCTGTTGCTACTGACGCCCGTTACCTCATTTCTGCTGGTGTCATTTTTAATGAAACCGAATTTCTTTTTAAACCACCTTAATGGCTTTTTTTCTTATCAACAGCGCAGGACGTAAATGTCTCATTACGTAGCGCGCGACCTGCTTGCTTTTGAATACATCATTAAGATGACCGGCGGAAAAAGTGCCACGATGGCGAGTTGTTTGTCGTTTGCTGGCGGTGTTTTTGCGTCACCAGTGTTAAGGTTTTATTTTAATGTGAATAGTTTTACTTGATGGGGGTGATAAAAAGTAGGGTTGAATGGAAACTGGAAAGTTATATATAATTTAAAAAAACATACCTTTTATTTTCGAGGGGCGATTGTTGAATTCACAGATGTTCTGTAACGAAAAAAAACATAGTTCACGTAAGTCAAAAGTGAGAATATAATATGAATACAACTCGGTATTAAATGAGTTTTGTGCTCTATCTAGTGGACGAATTGGAGATTGAAATAGCCTTAAAACAAATAAAGAATACAACTCCGTCAACATGAACTTTTTTGCAACTTATTTGAAATGCATTTTTCTTCTGTTTTTCAAATTGAAGTTGAAACTTGATTAGAAATGGTTTTATTACACAACGTCTTTAAGAACACCCTAATGGAACAGTGTTTTTGCTTCACTGGTCGTAATCATATGGCTTGCATTATTGATAATCTTCTGAGGTACAAGACATCTTTAACTTGCATCAAATCTGTACCTTTAATTCTCTTTGTTTGACAAACTGGCATACCCATCGTGCTGAGGCTGAGGGCCTTAATCCCTTTTGTTATTCTTTTCTATTTATTTCCCCTCAAAAGCATCCAACGAAGGGGCTCTCGAACGTACTAAAACCGTTCCAATGTTTCGTTTTGAAATTCGGAGAAAAATCAATCCAAACTTAGCTTCCCGTGTGGAGATAAACTCAAAGACGGACCCTCAGCTGTTGCCGGGGCTCGCCCCCGAGAACGCATCCTTCCATCGGATTTGCACTGATTCTGAGAAAATCACCGTGACGCAGAAAGGGTCCAAAGGAATAGTCGATTCGACCGATTCCATTAGCTCGGTAACCATCGGGAGCTCCCTGGTGCCGCCTATCGACGAAGCTATTTGCGTGTGAAAAGACCCGGGACGGGATGACTGGTACGTGTTTGTGTGTATGTGTATCGATTTCCGAGAACGAACACAGAACGGGGTGGAATGGCCAACCGTCGCAAAGGGTGACGCATAATCCTCAGATAATTTGCTAGCGTTATAGCGGAGGCAGGGACCTCAACCGGTCACGTGAAGAGGGTACCTTTCCGTACCGCCTTGGGGTGCCGGACCCGGCACGGGAAATACGATAGACGAATGCGCATCGCCCACAAGAGATGAAACATTCTTCAAGGGCAGGGTTCTTTCATCAATCGGGTCCTGTTTTTGCCAGGCAGCCAGACCAGGGAATACCAAAATGGATACAGCAAAACATTTATCTGTTTCCTCGCCGTCTGCAACCTCGCTTCCGGCCACTGTGTCCAGGTGTGGCAGCGGTCGGAGTGTTTATCGCCGGATATTCACATTCCGGTACGGTCGCCCGGTCAAGCTGGCTGTCGAATGTGGGGGTTTATTCAGCCAAAACAGATTCCGGGTGCCGGGAGTTTCGGTTCCGCTTTTTTATTCAATCTTATCGCCACTGAACTGATAATGGTGTTATTTCTCTTCGTCTCCGGGAAATTCAAAGGATCTTCTCGGTTGCGGGACACGTCTTTGAGTCATTTGCGTTTTGTTATTCTTTATCCCGGAGCCTTCGTGGTGAGATCGTGCCGGGACGTGAAATGAGATCCGTTTGCGGAGTTGAGGATTTTGGTGGGGGAAAAAACATTCTGCTCGGTGGCGTTGGCACGGCGAGTTGAAGAGGTGGATTTGAGATTGGTAGAAATATTATGCGTCCGCTAAATCAGATCACAGTCGGAAGAGAGGCTTCCTCTGCCTCGAAGAGAGCATCCGTCACGTTAAGTGTGCTCAAAGCGATTCTCGATAGCCCAAGCAGCGCACGGAGTGCATCGGAAGGTAATTTTGCATAGGAAAATAAACGATCGGCTCACGCGTTCGAGCGGAAATGGAATGTCACTTATTTCTGCCAGTCGACAAATAATTTGACGTAGAACGTGCATGAAGACGATCTGAGAGGCAGACCTGTGTCTGTGGCAAGATTGCAGCAAAACCGGATTCTCTCCACCAATCGGCTTTGAAATTCGGAGCCCTGCTTGAGGCTGAGTGCATGCAAGACCTCACACCGTGCGAGTAATCATGCTGCTTCTCCGGTTTCCTGCTGGTCTCGCCAAACCCATCGGAATGAAGTGAACGGCCCGGGGGTTGAACGTATCCGTTTCGTCGTGGCGTGACTAGATCCGTTTCGGGCCAGTCCACACCGCACCACACCGTCTTTAATAGAGGTCGTGCTCGCGTGCGACGAAGGTGAAGGCTTCTCGTTCACGTTGAATGTGTGTGCATATTGAGTACGCCAGACTCAATGTAGAGTGTAGGGTCGATGCATGCATGGCAGCTGGAGCACGCTATGCTCCTCCAGCAAACAAACACGGGCTCCATTAACTGGTTCGACTTTCCGAGCGGTTCCGAGCTCCATCGTAATAGCTTTATAAGTGATGGAACATAATACGTCCGAGGGTAGGTTGGTTTCGTCTCAAGTTTGATCCGAGTACGGTGAGCATGACGCTTTTTGGCTTTGTGCTTATGTGCGCATCTGTTTCGACTTTCGAAGAAGCCTGACCGATAACGTTTCATCGAACTTTTACGGTGCATCTCGTCACTAAAGGAAGCTTTCGCAGGGAGCAGGTGCTATCGTCAAATAGCTTGAAAAGGAACGTGGATGTGGTGGAACAGATTAAGATGTTTTAATGTTTGGAATTTTGTGATGGAATTAATAAACATCACGTTTAAGATGAGCTTTACAAAATGCTTTTTTTCTTCTTCCTAGGTTCGCTAGAAAATGCAGTATTGTCAATTTGAGCAGACTTTTATAAGAAGAGTTTTGATAGAGTAAAATGAATAGAGTATCTAAGTCGCGCACATCTTTTTGTCTAGCTTTTGTTTTCTATTCATTTGGATCATTTAATTCCTACAGTTGCAAGCATCGATGACCGATTGGTCGTTATAGTTTCGATTTGTAAATGCAGACCACAACGATAACGACTGCGAAGCGGCGCTAACGATGGTATTACTGCCGGATCTTCATACGACAGGCATCTCATTATCTTGAAATTAATGTGCTCGATTGAAAAGTCTATAATCATCCGTATAACAATACTTTTTTACGGCTCAATTACTCGTAGGTGCAATTAGCGTAACAAGCTTTTGCATAACTCCCAACAACCGCACCACCTACAATGAAACAATACCACCGACGCCGAAAATCGCCGGCCTCTATCCACCGACGTGCCTCTATCCATCAATTATGCTCGCCGATGCCGATTTGTGGGTGTTCAATGTACGACCATTATCGTACACGACCAATCAATGAACTATCCGATCGAATAAATGGGAGCAACAAATCTGACTCATTACACGCCAAATGATGGTTCATTTCTCTTCGACAGCCGATGCGTTCCCGGTCCATTCGGTGCGGCGAAAGAATTGGGGCTGGAAAAACAATCACGATCTGCCGGTCCGCCTCCCGATCCAGCTAGGGACGAACCCACGCAGGGCAGAACCAGGTGCGTCCCAACAGCACCCATACGTAAGAGGCACCTGATGGAGAAGATTGAACGGTGATACTTTATCTTCACCGCCGCGTGCTCGCCCACTCATCGCAGCCCGATGGGCCCGATCCGCAATCTGGCTCCGCATTGGGGTCGGAGCTCTTAACAACAGCAACACTTCACTTCGAGTTCTGCACTCAATAGCGCCTAGTTCGGGAAGTGAGCGCTCGCGGAAAGATTTCGGCGCGGGTGCGGTGCACGAGCCTACACGTCGGAACTGGTTGCCGGGGTTAAATGTACCGTGGCAAGCGTTTCCGTACTCGATACCCTCGAGAGCACCTGTGAAGCACGTATGTGGCAGGCGTGGGGATGAAGTTTATGCTCTGGGAACATGAGGCACATAAAATTTCCGTCCGGTCCGTCTCATCGATTGGTGCTGTTTATTGTGACTGTGCCCTAGGGAGCGCTAATTGATTGTTTCATTTCAATTGTGCAACATTTATAGTAATAGAACGAGCAAATTTAACATGTTCCTTTTGAACAACTATTTTCAATTGGAGCAATTAAATTGAACCGTTTCCATAGTGAGACTCGCGACGGCACAAACGGTTTAATCAGTTAAGCATCCTCCAAATTTTCCGTTTCCCGTTTCCACCCTAACGAGAATCAATTAGCGCTAGGAAACCGGAGCATTATTTATCCACTCGAAAAGTTAATAAACCTCATTCAAATGATCATCCAGACGGGGCCGAAATTGACAATTCCACCGGTGTACCACTCCACTGGGCACGATGCAATTAATCTTTATTTAAGAGCTCCTTAGGACCCTTCGGACAAATCGTTTCCTTTACGCAAAAATTCTTCGAATTCAACAGTGTGGGCTCGGCGTTCGCATCATTCATTATGGCGCGGGCGTGTCGTCGTCGCCCGGCCGGCCGGTTTCAGTGTGTTTGTTTCGATTCGTCTCCCAGTTCCTTTCCCAGCCGGATTATTGCGTATTCGAGTAAATTTTGCCCGCTGCCACCACCGGTAACGGTCATTATTGAATATTTTCGGGACGCGGAATGCGCCGAGGGTACGGGCGTTTTAATTACTTGTTTTATCTTCGCACGGCACGGTGGAGAAAATCCGCGTTTCTTCCATCCGCGTCCCGGGCTGCGGATTTGATCCGGCGCCGCGTGAAGCATTTGCACCATCTGGCCACGAGGAATGGCTCCCGGGCGAGCGCGCGCGCTCGCTGCGACGATAAAATTGAATATCGATTTTCAAATTAAAAACAATCCAAGCAATTGATTAATTTTCGCGCCCGCGCTCGCTGCTGCCGATCGTGGTGGCATCTGATACAGTCGTTTTATTCGTCCAGGGAGCCAGCATCAGGTAGCACGGGCTCGTTAGTGATTGGAAAGAGATCCGGAGAAATGGGTTTCAATTTCCCTTTCCTTTTTGGCGAGCGGTGGGAGCGCGCGGTGCGAGGGCAAAGTCAATTGATTTGATGAAGTTCGGTACGTAGCGTGGTGGAAGATGAATGGAACGAATTCGAAGGAAAAGTCAGCAGATCTTCCTACAAAACCCACACGTATTTCATTATAACCTTTCGCCTTGTGCAGTCGCGATGATGTTTATCTTTGAAGAACGTCCCGTCTGAACATCACATTCTTGTGAGGTAAACGTTTGTCGGTACATTCGGTTTGTAATGTGAATCGTATTTGATTTGTTCCGTTTTCATACCCCAGGAACATAAACTGTAGCCATTAGCTTAATACGCAGTATAAAGAAATAGTAAGTGATCCTGAATGGTTGTCGAAATCGTGGCTATAAATTCTGAAATTTTAGAAATTTAAAAAAAGTTTTATAATTCGTCAAGTAAGACTATGTTTATTCACAAAATGATTGCAAGCAGCTACGGGCGTGTTACAATTTTGCACTTTTTACTACAAATTTCATTTATTTGTCAAACATGACTCACAAAACATCAAATCTGGTGCTTTTCTCAAGTGAAGCATGAATCGCAAGGAAAGCTGCTGGTTTCGCTGATTGTTACGAAATCGATCTCCGTACACTCTAGCAGCTCATTACCAGTAATGATTGTCGAGCATTGGGAAAATTGGGAACTAGAAAAATAATACCCCAGACCCTTCAGGAACGGACGACCAACCGAAAACGCGCCCGCGAACAGATTCGTTTCCGATTCGTTCATCCTTTTCACCCCAGTCGAAACGCATCACACCGTGCCGTGGTGGGAAGCAAACACTTCGCCGAATCTTTTCACCATTGAGGAGTCAGCAAACGGTGGGAAATAAATCATCACAATCGAACCTGAACTGGTGGCTGTCGCTAACGAGGTTTCCTTGGGTGGGGGTTGGCGGTGGGTGCAGGGGGTGCTACCGATTCTGTCAATGAAAATGAACCGTTGAAACTGTGCCAACCGAAGCCCGGTCGAAAGATTGCAGGTAAACAGGTGGTTGAAGAGCGGATTCAAGCGATGGTGTATGTGTTTGTGTGTATGTTTGAATGTGTTTATATTTGTAAGCAACCGGTTTTGTCATTTTTCGACCGAAAGGACACGAAAAAAATCGCTCTCGATGCTACAGCCGAAACATTCAACTTTGCTCCAACGGCTAGGTTTTTGCTATTTTCATCATTATCTCTCCGTACCCTATTCGTTCATCGTTTTGATTTGATGTTGCTTCCTATTAAAAATAAGTTTTCGAACCACGTACTGAAGGAAGGTGACCTCAAGGCGGGGAACTAGATGGAGGGAATAAATAAGAAGCGAGTGTCACCGCTTTACACCGGGTTGGATGCTGACAGGTTGGTTTCACAGGTTGAATGGAAGCTCAAACGCTCGAAAATAAAAACGCGCTCGGATAAGTCTTTTCGGGTGAAGCAGTGCTAAACAGTCGACTCGTTCACCTGAACGAATGGTGCAGAAATACAAGTTTTCGCGCGGGCAAATTCGGAACAATCGACGCGGAAGATAAGGTGCGCTGAATGGAGGATCTTCTTCTTCTCCAGTGCGATTCACGCCGCAACCATCAAGGGTCGTTTCCGTAGTCGATATCGTTAAAATTCAATCAAGTTTATAATGGCACAAGGCTGTTGATTTCGAAACTGTTGAATAATCTCCCCCCCCCCCCCCCTCGGCTGCCCCCCTTCCACTCCCCTACCAGTGTGCGCAAACATCCGCAAGCTTCCGTTCTCCGTGTGCGCTAGGTAAGATGGTCTTTTTGTTTGTGAAGAAACGGAGCAAAAAAAAAACGCTTAAGATCTCCCACACAAAAGCATCGTTTGGCTTAATCGCCTTGCCCGCTGTCGTGTTCGTTCTAGCGAAACCTCCCCGTGCGAGTGGGAGTGACGGTTTCTTATTTCGTCCCCTCGCAACGAACTCAGCGTGGATTATATCTGCGTGCCAATATTTGATCGGTTCTGCCGATCGACGGTCGTTGAAAACGGAGGCGAAATCACACACAAACATCAGCGTCCATTAGCGAGTGATGCACAGCGTCAACATAGCCGTGGGTCGTTCGGCGCGAAGGTGTGGCCGCTTCCTGTTTGGCAATTAAGTTCAGTGATTCTAATTTTGACCTGCTGGTGGGTGTGTGCCCTTAAGAGTGGGAGGAAAGCGTGCAGGAAGCACATTCTTTAAATGGAGGCCGGGTTTTCGGAAAAGACTGATTTAATTGAGCTTTCATTGCACGATTAATTCAAGTAATAGAGTTGTTTCAATTTTTTAAGTGAACGAAGTACACACAGATCAGTTTCGATCGGAAGTAATGCACTAAATTCGTTAGTGTACAAATCAACCACATTCAACTGAAGCTGGACAGGTGATAGATACAGAAACACCTTCCGTGTATGCTTTTTAAACTGAACTGAACAGGGCTGGAAACCAGATAACACAAGCGAACGCAAGCCAGTTAGATCTTTAATCTCATTTCCTGGCCCAGCCCGCCGCCAGTTCACACCGTCCGCCTAACTCGAAGGCGTCGATATAAACGATATCATCAGCCAGCCGCCAGTCGCCCGTTTTGTTCGTGTTTATTTTTACGCTCAACGCGGATGCGAACCGTGCCAAATCCCGGCCATCGATTCCGGCGAACGGTTCGACCGGCAGCATTTCGACGGAACGGAACCCGCTCACAAACGGTTGTGAATATTTTATGAACACTCGTTCCCTCGGCTCGCACTTGACGCGAGAACGCGATGCGAGAACTTCTCCGTTGGCTTTTATCCGTTCGAAGTTTTCGCTTATTTTCGGGGCGGACACTAACCGACTGTTTTTTTTTTGTTTGCTGCGCAACTTCCATTAGGGTTGTCAGCGATACTTCAGGTTGCTAAAATATAGTTAAACATTGAAGGATTCTACAGCGTTACAAACGTGGGCCCGGGGCAGGTGGGAGCGCGAGAAAACCAATTTCTTTTCATCAAATCTATGGCGACCAGCGAGCAGGGGGCGGAGCAGGGGATGACGCAAGCCCGGCTCGGACCCAGATCGATGAGACGAATGAAAAGTAATTCAATAAATCTTCAACTTTCAACCGGTTTCGGTGGTCGCTTTCCCAAGGAGTAAATAGAAGGACCAGCGTTTGCGCCGGAAGTGTTCGTGACAGTTGACAACGCACCTAAATTACGCCCGGCTCAGCCAGGCGTCCACTTGAACCGGGCAATCGGCTACAGTTGCTGGGTGTTCTCGATTCCCGGGCAAGAACGAACAGAAGAAAAAAAAAACGAGAAACGCAATCGTAATCATCAAGCTATGTTCGAATTGCTCACTGGCCCAAATATCGGTTGCGGTTTCGGTCGTCCGTCGTCGTGTCGTCGTGCTTAATCGGCTCCGGAGGGTGAAGCAGAAAAGTCCCTTTTTTGGAAGTCCCGCCACATAAACGCGGTTTCCATGTGTGTGTGGGTGTGCGGCGCACAGGGCGATCAATGCGGACGAGGGACAAAAAGTGATTACGCAAGCAGTTCGCAGCAGGAACAATCGACATGCCACTGTGCCTTTCGTGGTGTGTGTGTGTTTGACTTCCAGTTTCGAAGCCCCCCCCCCCCGTGCTTTATATGAGATACCGCCATTTCCGCCACATCCCTCGCTCCGTGCCAGCCGTTCCACCGTGCGACGTGTAGCAACGTGAACCAAATTAATATAGTTATGAATTAAGGGCCGAAAAGTTCCAGCCCCAAGAGAGCGCCACACCCACTCACCGGAACGCACTGGGACAGATTAAACGATTGTGTTCGTTTGGGCTCGAGCCTCGAGCCTCGAAGATTTGCGGTTTCGAGAGCTTGCGAGCGGAAAATGCGAACAAGCTGCTCGGCAGAGCATGTTGGCAGCTGGCTCATTTTTTAAAGTCAATTACAGCGTAGCGAGCAGGTTCGGATTAGTACCGCCCGGACCCGGCTCGACACAATCGCATCGGTAGCGGGGAAAGTCGGTCAGCAGGAGTTCACCTTTGCCACGCTGTTGGAACGACCGGCGTGGTTAATGTTTGATTAATGGAATTCGATAAAGCGGAGACCTCATTTTCAATTCTTCCGCCTGTCTCGCGCGGGCGACGGCGAACGGGTGGAGTTGGAAATTGGTTCCATAATGCCGCTGTCGCCATTTTTCATCCCGCCCATTATTCCTTTCGCAGCTCGCCTTTAATTGCGTCGAGATTAACTCTCGCCACCGTGGTGGATGCTGCCGGGCACGTAGATGCATTTCAAAGGACTTGTGCGGTTTCGCCGTGCGCCACGCCACGGGAGTGCTAGCGCACTGATGAGTTCGTGTTAACACTCTATCAACGTCTCGTGCCCGGCGTTTCTGGCGCGGCCGGAACTGGGATGCCGGGCGTGAACGGTCTCATTTTCCGCTCCTGTCAACCGAGTGTGAGAGGTGGCAGCGGAGAATCATCAAGAATCTGCTTGTTTTTCACCAGCATCAAAGGAGGCGATGAAGGACGTTTTCAGGCTCGCGTGACCCGCTTTTTCTGACACCTTGGATGCTTTCAGGACAGGAGTGTTTCAGAGCTGGGATCAAGTGGAGGAGTAGAGCGAAGGAGTGGAGTGGAGTTCGAGTGGAGATCAATTCGCCAAAGGTGCAGCTGTGCACAGTGAGTGAAAACAAGCTAAATGTGAGTATGTGTAAGTTGGGTTCATTTAAATTTCATGAAAAAATACAAAAATTGACACAATTGAACTCAATGTTATATTAAATTTAAATATAAAAGACGAATATTTGTCGAATAGTGAGGTGGATAAATAGTTTAAAAAAATTGAAGCTCACATTTGCTTTATGATGTACTCCAAGAGATACTAACTTATAAAAACTATTAAATTAATTATGTTTACCATGCCTCTAACAAATGAGCATCACTGTTCTAGATGGAGGTGTCAAGAAAAGGAGCTGGAAAAGTGCTTCTGTTCGTACAATTGTTGCTCCCACTTTGTCAGTGCGTACGAGTGGGTTTCAACGCAGAACTACTACTTCCATTGAGCTGTATCTTCCAAACAACAAGAGAGCAAGAGTAACAAGCGTGAAAATGGAATAAAATCGAACAGCACGCCTCTGCCGGTGACAGGATGAAAAGGTCACCCACTTTAAATTGGTCCAAATGAAGAAAAACTGTTTCATAAAGTTCAGTGCACCGCTTTGAGGGTGGGATTTTTGTTTACCTTGCCGTTTTCCATTATTGCGATGATACCGTACACAATTTTCGCTATGTGCTGGTTCACCTTCTCGCTTTCTGCGGTGGCGAATATAAAAAAAATCATATTCGTAACGCTCCGGCTGGTCGGATTGTGGGTCATAGAACCGCCACACCTTCAGTCCTCGGTGTGGCTCCAGCGAGCCCGACAGACACGGTGTAAGCATAAAGCTCAAGTATCGCCCCATCCGAAATGGGGCAACGGCGCGTCTGCCTGGGCCGGAGGAAGCGATGGTGGCGCTTGAAGTCGTCGACTTGCTTCGACTTGTTTTCATCGTAAGTGTGTGTGTTTTTATTTTCCCTTTTTTGCGCCGTTAGGTTCACGTTCTCCGCACGTGAATGCCAACTCGTCTGTCGGCAGCAGAGAACGTGTGTGAGCCAGTACATCGTGTCAACCTCACTCGAATGGCTATGTTGATGGCTTTGGAGGATGAACCGTAATTTATTTAATTTAAAGATTACTCTCGGCTTTCCACTCGGGGGAGTTTGCTGGTGAAGGGTTTTCGGGGATGGAATTGCGACAGTCGTTTCAGCATCATTTGATTCTGTTTATGATGATATGCTAACATCTTCCAGTGGCGGTAACGGCTGAGACGTTTGTGGCAGGATTTAAGCAGAACTCACCTACGTTCATTGATATTTGCTGTACGTGTCAAGGGCGGTGAGATGAGCAATGGGTGTTGGGGACACAGAGAGAGAGAGAGAGAGAGAAAAAAACACGCAAACACAAGATGCTTACACATCCAAACAATCCAATCGGCATAGCGGAAATGCAAATGAAACAAATTGTATTTGCCCACACAACACCAATCATTCAAAAAACTGTTCAAATAGCTGTAAACGCAACATGCTCGCACATGCGGCAATGTATACCTATCAATCACGACCGTTTATTTGCCGTCGTCTCCTGTCTCCTGTGCTATCGCTTGGCTCGAACATGGTCGCTCCTAGCACAACAGCATAGGCTTTTTCCGCACACGGTCAACGAAAAAATATTAGTTCATTGCAACGCACAAAACAATTCGGTGTGATTGCACCGAATCGGAAACGATAGAAATGATCAAATAAATAACGCAAAGTGTAATCCAACGTGAAAGCGGCTGTTTACTCGGGTGTGCATACACGCTGCTTTTTTTCTCACGCTTCCAAACCCCGTGGTTGCTCAATTTGTCCGCGCTTGGAATTGGGATATTTCTGCCTCCCCAAACACACTCGAACGCACGATGCTTTCCTCGTGCATGCGTAGTTTTAGCTGAAATGAAATATCAGACCAAAATTTGAGCAGAAGAGCCCGGACATAAAAAAAATCGGAAAAATGTCACGCTACGGTAAAAATTGTACGAAATCAGCAGAAATCAAAAATCATTCCGCACACCGGCAGTCCCGGTGCCCGGGAGCGTGAATGAATGCGAGAAAAGCACCGCGTTAAATCTAATTCAGTGAATATGAACGCCCGGCTACCCGGGGATGGTTTCCTTTTTGCCTCCGCGTATTCCGCTCCGCGTCAGCAGTCGCGGAGCGATCTTCCCCCACTTCGAAGCGGAGAGTGGAGAATGTTGCAGGCCGTTTAACGGCTCAATGGTTCTCCACCCTCTGCTCCCACCCACTCCCCTCCCCGCCACACAAATACGCCCATCCCCGCAGGCGAAAGCGTGATGGTTCCCGCAGTTTGCGCACACAGCACATGAGACGTGAATCAAGCGCTTTGTGAAAAGTCCCACACGGACACACGAAGTCACCTGCAATTGAAGACCCGGCCGGTCGGGCCGACCAAAACTGGGCCACATTCCGAACCGGCATGGCATAGAAATGGCAGAAAAAAAAATACTTTTGTTTGTTTAACTCTCAAATGAACAAACACAGCGTGGGGAGGCCTGGCCGCAGTGGAGCCAACTGCTGGTCAACGGTGAAACGCCACATGAAACGTGCCACCATCAGCATCCCCGGGAAGGCAAATAAAACATTTGTCAAAAAAGCGGTAAAAACGATGTTTCGTTTATTTTACTTGGTATGTGTGTGTGTGTGTGTGCGTGGGTTTTTGCCTCGTTTTCTCCATTTCCATCACCTTAACAAGTGCAGAGTTTGATTGCGACAGTGTGATTTCGCGGTGCTGCGTGCGACATTCCCGGCTGTGTGTATAAATTGCCAGTTTTCGTGAGAATCAAAGAATTTATCCGCGGATTTCTCTGAATGCCACAGCACTCTAGGAGGTTTTATGCTGATGGCTTCTACTCACTTTTGCCCAAATTCTACACGGACTGTGACACTTTGAGGATTGTACTAAGAAGACGCGTTGCATGGTACGAAGAATGTTTGGAGTTTCACTCTTAACCACATCCGCGACAGACCAAAGTTGGATCCAAAGTGTGCTACATTGTGCAGCAAATGTAGCACTCATGTTACAGAAACTGCAATGTACCTTTCATGGCATAGAAATGCATACATACACGGAAAAAATTACTGCAACATAATGCACGCTAGCAAGTTGATCGTTGATTTTTCGCTTGCAGTGACACGAGTGAAGAGTAACGCTTGGAAAAGTTGCATCGATTCGCTTCGTTTGATGTCGTTAGAGCGCGTTGCAATACCGTGCTACACTCGCTGCATGGAAGGACGGATTGCTGCTGCCACGCTTCGTTGTTATTAGAAAGTGCACTTTCCATCTAATTCGAACCATCGGCCCAACACAGCAGCACACACACACACACACACACACAGCAATTTGTTGGCGTACAAACCGGAATGAAGGAATAAATGTCCTACCGGACTGTGGTGTTTCTGCTACAGCCCGAACCGTAACGGTGTGTTTGAGTTCGGGCCGCATTTTCATTTGTTTTCTTCTTTTTTTCGTGTTGCTTCATTGAGGGTACATCTCGCAATGGTATTTTCGGTCCGGTAGCATATGGTAGCCATGTGGCCAAACGGACACGCTCGGAAGCATCGATTAGATCGATTTTGCGCCTGGCGTGGTCACCTCGTTCGACAGGCTCCGGCTCCGGTACGGCCGGCCGACGGGATGGCTTATGAATTCGTAAAATTCACCCGCCGTAGCTCAATAATTCAGAGCGTACCAATTATTTTCAGCAGATTTTCAGCGGAAGCAATCATCGCATTATTTATGCGACCAACTAGCTCCGATCGGTGTGCGCTCAGCCTCAGCGGTCGATATCGATTGATGTTCCGGTGGAGAGGGTGAGATCTACAGATCGCTACCTCCGTGGGGTTGCTATGGTACGAGTGTGTGAATATCGCGAAATGCAGTCGCGACATAAAGTTCATGCGGAGTGTTTTTATGAGCTCGGAATCGTACGAGCTCGAATGTTTTTGCCGCCCAAACTGGTGTTTTTTACTGCCACGTTACCACGTTACAAAGAGCTACAACCTCATGTGAGGTAGGAAAAACGATTTTTGGAATACAAAGAACCAATATTCCGAATTTCAACAGCTGGTAGATATTTGGTATGGGCATATCGTACACATGCAGCTCCTCACGGTGCTGGTATTACATTCAGTCACGGCTCAGTCACAAAAAAAGCTTAACAATTTCACGGTTACAGTTTTTTGCGGTTTTTAAACGATTGTAAGATTTAATTATTGAAAAACTATCTGATCATTACTAAGGAGAATGCTTGGTTAATTAATATTCTTTTTTAATACACAAATTGAACTTGTACTGGAATGTATTTCCATTATTCCACTATCAAGGAAATGTTAAGTTTCATCTAAGTTACGTTAGGAAGTCTCAATACTTTGTTTGTACTCACATGTTTTTGTGTACATGCTGACGTGCTGCATAAACTTCAACGGAAGCATTATGCTTCAAGAATGACCAGTCTGGAGAACCATTAAAGCGCACGAGAAGCAGTTTCTTCTTTTCCCTTCATCCCAGTAATGATCCGAGCAAACGGTTCACAGCTCAACCCCGCGCTTCACGGTAAGACATGCAGTTTCTTAAAAATGGTTTCAAATCACCAGGTATGAAGCTCCAGCAAATTGACATAAATGATGGTGTGTCGACCTGAACCGAACCAGGATTTTTCGCTCCTCTTCAACAATACATTCCCTTCGGAGTGTTCCGTACACAATGGTGCAGACAGCAAAAAGTGGAAAGCGAATCGTCACGGACAGCTGGCCAACGACGAGGACGATGACGACGACAGCGATGGCACCACAGTGAGTAACGAGCGACCCTGGAATGGTAAATCTGATTGCATGGAACGTGTATCATAGTTGTCGACGAATGCGATTCGTTCTGTCCACAGTGTGCGCCACTGCTTAACGTGCGCTTCCTGGTAGTTGCTTCTGATGGCGACGGCACGGTGATGCAATCCTGCTACTGCTGCTGCTGCTGCTGCATTCATCGCGTATCCATTACTCTGTTCGCGCGATACACGTGATCCACGGTCCGCAAAACATACACGCTGTGCTGCTAGTGGACATTTCGATCGCTCGAACCGGGTCTTCGTCAGATACAATGAAAAATGTACATCCTTTGCCTGCATTTGATCTGCAACCCTGCCCAGAGGCGGGAGGCGTACACTTTCTTTGCTTTATTTACAGTCGAGACTCCCGGTGGGAACGGTACGGAATTGCATTCGAATGCAGGACGTGCGCTACGGCAGGGCACGGATTTGAGGACGATAGAAAAATGATATTGAATATTTATTCATGAGCACTGCTGATGATACCCATTATTGTAATGCAGCGGGCGGCTCGATGGTCTAAGCAATATTTTAAAATGTTCTTTCCAGGATCTTTTGCCGTACCACGTTTAGATACACAATTTGAGTGAAAGTCATATCCGGGCTGTGCAGGTGAGGAAGAAATGGTGTAAAAATGCTCCTCAATTTCTGTTTTACGATTATGTTAGAGGCATTTTCTGTGGCTGTTTTACCTCTGCCTTGCCGGAACGATGAAGCTCAATCACCTGTAAAATATGGCAGTGTTGTATAACTAACTTATGATCCATACTCGCCACCAACTGGAAGTTGTTAAATCGATTGCTCGTGTTGCTTATAAAATTCAGTGAAAATCTGCTCCGATTCTAGAACCTTTCAGCTCCTCCCTGGCTTCATTCAATAACACTCTGATTAAACGAACCACACCATTTCATCCCTGATAGTCATGCAAACGTGCCCGTGGGGTTCACCATATCAGGTGAAAAGGCTTTGCTTTATCATTTCCCCGCAGAATGCTACAAAAGCGTAATGGTTTGTGTGTGTGTATGTGTGTGTGTATATATATAGCTGTGTTTGTGAGATAGAGACCGGCTCGCGATCTGTACTTTCCGGTTCCATTTCCTTTCTAGGGTGTGCATTTTAAATAGAAAAAAACCCGAAAGGGAGCCGTTATCAAGTGGAGGTAAATATGACCATAAATTCCATTAAAAATTTATGCGATATTCACCTTACCGGGAAACTGGGACCAGCACTGGAGAAACAGCTGAGGTCGAGGACTTCCCATAAATATTCTCTCACTCTATCCGCTACTACTTTATTGCGCTATTGTGTGTGTATGTGTGTGTGTGTGTGTGTGTGTGCACTTTCATGTTGAGCGCCGTTTACAACGCCCGGCGTTTGGTGGGATTGTTTTAACTCGTGGCCCCAGCGAGGGTAAGGTTGTATGGAGCTTTTTACTTTTTATTGCCTGTCGAGACTTACACGCACGCATGCACGGCACAGCCAAGGAACAAAACACTGCGAGCCCGACCTGCCCGATGGAGACGCCCAGTAGCTGATGAGCTCGCCCAAGGATGAGGCTGAGGTTTTCCCGGTTAAGCACCCGCGGGTGCTCGGTGTGCCCGCTGAATGGTCGGTCGGAGAGCAATAGATCCTCGCTGGTGAAGTGGCACCATTTTGGACCGATGAGAGATGTTCGTACCGGCCCACTTTACTGCCGCCGGCGTGTGCTGCGGTTAGCAGCAGCCGGGCTGCCACTACGATCCTTTCGCATCGCCGCTCGCCGTCTACTATGTTGCCCGGGGTAACCTTTCGTCGTGAAAAAGGTGGAAGAAACACACACGCGCCCAGCCCGGTCCCAGGGGACCGAGATGAAATCTTTTGTCCATCCGTAAGCACATCGTGTGTGAGTGATTCTGACCCGGGCACATCACTTTTATGACGCTGTCGGCGGGAAAGCGGAACATAAATGTCAGCATAATTAAGACACAACCGCGACACGAACGCCAGGAGGCGGTGTGGTGAACATAAATTATGGCTTATCTGCTAGCGCATCGCAAGGGAGTTGTTTTGGCAGGTTGGTGTTTGTTTTTTTCATTGAGGCTTCCAGCCATTTCGGGAAAGGAAGTGACTCACTTTGACCATGATGAATCGCTCGTGCACTGTAGCATCGGCGTGCAGTGTGATAAACACCCATCAACACAAGGTGCACCGCGCGTTCAAAGTACTTGTTGACAAATTTCCTCTCCAAAACTTCACCCTGAAGGGGCGCGTTCACAAAACAATCGCGAACGTACAAATGAGCTGCAAATGTCTGGCGCTGTTCGTTTCTGGGGAGCGTGGCGAAAGTTTCGGCGCGGTGTTTTATTGAGGCGTATTCGCTTTACGAGCGTTAGCAAGGACGACGTCAGCCACGCACCCACAAACGGAACGCACCGGAACGCAAGGCGGCGTGCTACGGTGGAAAATTTCGTTTGAAGAACTTTCATGCTTACGAGAGCGTGCGGGAGCCCTGCGTCAGCTGTAATCAGTAACGTAATTTTAATAATAAAAATTCAAATTTTGCCAATTTATTGAACGCTTCCCGGGGAGTAGACGGACGAGTACTTTTTTCACTTGTTTCATCGTTCATCATCAAGAGCAGCAGCATCAGCTTGTAAGGCTTTTAAAACACAGCAGTACACGTTTCATACAGCTCCCGTGTGCAAGGGGAAGAAAAAAGAAATTTCAGCCTCCGTCCTGGAAGAATGATAGAATCAACATTCATAAATAATCCTCGCCTCCGTTTGTGGTGCTGAAGATTCGCTAGCTTGATTTGCTGCCCTATCGAAAGATCGCGAACGCATCTCCGTGCAAAGATTTGAGGCGCATTAAGAGGTCTTGCTACATCCTGCACGTGTTAGATGTTCGTTCGTTCGCGAGATAGAGCCCTTCAATCAAGACGCCGAAAGTAGAACGATGCAAATTGCTCGCAAATCACGATTCGCGCCGCGCGACGGTGCATTGTTAGGTGCGACAATCTATTGGACGGTTTATCGAGCGCTTCTTTTCAGTCGGAAGGCGCTGCATTCCTTTCACCGGAAAGAGCCGGATGTGTTTGAATGAATTATGTATGCAGCGCACGACAAATGACACACACACACACACTCGCACACTCTCGATGCCAATGTCAGAGATTGATTAGCATAGAAAATGCCGATCATGATTGATTGACAGGCCGCTGTAAGGAGAAGAAGGCGAAGGAAAACTTGCCACGTCATAACGATCGGCCGGAAAACGGGTATCGGTTTCGGTTACAGGAAATGCGCCCGGAAAAGTACTCCCTCCGCTCCATCGATGCAGTAAAGATGAAATGAAGATGTTATAGCGTGCTTTGTTATGATAAAGTTGATGGGAAACACGCTGATAGATTGATACATGATAAATATGGAGCAAAATGGCACATTGTATGTAGAGCAAAATAAAGCGTTTATCCCGATCGAAATACTTGAGTTTTTTTTTCGAGATAAAATCGGGAAGATGTTCCAGATGACAGTCGGCACAATCCTCCTGCTCCACTCTCTGTAGTGCGGAAGTATCCTGCCTCCCCGAGGAGCGCATTAACATATTTTAATGCAGCGAGTGTTTGCGATCGCTTCGCTACAATTGAGCTTTTCTTTATCTGTTTTTTTTTCTTCAAATAAAAGCACAAGAGCTCCGTGAAGAGATATAAAATATTTAACCTTCCTCTTGTGCGCACTCACCGCCACCGTTTTTCCATCGTCGTGTTTACGCTATTCCCACACAGCGTGATCATCTGCATAAGAATAAGAGCTAGCAAATCAAATATAAAGCCATTAAAACTTTTTCGCCCGCTTCCTGTGGGAAAAAAAGACTACTGACGGTAGGTACTTGCGTTTTTTTTCTACGTTACTCAGCACTGGTTCAGGTTCAACATTCCGCCGGCTTTGTTGTGCACGTGAAAGGCAAATCATACTACAATGAGGAATGATGCTTGAAATCTGCGCCGAGGCCTCGTTTCTACGCAATTACTTACTCAAATTAAAAATGATTTTCGCGTATAATTAATTATGTTACTTGCCGCACACAAAAGCCGGAACAATTAAACTTGAGCCGGCAGTCGTGCAGTTCTGATAAATGTATCCGAAATACGTTTTGTTTTTATTATTTTGGAGAGAATGCTACACGAACCAAATAACCTTAAAACAATGTCATAACTTCATCAAATTTTCCACGACCTTGGATCATCAGCAGAACCCTCCTTCGTTATCCTTATCATCCATCGGCGTATCTTCAAATCAATCACAATCTTCCCATGCTATCATTTTCCATCTCGCTATCGGAGTGTTTGCAGCAAAGCGTTTAAGCTACAGACAGGCACAAAAAAGCGATCATAATTAAATTTATTTATCCACAGCGGCAGCGGCAACACGGTCGGCCAGCGTGATTGGGCCCGTCGAATGGGAAGGGAAAATAATCCATAAATTGTATCCAAAAAGCGGTCGTTTGCATAATTCAATCCATAGCCAACGGCAACGAGCTTGTACTGGCCGTGCGCAACCCGATGGAGACGCTTTGACGCCACGGCCGTGTTCGAACGGTTCGAGTTCAAGTTCGAGCTCTGGCACGAAATTGACTACCGACGATCGTAAAAACGGCGATCGTTTAACGAGTGGGGGAGAGCGTCGAATTATTCATCACGATTAGGTTCCTCCGTCGAAGCGATGTTTTCGGTTTCGGCGGCCCTTGCACAGTGAAGTGGTTTTTAAGGAGCATTTTCAGTTTTCATAAATCGCGTTTATCATTTCGCTTGCGTCGGTTCTCCAATCACGGGGTGAGTATTTATTTATAAAATGAAGTTTGTAAGATAGCCGATACGATAAGGAGTTCCATTTGGGTTTGGTCCAGAACAAAAAACGCGTGTTAGTTTTCTTGAAATACGCCGGAATCGTTTCGAATCATAACGAACAAACAAGTCGTAAGTAGGTCAATAGGGAACCAGGGAACACAAAAATGTGGGCTATATTTATAGACTAGTTTTGTTTTTCCACTCCATTTGAGTCGTCCTGTGGAATGGGCTCGAATTGATTTTCGTTAGGAAGACCGCGTACGCCATCAGTCTGGATTTGAGGGAATTTAATTATGCTGGCCAATCGTTACCATCCAGGGAAAAAACGATACACTAGTGAATACTAACAGCAGTGACCCACGCACATGCTGAAACGACCCATCCAGCCGGGATTCTCCAATGAACCGTACCAACGTGCCATCGGCTACTAAGTACGTGCTGTTCCAATGGCCACCTAACGACGAACGTTCCCACACAAAAATAATCGAAAAAAACACATCCACAAATCGTGTCCAGGAAAGCGTCCAAATGCGCCTAACATTGTGACGCGAGCCCAAGCCCAGGAGCGTGGGGGATCAGTTTGTTTCGTTTTTCCCCGTTCCCGGTGCCCGGAAAACAAAACGTCAAACGTTTATCGGTATCCAATTTATTTTTATGGCGCACGATTTCGAACCCGTGCCCCGTGTTCGTGGCGAAATGCGAACGGATAATGCGTATGCGCGCTCCCGAAAACCCCGTCGGAGGCAATTGCTGTCGGTGCGGTGCCACTGACAAATCGGAGGAAATGATAATGACCAGCCCGGCGGAGGGGGGGCTTAGGTTCAGGAAGGGCCAAAATATGGTGGTCAAATCTGGTGGAGCGCGAACGGGGAGAACCGATTCCGCAGGCCGATAATTGAGGCCGTGTTGATTGACCATTTAGTCGTCGTTGGCGCTCGGAGCTCCCGGTCGCCGGCCGGTTCGGGGAAGGCTTGCGTTGTGATGGTTTTTCTGGCCGCTTCCACGCTTGGTAACGACGACGCGGCTAATTGATCTTTGATATTGAAATGCCATTCGTTTGGGTGGCGTTGTTAGGGGGTCGAAAGAATAGAGGGTCGAGCATCTGCGAAATCCTTTTATCTCGCCACCGATGGTCCTCAATCGGGTCGCATCGATTAGACGATGAGGCTGCTTTCACTTTCATGTTTCACGTTTCGCCAGCGGGTTGTGATAGCCGCTTTCCGCTTCATCTCAATCAATGATGGAATATTGCCAGCCGGAAGCGAGGGATGCAAAGCGTCAAGCATCGCAAAGAAGGAATGGTACTGAGAAGGGTTTAAAAAGAACGGCGTGAAGCAGATGTAACATGCTCAGTTGGGCGTGGAAATGGAAGAACAACACGGTTCCACATGTTTAGAGGGAAAGGATACATGCTTATTGGCTGCTTTATGTTTTCTTAATGCAACATTTGATTATGTTTTGCATATCACACAAGTAAATTCTCAAATTTCTTAAATATTTAGAATATTTCATAAAACAATTTGCGGTATTTCACTGGATTAAGCGATACATTTTGCTTGAATACAACTAACAATCCTAGCTGAAAGATCAATTTATCAGTTTGTGTAGCTAACAAACTTTAACCTAGTTTGAAGGATATTATCTACAAAGCTATGGATAAATTTTCAATTAAAAATGAATAATTTATTCTAAGCATCTGTTTCTCAATAGTTCTCTGATTATCCATTTGAATACTTTATAACATTCAACTAAAAACATTTAGCCGAGTGTGCAATCAAACAAGGAATTCAATTTAATGTACCCTAACACTTCACCATCTCAACAGAGAGGGTTGGAAATTATCAAATTATCATCCTCATTAGTTGGATTAAAGTAATTATCGCGAATATGGGCTATCAAATTCCACACCATCACCATCCGTTTTCGCAGGGCGGTGAATGATATGGCCATTTGGCTCTTTCCCCCAACAACAGCAACGATATTAATACAAATGGTATGCTAAAATGGGACGTTGTGTAAGTTTTCGGTCCCATACATACGAAAACATACATACACACATACACATAACGCAATAAGGGGCAATGGTGGCTTTGATAAAGTATTGCGGAGCACTTTTCCCCACAACTAGCAGCTGCTGGCCGTTCGTGACCCCCATTTTGCGTGTTTATTCTCGCACACGGTGAGTTATGGGAATATAGGGAACTGGAAAAGGCAAAACACACCCGGGAAACGTCAAATGTTGGTGAGTGGCAACCGGGCAAAAGGTACGCAGGTCAGGCAGCGGCGCAGAAAACCCAATGGGCATTTTATTGCTTCGCCCTAGCGACCCGGGTAGCCCTAGTTTCCAGAGGGCAATAATACGTCAAACTTACCATAAATCTCGACCATATAAAAAAGCTCGAATCTCGGGTGCGAGAGGAGCTGCAGAAAGGGGGTAGACGATGAAAAAACGGAACAGATCTTTCAAGGAAATATACGGAAGGCAAAACAAATCATCCACCAGCGGAACCGTTGGTAAAAGAAGGAGAGCAGCGCGGAATGGAATCATGCTGAATCACAGTTTTCCAGTTTCCTAATGACTAATAAAGTATTCATAGAAATCTGCAATTCCTTGTCACCGCACCCTCGGGCCGCCCGCTCGAGTGAACTTCCGGCCCTTCCGGCTGGTCAATGGCTTGAGGTTATTTCGCTCATAAAAATATACATGAAACCACGCGCCACGCGGACGAAATTTGCACGAACTCACGCACGCCACCGGTTGGTGCCGTTTGTGGGCCGAAAACCAACATATCATAAACGCCACGAAGGTTTTCTGGAGCTACCGGCATAATAAAGATATAAATATGGCTTTTATTTCCTCAAATCCACAGGCCACCGGTGCGGTAACGGATGGGTTCGCCCCAAAAGGGCTTTTCCCCTTTTTGCGGCTCGAATGGGAAGGAGCAAGAGCGAAACATACTCACCTTTCCGACACATTCCCCTAGGCGCGAGTATTTACCTTCCTAACGACCACAGTCTATATTTTATCGATTTCCGGATTTGAACACCTTTTTTTCGGACCGGGTACCCTGTTGCGAAGGTCAAAGATTAGTAGTTAATGTGTCATTATGGTCGTTACAGGTGCTTTGGGTAGGGCTACCGTGCAGGAGCGCTACACTAGAGGGCAATGGATGAGGAAGGATTTTGATGTATATGTACTTTGAATATCACAGTGGAAGTTTAGATGCCCTATTAACTCACAATTAAATTACTTGACTTGGTTAGCTAAGTTATATTGTGCCAAGTGAGCTTTAAAGTTGTAATTAGTTTTAATATAAACACTAAATCATTAGGCAAATGCGTAAAAAATATCATCGGATGTAAGACATAGTGCCTCAAAAATTTTGAATAAAAGAAACCTTAACGAAAAACCCTCGTTTGTCCAATCTTCAATCCTGTTCGTGAGCGACAAATCGGGCCCTATAAAAACATTCCAACTTGACATTAGTTTCATTAGAAGCAGATGTGTTTTCTCCACTGTTCAAGTGCGTTGCCGCGAAGCGGTCGAATGGTAATCCGATTTTAATGACACAAATCTACAGCGGCAAAATGCTCTTACCCGTTCCGGTGATGAATATCACCGCAGTTCATCAAGCAGTTGCCTGCAGAAGCATCTTCCAATAACTACTAATGAATGGTAATCCTTGCTAGCGAGTGCAAAAACCGACCCACTGCCGTGCCGCCGTGTCAGCGTTCAATCTAATTGTAGTCACATGATAGCAAAACATGTCTTGCAGGCCCGAGTTGATATCGGCTGGACAAACTGCCGGGTGTGCTGGGATGTGTGTTTTAAATCTATGCACAGCTCCCAGTGCCGTCGGGCATGCACACAGAAGGGCTTTCGTTTTTCGCCTTTCGAGCGAACGCAAATCCTTTCGAGTGTATAAACAAACACGGCACCGAAAAAGCAATACAAATCGTTTAAGCTGCTTTCCGCAGGACGCAGGTCCAGTGCCACCGAGCCGATCACTGTTTTGAGTGCTACCGAACGAGCAGCAGCAGTAACATGATAGATGAAGCATGCTTCCGCCTGATTTCGACCACAGTCACAGCCGGGTTCCATTTGCTGTAGCATGGCACGTGAGCGTTCTCTCCATTCGGGGCCGCTACTTTCGGGCGGGCAGGATACTTTGTCTGAGTGGGATGTCCTCTTAATCTGTCCCTCACTTGTCTCGCTGAGTCTGCCAGTGTAATCTTTCGGTGAGAGTGTTTGACAAGATTCTGAAGAGCACGCGGCGGAGCAGGTGCCCCCGTTTACGAAACCCTGCTTCGATCGCCCCCACCTCAGGGGAATCTCACCCGGAATCGGGTTCGATAGAAATTGAGACGTAGTCGGGAGCAATCCTTTCCGCTTCCAGGAATCTTGTTCCGGATCGGGTGACTAGATCCGTAACCGTCTCCCTCCATTGGGGGGCGCAGCTTGTCGCTCATACATTCCTGTGCCTGTGGGAATTTCCGTAGCAGGGTGGAACGAGCCGACAAGACATAACATATTTAATCAACCGAGGCGAACACCAAACGCCAGCCGGGCCAGCTGTTGCCAGCCGGATCGAGAGTCACCGGATGTTACCCGGAGGGCAACACTGATCGTTTATTTTCCGGAAACAGCTTATGCAACCGCCGAACGAATTAATTTGCCACCAATATTCTGCTGCCTTCAACAAGCTCCCGAAGCATGCCAACTGTCCATAAACATCGTTGCTGCTTGTTTCCTCGATGGAGCTGATAATGGTGTGGATAGTGCGCACGGGCTCTTCTGGCCGTGGCAAGGACACCTCCACACACACACATACAATTGCGGAACGAACTGTAAAGTTGTTGTGGCATTTTTAAAACGACGACTCCGGACCACGATTAAGGACGAAGGCGCTCGAGCGCGGGCGAACACAACCATCTCAATCCCGCTTCCTTCACGGTGGAAGACGGCTCGTAAAACATCGTATTATATTAATGTTACATAATTTGCCAAAGTCGTTAGGAAGTGGTGGGAGACGCGGATCTCGTCCCGGCCTTGGCGCCTTGCCGGCGTCCGTTCCGGGGAATTGGATACTCATCGTTCGGGGTTCGTGTCGCGTCATGTTGGGTGTTCGGTTTTTGGGTGCAAAAAAGAAGCACAATCCAACAGCGGCCCGGACCGCGGGACAGTGGTTTGGGGAACATCTGTAGAAATTTTTGCTGAATAAATTTTCCCGCAACGCTGTCTTCGCAGCTTTCCGTCCGTCCTTGCCACGCACGGCGAGCCACGGAGTGGGAGACCGTGTGAAACAACAACGGATGTCATTCGCCGTTCGATTACTTTCGCTCGCGTTGCCTGGCGACGTGGCACGGCTTGCTTTATGAATGGAGCGTTTTTCCCTCCCGCTCGAAGAACGCATACGCGCGAAAGATACAGCGGTGCTTGTTCTAGCATATGACGCCTTCAGACAGCTGCACACACACCCACACACCCACCGTGGGCTGGAAATAACTTTCACTCGCCCTATTTATGTCGTACCGTGTGCGGAGCGACGAGGACGTAATTTTATTTATTGTTTCCAGCGTGAATTGAGAAATTTTCACGAACGGCGTAGCGAAAGTTGTTTCGAGCGGTAGGAGGAGCATGCGAAACTAGCTCACTCCATGCTCGCGTGGCGGTTGGAAGTAAATGAGGCCTGAAGAGGTTATCGGCTGATAAGTCGAATGTAACGTTCGCCGAAATAGACTGCAAGCATCGTCGGCAGATAACATCGACGAGACGCTGATGATATCGCCTGGAAAGGGTCAGGTTCGGGTTGAAAAGCAACGCAAATGGACGTAATTTCAAATTACCGTAAAATCGATAAGGAATCGAACCGTTGGAAAAGCAAACGTTGGACCAAACGGTCGGAGGAATGTATAATCCAATCAATGATGCGTGGAAAGCTATGCAGAAGGACGGGAAAGGTAAGAAAGCACATGATATGGGTTTGTGGAATGCTCACAACTGTCTAAGGCAGCGAAGCAAAAAAACGAACGCAACCAGAATTGAACGGTTCTGTGTACTGTGAAAGTATTTTTACTTTGACAGTGAACACGCCAGGATGGAAGTCGTGGCTGGGCACACAAATATCTTCAGATAGATAGAGCAGCGCAAACAAATACCTCTCCAACGAGTGGAGTGCTTCACGGAAGGATACACATAAATATGGGGCAGCCTTTTTAAATAAGCCAAAGTAGAAATGCAAACAACATGACGATGATAAGGAATCGGTGATCAAAAGAAAATGTTGTCTTGTTTGGGATGGCAAGACGTTGGTTTAGGTTGTGAAGAAGCATATTAGATAACCCTTGTCGATATGGATCTGCAGTGCACGGACCATGGGTAGTTTGGAAGGTTTGTTTTTGTTATCTACAGGATTAGAAAAACTTGAGTTACTCACTTGCTAGTGCACTTGTTAACTGCGCCTTAAAGGGGAAAGGAGTGAAAACTTAAAATGCAAACGAAACGTGAAAACCATCGTGTGCGTACCACTCGCTAGATCCTGCTCGCTAAGGAAACTCTTTCCAACCCATAAAAGATAAGTTCTGTGCTAATTATAATCCTTGAAGAGAGCTCAGCGTGGGGTCACCCATTAAACAAGTGTAAAAACAGTCGTCAAAAACCAATTATCAGACGTACAGCAGTCGAGCATTTCGTCAGCTGCCCGCTGTGCATGCGGGGGCGCTCGGTGAAACTTTAAACTCCTCGGCATCCGCGCCCGACTGTGCCCCAGCAGGCACCGAGGAGTGGGCTGGAACCCAACACGTGTCAAACACGTTGATTGGCAGTGGCATGTCCCGCCGAGTTCCGGAGTGTTCCGAAACCGGAACTCGTACCCACTTGCTGTCGGATTACAGCGTGCATGCGTGGTGCGGAATCGAAAACGAGACCTTCGTCAAGTGCAAAAGTTTCGCCTTTCAACATAATCACTCCAATCGTCAACGGGAACATCATCATGTACACCGGATTGTGTGTTCGAAAGGAATGGGGAGGTCATTTCTCACTCTGTCACATCGCACACGGTGGAGGTACTGTTCGGGTTTTTTTTCAGTAGCTGCTGCTGTGGAGTCAAAAAGTTGGACATTAACCTGCACAGCTGGGAACAGTACTGACCGTTTCGGATTACGTTCTATGGGGAACACGTCGGAGTTGGCAAGATGCAGATTCCTGTGAAATGTGAGCAGCGTACTGTCTCGCCCGAACAAAGGAACCACTCAAAACAAAGCTTCCAACATCTTAAACATACCACACACCCCCACAAACGAATAGTGTTCTTTCCGGTTAAACAGAGCAACCGGATTCAGCCGTAAAAGGATGGTCAGCTCGATGTAAATTGGGTGTCCTTAATGACAGACACTGGGCACGTATCGCTTTCTTGTTCTAGCCCATCCCCAGCCTGCTGGAAGTATGGCAATTGAATTTGCTGTCTGCCCGCAACGGCCGCAGCCTCGTTGTGTCTGAATGTACGCCATTTTGGTTTTTGTGTTCCATAGTCTGTACCGTGAAACGTTTCCGTCCCATCCCGGGGATAATGATGAAAGTTATTCCCTATGCCCGGCGGTCAGGCTGGCGTAACGTGTAAGCATTTAGGTCAACCAGAATGGGCGCAGACAAACACCGCACCGAGACTCTCTTTCGTATGCTGCAACCGTCCCCGGCACACCCTGCAAGTGCCCGAATGATAACTTTATCGGAGCATTTTCATTCCAGCCCGAGTGGACGGTTGGACGGTCACGTTTTTGTCTGCGGACGCACCTGTGTCTGTCGCCGCTCTGGCCCTTCCAGGAAGGGGCCCAGGAAGAACCCTGTGCCCGTTGTGCGATAACGATAACGATGGTACGAACGTACCAAAAGATGACATTTTGATTTCCGTTAGAGATTGTAAACACAAGTGGGCAGCAGCTGTAACTCGCGCCTGGTGGTCGGTGCGATCGTTCGAGCTTATTCCGAATTCTGTCTGTCCGTCAGGTTCCCCCCTGACACGAGACACGGGGCACTAAGAGCTGTCAACAAGCGCTTGATTTAGGCGACGTGAAGCGAAATTGTAACGGAAAGCAATTCGATTCGGCCCGAATAACGGACGAACCGGGACAGCAAGGACTCGTGATTGATAGGTTTATTTTTGCTCCAGTGAGTTGTCTCGCAGGATTATGGCACTTTATCACCTGTGCATTCGATTGCAGCCTTTGTAGTATGCCATCGATTCATCTTCCGAAGCCTACGAGTGGCCACGAATCAGCCTCAACGGTGGAGATGATTGGCCCATGCTCGAAAGCGCTTAATTACGCAGCGCTCTATTACTTATCTAATTTTCTAGCTCATTAAAAGTAAGCCGCGATAAATCGTTCCGCTCTATCGCAGCATCATTTACCATTCGTTTCCATTAAGGCCCGGAGGAGCTTGTTTGGTGGTGAGCATTTTTCCAATTTCCCGGTGGTTTGTAGCCTGCGCCGGAAGCCGACCAGCCGCTGGCGAAAGAGGCCATTAGTTATCACGCAAATCTGTCGAGACATTCCAGCGTCCAGCGTCTGGATGAAAGAGAAAGCCATGTGGAGATCTCCAGATACGCTCTCCAACCAACCCTTAGGCCCTGTTGAATTCAGCTGGGTTATGGAACGTGAAACATTTCCATATGGCCACCGGGCCTCGAATCACGTGCCAAAAATGTGCAAGTGTGTGTGTGAGTGAGTGTTTTTTTTTGCTGAAAAAAAAATTAGTGTCCACATTCCGGAGCTCCCCGGGCCGGGAGTTGTGGTACGAAGCCAGAAGTAACAGCTTTTGCGGTCATGTTTTTTGGCCACTCTCTGATGACATCGTTATTATCCATCTTAATTATCTATGCCAGAACGATATTCTCCGCCTCCCAGAGCGCGCTTGTGTCTGGAAGTATGCGTATGGTTCCGTTACTTCATGGACTCCAACGGACCGGAAGGAGAAGGAGAGTAGAGTCTTAATCCACTCGGATCCAACGAAGGAGATGAAGAAAAACATTGATTACATTTCTTTTTTGCCCCTCCCGGGGAGTTACAACATTCCGGGTCTCGCAAATCCTACCGACCACTGCGTTACTGTGTCGCACAAGACAAACACCGAGCCGAAAGGCCCAGAAGGATGAGTTATTACCAATAAATAATCCGATTCCTGCCCCCGTCCGAGCTAGCGTACAGGTCGGACGCGTTTAGAAATTACCAGACGTAGGGACGTATACACCACAGGCTGTCCCGAAAAGAGGTGCACAAAATAAAAGCAAAGAGGTCATACCACAAATCTAGCCAGCTTACTCGTGGGAACGTCGTCTCGTACACCCGGCCCGGGCTGGTGTCGTCCTAATCCTTCGAGTAGCAAAATACTAAATTACGATTGCAGCACCAGCAGCAGCCGAATACGGATCGCTGGTGGAGAACCAGCGTAAAGAAGACACCAAAATCCCTCCGTAGCCAGGCGAGTCCATCCGTGTGCAGCGTACCGGACACTGTTGCACTGACGTGGAGCGTAATGTGTCATTTACGATGTCTCAGAGCTCAAAAGTAAAGTGCTTCATAACTTCTGCTCAACCGCGTCGCGCATCATGCAGCTGTCGCAGTGGTAGCGACTCCCATTAAGATTTATTTGTGCAAAACTTGTGCCGGTGTGTTGGGCGATGGGGACGAACAAAATGTCCAATGTACGGCGTTAGTTGGAATGGTTTCAGCGTTTTTCGTGTGTTTGTGTGTGAAACTGCTACTGCTCGCCTTGGAGAGTTATATTTTTGGAAGCACAAATCCTAAGGTGACGGATTTTACTCGTTCGTTCAGAGGATCTTTTTCGGAGGGTCATAAGAGGACTAACTGCGGCACTGCCGTGTAGGAATTACGAGTTTTCCCAGAGTGCGATTAAAATTTCAATTTAAACTAGGGGAGTACTTTTAAGAAAATGAAACTAAAAATATTCGTCCTAACTGGTCGTTTCTATGCTTCAGATGAACATTCGACGAGTTCTTCAAACTCTGCCCTCGTTTGAACTCATTTGCCCATGAACAATCAGCATTTATTCGAAAAATTCACACCGCCAGCTTGTTATTCACAGAAAACCCGGAATTCGGCTGCAACAACAAACAAACAGCAGCAAATATTTCTTTGAAATGAACTGCTTTCACACTAGACGCTTGAAAAATTGCCTTCACCTTGGTGGGAGAACGATTTCGACATTCTTCTCATTCCGGCAGTTATGGAATGCGTTCGCTTTTAAGGTTTACGGTCGATAAGGGCCGACGAATGTGATGCTGTTTGCGTTTCCGCGAAGTAAGCCATGAAATATTCTGCACTGCGTCAAAGCGCTTGTTTCTTGGAAGGGAGCTTCGGCACAATGTTTTTTTTTCGAATAAAAGTATCAGTTTGAAGCCCAACATAGTTTCACCATTTCATGAATAAGGACTCGAAACGATAGAGTTTTGGTCGGGAAAAGATAAAACATGGAGTACATTTTCCACCTTCACTCGACCGGAAAGCATTTCGAAGTCAAACATGTGCTGCAATGTTTCAATTTTACGCTCTTGTCGTCATTTCACCTCAGCTCACTTTCAATCCGTCTTTTGGAGTGTGCAGCGAGCAGTCGGGCCATGTGCAGATATTCAACATTTCAGCAAATGAACGACTATCGGTGAGGATTATGCCGGAGGCCGGGCAAGATCGGAAGAATGCGCATACAGACATATGAATGTTTAATGTTTACCTTCGCCGCGTTTGCCGCAGTTTGCCCGTGGTGAAACAGAAACGTTTCGTATTTGGGATGTATCTGGAATGTTTTTTTGCGTCGTCTTGCACCAATGTGTACGCTTTTTTTGTATCGCGCACTCTAGCGTGCTAGTGTCGCATCGATGTCGAAAGAGGCAGGTTCCCGCTTGTGGTGTAGCACTAGCGCCAGGCGAATGACATCATGCTGCGTGAGCTAACTAAGTGAACGCTTTTTGAAGGGCCACTTTAGCTGGTCCACTAACCCGAGGGAACGTTGGTGCAAGTACCAGGGAGCGAAACAGAAAGTGATGTTCGGTGGGAGCAGCCTTCACTGTCGCTTTACTCTAAATAGATACTTTTTATCAACACAACCATGCTGGAGCATTAGAACCCATCTACTCCGGAACATGGTGACAGCATAACTGGGCCACTCCAGTCCCATGTGTCGTGTGTAAGCCGTGGCAAGCCGGAAGTACATTCAACCCTTTTTCCTTTCCCATGGCTGTAGCGGGCTACTTCCTGTCATCACAGCGACCACTCACGGGCCAACATGGACCAATCAGTCAGTTAGTGCATCATCGAAATTGACGCTGGAAAAGAAGCAACACAAAAAACCAACTCCCATCGGACAATCACCGCACTTCGGACTGTGCGATTCGATTTCCACTCCGGGCACGGGATACTTCACAAGCTTATCAGCAACCCTGGGAACAGTTTGTTCAATCCGCACCGGAACATGGTGGGGATGCGGTTTTTTTGCCATCCCCTGTCTGATGCGCTATCACTGCTAGCACAGATCGTTGGCCGCTGCATTCAGTGCTGGCTATTTAGCAAGAAAAAGTGCAAAAAGGCACGCACAATTCAGTTCCCGTATGTTAGCTTTTCCCATTTTGAAAGTTAAACTTTCAACAAATCAACGGAACGAACAAACAAAACGAAAAATTCTCTGCCGAAACGGCAGCGCGAGCGTGGCGTTGCTCCGTAAGCTTTGCGGTGGGTGGGTGTGGCCAGGGCCTGGGAGACGAATAAGCTTTTATTTGGCTGATTGAATAATGGATCAATCGAGTTAAGTGGAGGAGTTGAGCAGTGGCAGTGGAGTTGATACATTCCAAATTGTGCCAGAACCCGAAAGTGCTGCTACGGATGGTGTGGGAAACGTTCGTCCGGACATGGTTTGGCAGCTTTTCAAGCTGGCAGAGTGAAAGTTGGAAGAAAAAGTGGGAGAAAATGTCGAGCACCCCGGCTGCCACTGAATGGCTCAATCGTTCGGACTATCTTCATAAATGAAGAGGTTCATTTTGTGTTCGGTTGTCTGGGCTGTGCTCTACGAATCAGATAAAGAATAGGATTGATTTCCTCTAAATCGCTGTTGGAGAGTGCGATTGTTGAATAATGCTTCACAAAAAGGTCTCGTCTTATGATAGCCCGTGTTATAAACCCTCAATATATGTTCTTTTAGAAGGTTTTCAAGTTTTTTATGGTTAAAGGAATATGACACCAATAGCTTATAAAATGGACAAATAGCCCAAGAGGTCAGTTTTCCAGTGGCAGCTCATTCCTCTACGTTCCTTAAAATATGTAAAAGTATATAATTTGAAAAAATGCCTGTCATTTATTCCAACTCTCTAAAGCTTTTCCCCCAAATTTCATTCCCGAAATGTTTTCCACAACACTTCAAAACGTTCCTCTGCGAATTGTGTCAGACAATTCCCAGGATTGTTATTCGGATCGTCATTTATCAACGGTCCTGTGCCAAGTATATCTCACTCTCTCCACCGTCAAAAACGTAGCCAGAAAGAAGCAAGAAAGATGAATGTTATGAACGTACATTAAAGATTGAGGCACACCTCAATGATTACCCACGATGACCCGCAACGGTCTTAACCGTAAGGCAAAAGAATTTCCTTTATAAATACCTTACCCGTTAGCGGAAGTGGTACGATAAATATTTAAATCCCAAGCCCACCAGGACTTGATGTTCGCCGACGCCTGCATGACGACATGACAAATGTTTGTGAGGAAAAACACCTCACAAACAAACCGCCCCCAAGGGGCACATCGTCTCGAGGGCCATCTTCAAGGGTTCCTTTTTCTCGTCCTGGAGGCAAAACGCAACGGAATCAACACGGCCGCCGAGCCACAGAGAATCCTTCATGGTTTGTCCCATTAAGGAAAAATCAACACAGCACATCGACTTCAGGGCGCATTGGATGCGGGCCCGTCCATACGTACGTACCTGCCGGAGTTGGCTTTCTCGGGCTCAGGGCACACCTTCCGCCCCGGGGGCTCCAGAGATTGAGGCTCACCTCAGGGATGAAAGGATTTCCGTGCCGACCGTCCAATTCCTCACTTGAAGTTTTGATTTTGTGCGGCTCGGGCCTCGTACGGTTAATCCTTTCGATGAAAAGGGTCGTTCCCGGGTGGATGTGGATTTCTTTTTATTCCCCACGCCGGCTTTTATTTCTCCGTTCTTTTCACCGCTATTCACGGCTCTCCGCGCTGCGTTCGAGTGCTCCTTATCCACTGTGCACTCTGCGTGTGTTACTGTGTATATTCTGCATACCTGGCGCTTCTTTTCGCCACACTCATCCACTGCTCTGAAAAGACGCTCCTGCTGAAAAGCTGACGAACTGACTTTACGCTTATCGTACCACGGCATGGGAGCTCCTAATGCCCCGGGAACTGCCGGCTCATCCTGTGAGTCCGAGGGTCGCAGAAATTATCTTGCCCTTTCAAAGTCGAGCGTTCGCTCTTCGCTTCAGCTGAAGTGACCATGTGAAAAACGGACCGGAACCTTCTTCACCTTTCACGTTAAACACTTGCCACTTACGAGACACCAAAACACGTTCAAACGTACACACACACGCACTCTTTCATAAGTCACAAAACACTCTCACACATGCTCTGTAAGGACAAGAAACTGATGAAAGTCCTTGACGGTTGCTGGCAGAAACAAACTTGCCGATACGGCCGCTAGGGTCTTTCGCTCGTTTGTCTCGCAGAAAGTTGATTCCCTGGATGGGACCGTTGAGACTGCTCCCAAGAGAACCTGTACGCCAGATGGACGAGATTGATAATTTATTGCATTTCTAATTTATGCCCGTTTCGATATGCCCGGGCAAGTCCTCAGCGCTTTTAAGCCGCCTCACTTCGATTCGCCAGCTTGCAGCGTTGGAGAGCGAATGTCCTTGTAGTGTAGGGCGCTTACCGTGTGTCTGGAAAAAAGGAGAAATGAAAAAAAAGGTTTACTCCGCATGAACCGGCAAACGAAAGGAACTGCTAAGCAGCCTACTAACCGTCCGTAATGTGCGTGTGCGAAAACATGGCACACGATGTGCGACACAAGTTCTTATGACCTCTCCACGGTGAGGGCACCCTTTTTCGAAACGCACCCTCCCTCCATTCCGCATCGCCGACCCGACAGAAAGATCTCGAACAAAGATGAGAAGCACGACCAGTTCGAAATCATTTACCACACCATTTCTTGTGCGACATGATGACCGAAGCGGTTTTTCACTTCACTTGGCGTGGACCCTCGGTTGGTTCTTGCGGGTTTCTTCCACTTTTAAAGCGAAAAAGACGAGATCCCCAAAATCCGGACGCCAAACCCGCAGCAGCCGCCATAATTGATGCGACTTTTCGACAGCAGTTTTGTTGGAGCACCATTCGGGCGATCGCTTTGTGACCAGGGGGAAGGTACGATACGATACGGTTGGCTTGCCCAGTTCTTTACGGTCAGGTGGTCAGGTTCGGCCGTATTCCGTGTGCGTCCGGATCCGTATCACAACGCTCCGCCAGGCGCAACATTCCACCGGCCGAACGGAAAACGGAAGTGATTTGAGTTGAAGCGCTGACCCGAATGTGGAATTGTGCCATTTATCAGAAAATGATTACTGTCCCGCAGCTGGTTCCCGCTGGAACGCGCGTGCGAGCCGGCTCGAATGCGTAATGTGGGCACCCGTTAATGGGACGGTTGGACGGGAGCGGCCAAGTTCATGTGGTGCCGGTTCGATCCTGCGACTCATCAATAATTCAAGTCAGTGCCAGACACTAGCAGAAGGAGCAGCAGCAGCTGGAATGTCCTCTCGACTGCGCTAGACTTGCGGTAATAAATTCCATCCGATCTGTCCCTAATCAGTTACATTTGTCGGCCGAATCAGCCAGTTGGTGTGTGCTAGCGGTCAGCATCAACTGACGGTTCATGGTGTGAAGCCCGTAGGCGTCTGTGGCGAGCAATTGTTTTCGAAGCGGTTCCTATCGTTCTTGTGTTCCGAAAAATCACATGTTTCCGGAGAGATTTTGTCACCGAAGCGAGCTGCAAAAGCACATGAAGACAGCTTGTCAAACCACGCAGATCCCCTACACACACACACCCACACTCACATGTTGGGATTGGTGTGGGCTGTGTCATTAAATTCCAGCATCTGGTTTGGAGGGCAAATCCTAGAAAGCACACCTTTTGAACCCACAAATCCCTCATCCCTACCCGGGCTTGTCGCTTACTAATTCACAAAATGTCCATCAAATTGTCATCAGCGTTCCAACCCCGACCCACCTGTGCCCCACTATTTGCCTCCCCAGACCGCTCTAATGTTACTTCAATGGGAAAAGCACCGCTTGCTGCGACTCGGTTTCTCTCACTCCCGCTGAGATGGAATATTAATTATGGGGTGCGCCTTTCTGTGTGAGCAGCAGGATCTCTTCCTGCTTTGTTTTCTTATTATTATCCGGCTGCGTTGTTTTAGGCCGTAGCCCGATTCATCCGAGAAGATTCTCGACCGTGTTTGAATCATTCATATTCTTAAGTACACTTTTAATTTGCATTTTCTTATCAGCGAAAAGGTAAAAGGAATTGGGTCGAATGCTCGCCGCTGAGTTGGACAGTGATGGAGAAATAGAAGCAGCAACCAAAAAAAAGAGCGTGTCTCCCGAAGCATTCGGACAGCATTACGACACAGCGGCACATATAATGGGAGATAAAACTTGAGATTTTAGCTGACAGGAAGGATATTTCGCAAAGAGCCGTGTAAGCTTAATGAACGATTTTTTTTTCGTCAAATAATACGAAACATGAATTACACAACTTGTACTCTGTGCTGTACCGAAACACACGCCCGGCGCCGTACACTCGATTGCTGCCGAAAACGGGACACCCTAGAATTAAATTAACAGATTTTATCGCGTTCATAAAAAGCCCGGTCACAAGCCGCAGTAAATCGGAAAATTGTTTTGTGTTAAGGAAAAAGCGAAGAAAAAAGCGAACCCCGAGTCCCGTCGCTGAGAGTTTGGTGTCTCGAGTGTGTATCCGGTACCCTTTTTAGCGTGAAATTTGCGTGTCTGTCGCCGCATCCCTTACTGGTGGCCCGATCGGGTCGGAGTTAAGCCCATGCGGGAGGAAATTTAAAGCCAGCGGTACGTGCGTGTGCTGCGGTATCGCAGCGAGCCACGCTTTCACCTTTGATCCGGAGGAATAAAATTTAAATTGAACCAATAAGATACCGCTATAAATTTGCGGGCGACTCAAGGCGACGGGACCCCACGAGTAACACATGGCCAAGGGACACAAATCCGTTTTCGAGGCCAAGGGGAGGCTCTTAAGAAGGTGCACCGAAAGGTTAGCCGTACCTTTCTTAACTTAACCGAACTTCCGGGCGAGTTTTGCGCTTATCCACCGGGCACGATAAGAGGGTCCCAGGCGACCGAGGACTTAAGTGATGGGCTGGACGGCACCCTGTTCTACCCCGTTTTCCAAACCGACCGGAGTGGTACAAAGCTGACATTTAGCTACAACCGAAATCAGTCACAGTCTGTCCCAAAGCCGATGCGGGCCTGTGCGGAAGCAATTTTGACAATTGCTTTTTTACGCGATTTGATGTGAAATTTCGGCCTGTCGGCTGTGATTTGACCGTGGATGCTGCAGCAGCGGCTCTCAGCATGCCGGACGCATCCCGAACATTCGTCACATTCGTCGCACGGTCGTTGTCAGGGTAAATTGTACGACTGTTGCAATGAATTTTTCAGTAGCAGGCATAAATCAGCCATCGACCTGGTTTGGTGTGCGGTGAAAATGCTTTATTTACGAGCCAAGCAGGGGCTGCAAACCGAAACGCCAGATGGCGAGCCGGGGGTGAAGCCATTGATGAAAATTTTAGCACCCAGCGCCCGGCGCTCGCGTTTCATATTTTACGCTCTCCCGGTTTGGCTCGTGCGGGCGTGTGCTTTATCAAAATCGTGTTTTAGATAACACGGCGAGCTGTAAATGTTATTTTATTGACCTGACCGGGCTGGATGCTGCAAAATTGATTGCAAATGATCCATTCGCAAGCTCGCAATTGAATATTTGGATTTCGATTTTTCCTCCCACTTTCCATTTGGACCGGATCGGTGGAACGGCTTCATCGTGCGGACGGTGGGAAATGATTCGGAAAATGCTTTGTGTTCCGGGGAAGAAAGAAAAATCATACAACGGTGCGAGCAACACAGAGTCTTCCATTAGCAAACATCTCTCATATGCATAAGTGCGTTGAGCGCTTTGTCGAACGCGCACCACAAAGGAGACGCGCCTTCTGCCGAGCGTTCCAAGAAGGCCGGCCAAATTATCGATGGAAAACAATTTCTTATTCTATCAACGTGTCCGCAAACGGTGCCGTTCGGGTTCGGTTTTAGCACAATCGGGCTGCGCCGATAAGACGAGCAGCAGGGCGACTCATTCCCGCCCATTAATATTCCGTTCGGGACCCCGTTTTTGTGAAACGGTGAACGCTAAGCAGCAAACCCGACTCAGCCGAGCCAAATCATTCCCCTGCCGAGCGTCTGATTGATGGGATTCGATGGTTGCATTTCTCAGCTCGCCGTAACCGTAATCGTCGGGGTCAAATAATCTCCACCGTCGTACATTTATTTGTCACATTTGTCACGGGGGACGCCTAAGAATGGACTGACTCGTTTTTCTTCTGGCTCCTTACGCTTACAGGAGGGGAAGCAAAGCCTGCGCGTTGAAATAAATTTTCCTTTCAACCGGCATTTCCTTGATGACAAATCCTCCGCCGTCCGGGGATTGCGTTCGTTAGATGAAAATCCTGCCAACGGTCGGTATTAAAATAACCGAGCGTCAACGGAGCAGAACACCGCACCGGGGCCGGACCGAGGCTGTCGTCTAATTCGGTTGTGTTGAAAGGATTCGCTCCTAATTTCATTGCCCTCACTCATCCTTTCGCCCGATCGCAATTACAGCTAGCGCGGCGGCGGCGGCTACAGATGAAGCTAAATGGTGTAACGCAGTATTACGCCCAGTAACGTTTGCTTTCGCCGAGGTCACTAGGAATTGTTGAAAGAATGTGGGTGGTCTGGGGTGGGGAGCGAGACGAGCGGCGGAGGCGAAAAACTTTCCCCCAAAAAGCCGGCTCAGAAGGAAGCTTTCAAGATGGGTGGATGCCGCAGGAAGCGGGACGGAAAAATCCCAAAACAGAAGAAATTTGTTCGGATTCGGTTCGGAAGCTGATTGAGGAAGGTGAAAAGCCCCCCCCCCTCCCCCGAAATGCGAACCGTTCAGACAAATGGAAAAAGTTTCCGTTGATGTTTCTCCCCTTCACGGCCGCCAGCGCCACAAGGTTTTTCCATTTTCCGCAACGAGCGGAACGGCCATAAATAAAGCTATCGTCCCCGGTCCGCTCGCTCGTTCGCTCGTTGATTAATCCTTCCGATTTTCACGCAGCGCACCGTTTACACGGGGGGGGGGGGGGGGGGGCGTGGGAAAATTCTTCCCAGGCCTCGTCCACGCCAATCGAACATTCTCGCGACGCCGTTGTTTCATTTGGCTGATTATCGTTAATATCTATTTGCGCTCGCAGAAGCGAGGCTGGTTTCGGCGCGAGGAAAGTAACAAAACTCAATTATGCGCCTTCCTGTGATTGGAGTGTCTCTCGAATTCATTTCCCCTTTTCCGGGTGGAATGACAATTTCCTTTCTCAGGAGGAAAGTGGAAAATGCTTTATGCCTCGGGAAGAATGTTGCGCCCGGTTGGCTTAGAACGGTAACGCTCCTCTGTGGAAGCGCATTAAGCGGTTCTACAACAAAGAAGCGCTTAACGGTGCCACTGATCGACTGCGGGGATGTCCGCTTGGTTCTGCATAGTTAATTTCCCGAAATAAACTGCACTACATCCCGGCTCCTGGCCCACGGTGTTTTCGCTCACGGCGTTCTACCGCTTCCGGCGTGCTTCGGGCTCCGTGCGCTCCACAGTCAGTGAAATATGCATCCCGACCGGTCCCGGCAGTAAACCACCAGCTAATAAGATTGGAATCTCCGCTTACGTATCTGCGAACGGTGACTTGCATAGGCAAGCTGCGCCCGGGAAGCGCATCGAACAAATGATGGAACATGTCGCCCAGTTCCGTTCGTACGTCACTCCGCTGTCAATGTGACGGCGCCACCAGGCAACCGGACGACCGACGACGACGTCGACGACAACGATCCAACGATCCAACGATGTGGAAATGGAGATCGGGAAAAACGCATTATCTAAATTGAAAGATAATTGCATTTGGTTCCGGTGTCCTCGTCCCTCCGCTGGCCTTGTCCTCGTATCTATGAGTTGCGTGCGTGTGTGTGTTTGTGCATGTCGGTAATCGGTCCGGGAGTAAAGAACGAAAGCGGTCGTTTTCGGTCGAGCTGCCTGCAACCTGATCTAGAAGCATCTCCTCCAGGAAGGTCTTTTGTTTGTGCGCGCCACGGAAAATAACATACTCACGAGGCCGCCGAGGACATCAGCGACGACGACGGCGACGGTAATGATGGCACACCCGATGAAGCAACCGCGGCTGCCTTTAACGACCTCCTTACCGGCGCACCAGCGAAGAAGCGACCCCAAAATTGGCCTCCCCCGCATTGAAGCTTTAGTCGCATGAAACATTAATTTCATGGTCTCGGTCATCCAGTGTCAGTTCGGGCGTCGAGATTTACGGTGTTGTCTGTGTTGCCTGCGCCGGGTGAGAGCGATGCAGCCGATCAAACCGTTCTACCTGTTTTCGAAGCTGTTCGGTCTGTGTCCGTTCTCGCTCGATGCGACGGTGCCGGTCAACACGCGCGCCGGCTACGTGAAGCAGCTGCTGCCGACCTACACCGTGCTGCTGCTCTACTCGTCCTGTCTGGTCAGCATCTTCTGGCAGAGTGGCAACACGTCCGACATTTCCAACGCCGCTAATTGGATACAGGTGAGTTTGGACGTTCGTACACGCGTCCGGAAGCGCTGGCGTGAGGAAATCAATTTTATCAAACGGGATACAGAACGTTGATTTCGATAGCAGAGCCCGGTTTAGAAGTCATCGGACGTGAAAATCGGAGCACAAAGAGTGCAAAATTGATTCGATGGACGTGGTGGCAGTTCTGGGAAGGATTTTGCAAAATTATATTTGGCTGAAGTATGCTTATCTTCTGGTTATTATTGCCTATTTGATGGTCACAGTGAACTGTGGTATGTGGACATAACTTAAACTTGGTTTATACTACCAGAGTTGTTTCGGAAAGCCAGTTAAGTGTATATTTCACAACCTGAACAAACTGGGTTAATAGCGTTATGTATCACATTGACGAATCAATAATGAAGGCAAATGAATTGGTAGTCAATAGTCAAAATGCAATAGTTAAATTAATATCTTCAAAGATTTTCCGTCCTAAAAGGTTGTGTTGTGCATCAGGAAATCTGATCGACCTTGAAATCCTCATCGTAAGATATCGTTTCCTGTCGTTTCAGTTCATTCCCAACTCTTTCGCTTACATCTTCTCACTCGTGTTTGCCATACGGCACCGCACGATGGCAAACGACGTGCTGACCACGTTTGCCATCTGCGACGACAAGCTGCGCTCGCAGTTCGGCATTTCCTTCACGATGCCGAACGTGAAAATGAAACGCGTATCCATCCTTGCTTGCATCGGTAAGTAGTGGCAATGACGAGCTTTTACACACTCGTGTGACCGTTACAGGTCACCCAGGCTTGCGATTGCGCTGAATGACGAACGCTGAATTGAGCTACGCGTCCAGAACGTCCCTTCAAGCATGATGTAACGTGCGTCGCTCGTTCGCCCGTGGCTAATGATGTCCACGTTTGATCCTCTTATTTTTCACGCCACCGAACAGTCACCATGACCTGCGGCAGTACCATCGGTGCGCTGACTTATTTGATCGGAGTTAATTGGAATCGTATATGGACGCTGCTTTACTGGATCGCTTTCTGCATGCCGAAGGTAAGGCGGAGTTCCCTCGGTAGCCATGTGAACCACCGTTCTAGGGTATCGCCGAAAATAATAGCGAGAGCGTACAGCGTACAAAGCGTACTGTCTTGAACCTAGCAACCGCCTACTTAGCAGCTCGTGCCAGTGATCACCTAATTGACTGCCATCGTCATGGTTCTCCTGTTTATGGTGGAGGGCAAAGCCAGCTTGATTTCTTGGCTTGGGTTTCTTATTTTCGAAAATATTTATTACCCACCGTGGGGTGCTTCTGCTGCAATTTCACGGTGCAATCAAATCCCATGAATGTCTGCGCGGTTGTTAGCCGTAATGAAAATTACCATTACCTAACTGAGCGAGCTCGTTTTGCTGTGGTGGAAAAACCATTTCCGGGGAACAGGGACAGAAAACTACAAAATCAACCTCTGGAGGCTTCTGTTTCCCGTTCATTTCATTTGCAATTAAGAACATTTGGTTTTTTGTCCGATCCTTGCAATTCGGGAGCATGCAATGGTAGCAGCATTTCCGGACGCACGTCCGTACGATTTCGCACAAATCCTTTGTAAGGAAACCTGCCGAGTGAAAGCTTTCCTGCGCTGCGTGGCTATAAATTGCCTTCCTCACAATTTAGTTCCCACGCAATGCATCCGGATTGTACATTTAGGAGGGTTTATTTTGGATGCTCTCTCTGTAGGTGAAATGGCTTGCAATGGCTAAACAAACGAGCCAATGGAGGAACAAAAAAAACCCAACGAGCTCCTCGCGTTTTTGCATCAAAGTGCATGGAAAGTTAATTACCCCGATCGGGGCTAAGCTTCGCGATTCACGGTGCGGGCTGAAAAACCTCTGCCCTCAGAAAGGATCATTGAATAAGACCCATTAGGAGGACCCGGCGCAGAATTTGACTTTCAGATGAATGGCGATAAAAGCCTATACGTGTGCGGGCGTGTGCGTTTTCGCCCCCTTCGGCTCGGTTGGTTTTGATATCTTCCTGCAACGCTTTTTCCCAAATCGTTTCACTGGGAAGCGTGATGTAGCCAAAATTGGACTCTTTTCTCTCTCTTTTTGTTTCGGGCAGGGCGCGACCAGCACGGAGGCCTTTCGCACCGTGACTTTGCACCATTAGGCGATGAATTGGTGGATGAGAATCGCTTTTGAAACGCATCGCGGATTTGACGTTTGTGAGCGGGAGTTAGTTTTAGAGAAAGAAAGCCCACAAAAGCTTGATGGCGGTGCGTGGAACGGAGGATATGCATATTTTTGTGAGGCTATTTTTACCGTGCCAGGAAAAAATCTCTGACCATGAAGCACTTTGTATAATTTAGGATAAATTGGGTTTTGGTTTTCGTATTTTGATTTGTGTTTTTTATCGGAAGCGATCCACGTTACCCATAGCTGCCTCTAGGGCCAATTTGAATACTTCTAGTAGAAAGCGATCATTTTATGCTAAAAGTCATAAAGAACCTCAAGATTTTATAGACAAGATTAGTTATTGAATCATCGTAAAATGCTTATTTCTTCTGTTCTGCGTTATTTTTAAACTTAAACTTAAACGTTTATTAGAAGTCTATCCCAAAATTTGTTTATATTCCTATATTTCCATGAAACAAATGTTCATTTAAATTCAAATAATTTTCTTTCCCTGTTGTAAAAACAAATGAACAACATCCTGCTCCACCGGTATCGCCCGTAACCAGTTCGGATTACTTCTGTTCAGTTTCCAGTTCGCCGGTTGCATTCTGTATCTGTCCGATCGGGCCATGCTGTTGCTGCGGGGCATGAAGTAATCAACCATACGCCAGGTTTTTTGCACACAAATCCCGTCATGCACGCACACACAAACACACCTCCTGCACCGATTGCACTCGAGCACGGTGTCTGTTTCCGGCCAACGACTACCGGATGACCTTTTCGCACCGTGTGATGCATCCTGCATCCTATTGCACCGTGTCTCGGAGTTCGCAAACAAAAAAAAAACACTGAAAACGCACCACGGTCCATCTCGTTTCAATTTCCCCGCAGCCCCTCCGCGCCTGCCCGTTCCACCACACTGATCATATTTGTTGTTGTGTTCCGGTAGTAATTTTCCGGTCGGTGTGGAAAACCTGACGCTGCAACCGCAGGCCCACGGACACGCCCAGTACAAAACGCTCAACATGGCGATGGGCAGTGCGCACCTCCCGAGCCTGCACGAGGGCAAGCTGAACCGTCTGACCACGCTGGCCACCATCAAGATCCGTGCCATCAGCCCGCACGACTCGATCCAGCACATCCGCGAGGTGGTCGAGCTGCTGCAGGAGCTCTCGGTCAAGATAAACCACTGTTTCGGCAAGCAGGCCATCTTCTCGCTGCTGTCCGCGTTCACCTGCGTCACCGTGCAGCTGTACTACATGCTCAACCACATCAAGTCCGGCTTCACCGCCCCACGGTCCGAGATCTACGCTCTGGCCTCCTGCAGTCTGCTCTTCCTGCACGGCATCGAGTTCTGGGCGCTGTTCACCAGCGGCGAGAACGTGCGGCTCAAGTGGAAAAAGGTGATCAATTTCCTGTTCTTCATGAAGTCCAAATCGTCCGACGATGACTTTCGCAGCAAGGTGGGTGGGTCGCGGTTGGGGTGTGGGGGGGGGGGTTGGGGTGTCATAATTAAAAATCGCGGATATTAAAACCGTTTCGTATCTGGCTCTTCCGGTGCGCGTGCTTCCGGTCGGCGAAGGTGGACGATCTGATTTCGTTCATGGTGACAAACCCACTCGAGTTCAACGCGTACGGCCTGTTTCCCATCGATCTGTCCGTGCTGACGGGGGTAAGCGTGGGACGGGCGGCATACACGCACTTGCCGGAACTCGTAATTAATGTCGCTTTTTGTCCTTCCTGTTCACCTCACGCACCGTCTCTCTCTCTCTCTCTCTCTCTCTCTCTCACTCTGTATTCCTCTCTCCCGTCAACAGATTGCTTCCTCCATCACGACCTATCTGATCGTTCTGATTCAGTTCAAAATTTCCGAAGAGCAGTCCAGCGGCTTTGACGACGAGTCGGACGACAAAAGTGCGATCCAGTACTCGGCACACTAGGCGACACTAGGAGGGGCTTGCTGATGGTGATTGGATAAATTGCGGTTTTGAACGATTATGCGCTCGATATTTGTGGCGACCGATGTGCTTCTTTCACATCATCGCTCTCGGCTACTATGGTCTACTTTGGTCTACCATTTCAATCGAAATGAAAGCCCAATAAATTAAGTTTTACGACTGTTTCTGGTTTATTATTCACTCTATTTTAGTCAAACTTATTCTTATTTTCAACACAAGCTTATTTAGCAAAATATTTTCTAGATTCATCATGTTTTGATTAATGCACTGCTTGGATCTAATTATGTATACTTAAAATATTGGTTTGTGGTTGTCTATACATACTTGAAACTTTGCTGTTGGTCAAGCTATAAAGTGATTTTCTTATTTTCTTTGCTGAATCGGATAACCCTATTTGTGTCATACTACCAACCGTCCATTAAGGTTAAGCAAGAAACATGTGAATTGTTATGTTTTTTCCCTTCTTCTTTCTTCGGGCACTAAGCAATTATGCTTTTTGCTATGATTCTCACACTGCGCGATTCTTCATGCCCTTTAATCAAACTAAGTGTGCACCAATTTACAGCAGCGTTTGAAGGTGCTTCAAAAACCTTGTGATCATTTAATTGCTCCCACCATCCCCAAGATGAATGTTACTTCAAATCGCTTATGAACTGCGCCTGCTGAACAATGACGAGTGGTGGTCCTTTGCTACTGCCACCACCCAGCGCCAGGTTGTAGCCATTAGGCCGGTAACAGTTTGTAATAATCGCTTTACAAAACATCCTGCAAATGGCGTACACAAAAGCGGACCCGTCGGGAGGGGATTACGGAAGAACTGGGTCGCAGCCGACACTTGAGCAGTTAACCGATGCTCCAGCGTGAAGAAAGCGAGTCGCCCTCTCCCACCCGGAAAGTGTTTAAGTCCGGTTAATGTCATATCCAGCCTGGGGTGGCCTGGAATGGGCGGGAATGGGCTATAATTACAAGTAAGTACATTTATTACTGACGATTCGGAAATTATACACAACGCACAGCGCGCTCCAACTGTCGTGGGACTGCGAGTGTCAGGGACTTTAAATGGGTGCACATTAGACCGTCATTTAGACAATGGGTTCACAAGACGGTGTGTGCCAACGAGACGGCAGGTGTCTCTTCCCCACTAGACACCCTCAGTCGCCTGTGGAACGAGTAACATGCGTTTTCGGAAAAGCGGCAAATCATTAACTACGATCATGAAGCGGTTTCGTGTACAGCGGTCAACGCTAACCCGAGACTGCTCTGGCGTTAGTTTGCGTGAAACGAGTGAGATGCTGCGGGAAAACTTGCCGCACCGCGAAGCAGACATTTTGTTCTAGCAGCAGTTTAAATTTTAGCACTGAGCGTCATTACGCTAATTAACGCGAAATATGCTTTCGCGAAAGTTTTCGTGAATGTGGTGAAAATGTTTATTTGCTGTGGAAACTGGAAGCGAGCGGCTTACTCTCCACAAAATATCAAATCTTGCAAACGATTTGCACTTTTACAAACAAGGTTTGATGCTACTTGCAGTTTATTATTAACGAAGTAGCCCGCTCTTGGCGTCAAGACGACCCTCGCAGGACGTGTGAGCGAAAAAAGTGAACATTTCAACCAACTTTCAACACGCCATCATAACGCGCTGCACGAGCATGAATGCTGCATGCGAAGCTTATGGCCTGCATAAGCGGGAAAAAGCACTACGAGTGGTAGCGGTGTATGGGTGAGGAGAAATTAAAACTGCTCCCTTGTTGTGCTGCAGTTTGAGCGCATGGAAAGCTAGCTGAACAATAACGAGAATGCTCAGCATTACAAGCGAGGCACACGAGCAAATGTTCGCCCATGTATGGCAGGCAGCGGCAAGTTCAGTTCAGTTGCCAAGGTGAGGGCCATGTTTTTGTTTTCCTACTTGTTTGTGTTGCTCATACGGGAGCTCGCTGCGCATTTTTATGTTCCTCCTCGTGGCCGCTGTCCGCGCCTTGCCTACCGCCTTGAACAATGGGCATTCTTTCGGTGCCTTCATTCCGACACCTACCGACCTTCCGAGGTCGATTCCGTCGGGTCGTGTTGCGCTTCTGCAGGTGTTTCGGGGTGCTTGGCCTGGCCTGGTGTGCTTTGCGAAATGCTGCTGCGGCATGGAAATGGCTCATCTCAGCTGACGATAAGACGCATCGCGGGTAGAAGGTATTCCCTGGCGTGAAGTGGGCACGGGCACGGCATGCATTATGTTTATGCAAGCAGGCCCAGCTTTTGGAAAAATTCTAGTTATTACATTTAAACCGGACCCGCTACGGTCGAGATGCAGATTTACATTTTCGCCCCGGTTGCAACTTTGCTAAACGGACCGAAATAACAACACTGTCGAAACAAAGCCATCGTCGTGAGGCAGGCTTCGGCTGCAGGTATGCAGGTGTCCCGTTACTATACCAAGGGTGGAGTTGAGTGGAATTTCACAAGCACAGGAGAAGAAGAAAAAAAAGCTCGACCATATGCAACGGGCGGCTAGTGCGGTTAGCGTGGAATGTTATTTTGCGGTGTTTATTTCGCTTTATTGTGGGCACAAATTAAACCGTTACAACTAAACATGGCTCGTTTGAAATGGAGTTTTCTACTTTGTCGGGTGAGTTTTTAATGGAAAAAGTTTGTAGTAAGTCAACACATGAAACGCGATGAAAGTCATCGCGTAAAACGCAGTGAGTGCTGTTTTTGTGCACACACAAAGATAACATTTCATTGAAAATTTGTTTGTTTCGAACGAAATGTGAGTGTAATTGAACAAAAAAAAACGTATTCCGAACAACTTTCAACTCACCGAATTCAACGACAAAAGCGCTCCACACAAAGAAACCTTATTTGGCTGCGCATCCGTCATGCATTTATGTATTTATTTTAAAGCCACGCCGCAAACACCCCCCCCCCCCTCCCCCAGTGGAATTCTAAAAACACGATCCTAACGAATGCTCCGCAGAAAAAGGATAAATATTGACGAAAGAGTCATCCGATCAAAACACTGCGAAAAGAGGATTAAGGAATTCATGAACCACTCCCCACGCTGTGTTCTAGTATGTTCGGGGAACGGAAGTATCACATGGCTGAGCCGCCGTTCGAGCGTATTGACGAGAAGGAAATAAACGATTTGTGAATACAAAAATAAAAACAAAACCGCCGAAAGCGACCAGCAAAGCAGCTGCTAAACCACAGGACGGAAACACTTTCACGCTGGCGATGGCAACTTTCGACTTGGCAGTTGTGGTACTAGTCAGTTTTGTTGTGCGTTAAGCTAAGTTCAGGGATAAACAAACAGCGAGCAAGAACGAAAAAAAGCAGCTTGAGTGAGAAAGTTTCGTTTGCGTGAAAAAGCGTTCCGGTGGAGACGCCTGGTACGTTGTACATTTTTGTTTTTGCATGTTGAATATATCCAATTCTGTACATGAATTGTTTAAACGAAAACTACATTTTTTATCATTTCGGTTATTAAAAACAAAAACCTGTACAATTTAGGATATAACGTACCCCTAAAACGCTACAAAATTTCAAAGTTAGGATATATGTTTGCTTGACTTTATTGTCGGTCGGTACAAAACAAAATGCAACTAAATCGACACACCATCATATAAGACAAAAAAACGTTTCAACACTTGAAAATGCTTGTTTTTCAGCTTTCTGTTGAATTCGTAGAGTCTCGATAATTCGCCTGATCATTTATCGAGCTGAAATCACACCGCAAAACCCTTCAAGAGGCCACATATAGCGAATGCCTGGAAGGGGACTTTTTGGATCCACTTTTTTTTCTAACAGAGTACGTTACGCGAAAAAACACTAGCATTTCTTTGCGTTAAAGTCATACGGTACCCACCGGAAACGTTGGGATGCTAAAGAATCATTGCGAATTTAGCAAATCGATTTCGGAATTTGATTAACATTTTAACACATTCGTACATGCTTTTCAATTTCAACTTTCGATAAAAGGTTTTGCTTTCGGCCAGGTGGAGATGAAGGTTGTTCTTGGTAGTGTCCGCATCACAAAAAAAAAACATTTTCTGTTGATCTAGAAGGTACGGACACGGATTTGTGTATAAAAACGGATGAGGAAGCGAAGAGTAAAAAAATGCTTGAAGTGTTTTATAGCTTGCGTAGCCAATACAACTATGTGTTTCGAGGGTTTGGTGTTAAGCAATTGAACATATTGGAAAATAAAAAGGAAACCTCCCGCTTTTCGATGTGCACATAATAGTAAGAAACAAAGAAAAAACAAAGTATATTTCGTCCCTTAGGTAGTTCAATGAAGCTGTTGCTATTTGAATACCATCACAAAACAGCGCAAGATAAATACGATTACATTCATCAGACCACAGTGATCAACTCGCTCGCTACCCCTTTTATAATACAAGAACTGTCCATCTGTTCTGCAAATTTCGGATCTCGACCCACCCGAAAAGTGATCTTCATTAGTGTTTGTGGACACTGTGGGACTTAGCGCACCGTTGGCAAAAAAGGATTCGCTTGAGGCCAGCTGCTCTGCCGTTCATAAATCACTCCTTGTTTGCTCATGCTCCATCGCCAAAATCACCGCAACCCTTTCCAGCCCGGCGAGCAAAGTGTGTCACCGTGAAAGAAGTGCGTCAAATAATAAAAAAGAGCGGATCCGCACAATGGCGGAACAGTGGCGAGTAAGTAATTCGGTGTGCATATTTTAGCATAAATTAATCGAAATCGCCCGGCGGAAGAAGCGGAGCCACGCGGAATGTGCGACGGCATAATGAAGATTAATATCAGTCAGTTCGATGTTAAAAACTGAACCAGGTCCGGTCGATGTTTAAGGTGGGAAATTTGCTAAGAAGACGCACCCATTCACACGCAGTCGCACTCGACATCGTTCCAGGCACCGTGCGTAGGTGCTTTATCAAGCCGCTCTTTATATGCGCATGGTTTGCATGCTAGCGACGTCAATTATCCCGACGGGCGATAAAACCCATCCCAACACGGGGGTGGAGGGGTGGGGGGTTGGAGAAAAACCTCATCCCGACCGAACCGAGCGAGCGGTGTTGCGGGTTACGGGTGGCGGCTGGCTGACTGTGGCTGACTGATGAATATTAATCATTACGTGGCGAGCTGGAATTATGCTGCAATCTTAAGCCCATAAAGATCCAGCCCGGGCACCATGATTACACACAATGAATCGTGGCTAATTTCAATCGGTTCGAGTTAATTGTGCGCAACTTTCGTCGGGAGTAGGTGGGAAAAAAGCGAATACACGCAAACACACACACAGATGTGGAGAGCGCTTGAACTGACATCCTTCTCCGGATGGTTTCAATCAGTGAAATAAAATCAAACAATATAACCTCTATCCTGTCGGCTGTGTTTGCCTCGTGAGACAATTTATCTTGCCTGTTTTATGCCGTCGGAAGCACAACAACAAGAAAAACGAAAGCATGGTTGCCGGTTCGGTTCGGAAATCGGATGCCCAGTGAGCTGGAAATGATTACATTGATTCCTTTCCACTCCGTTCTTCGTACTCCCACTGATTATCTCCGGGTGGCCAATTCGAGAAGGGATCGATTAAGCAGAAAAGGGAAAAGCGCAGGACAAGTGAAAATGTTTTCAAATTGATAACTCAATCCGCCAGGAGCCTCGGCTCGGATGCCTGCCCTGGGAGCAGTGGGAGTGAAATCCCAGCCTCGATCGAACCATCCTTGCCCCAGGAGGGGAGGGGCCCAGGAAGGCTCGGCGGTGAATGACAAAAGCCCACGACGCCAGGCCAGGCGCTTATCCGACAAAGTAGAATCCCGCCGAGAATTCTGCGACAGCGACGATGGCGACGTCGCTAAGACACCAGCCCGCCGAAGAGGGAAACGCGCACAGGCAAAACGGCGGCCCGTCCCGTCCGGCGAAATGAACACAATCCGAAACAAAGCAACACTAACGATGACACACGACACGCTCCAAGACAATGAAATAAAACAGAGGATTTTTCTCCCTCACTGGAGACTGCGGTGCGGTGAGTTATCTGCGAGCAGCAGCCCCGGACATGCTGGTTGGCATGTCCGGGGTAAGCGTCTACCACGCTCCGCGGTGGAGGGCGATTGTGCAACGAGTGTTGAAATGATTTCGAAAAGATTCTTCCATTCATTTGCCAGCCTCGGTTGGGGGGGCGGTGGTTCTAAAGATATTTTACTTGCTCGTTTTGCTTCGTTCGTTTCCCTCTCGTCTGAAATTGGAAGGCTTCCCACAATCCTTCTCGATGGCCAGCCCATTCTCTGTCATTCCGCAAGATGTGCGATATATGGAGATGAATGTGACGAGCGTATTGAAAGCCGTTTTCACGTACAAGGTAGAGACGGGCTAGGGCGTGTGCACAGATGGCAGAGATTTATGATTTGCCAACTCGGTTTAATTCTACCAGCACAAAGGGAAGCGAAAACTTCTCAGAAAAATAAATCCAATGTCAACTTCGATTGTACGAATTTTCGCTCATAATGCCAATCATGGTAGGCGAATTCATTTTTCGCGGTAGACGATTGGAAATGTATATTCACAGATGTCGAAGCAACGAGCACGAAGGATTATGATGAAAGTTCGTTGTATTAATTGACTAAAAATACAGCCATTGTGGGAATGAAAACGAAACAAAGGTAAAATACTTCGTTTTGTTTATTTGATATAGAGTTGAATGGAGTAAGGTTTCTTTTCCCAGTTTTACTCACACTCCACTAGTTTCATTAGCGTTTCGGACAAAGAGAATGAAACCCTAACCAGCGCCGAAACCGAATGGTGAATTGTAAATTTGTTTCGCGAAAATATTATCGCATTTATTATTCATCGCTGCCGATCGCTGGCTTTCGGTCGGGCTCCCGGTCCGGAACATTAATTTACGAACGACATACATCGTGCTTGTCGTGGCGGAACGTACTCCACCCTTCCTTCCTCAATTCCTTCCTCCCACGGCAAGTGCACTCTCGGTTGCGCACGTCGCAATGAGCCTCGCGTTGGCACAATCGATCGTGCCCGGTCTTGATGAGAGCGGCTAGTTTTGGGAGTGTTCCCGCGAACCGAGAAAGGAAAACACGTAACACTAACACACGAACGCGGCGGCAGAGTGTGGTGGTGTGCCTTTTCTTTTCGCTTTGCGCTAGCGCTACCATTTCCGGTTTTCCGGTGCGCTCCACCTCCCCTCCGATTTCCCCAGGGGAGAGCAAAGAGTTGCCTAGAGTGGTCATTTAAAAAGTGGTAATGAGCAGGAATAAGTGCGCAAATATTATAATGAGGTAATATTTGTACTCGGCGTGGCGCTACACTGGCTTGCCGGGGGGGAGAAGCCGAAACCCTTTGCTAGCGAGCGCCTTGCTGCGAGCTGTCGGTGCTACCACTGCGTCATGAATACTAAGTGAGCATTTTTGGCTGACGTGAGCTCAACCGTTGCCCGACGCCGTCGTCATCGCGTGTAGTAAAGGTACGGTACGGGCAGACCATCCAGGCGCTTAGCGCCTGTAATCCTGCAGCCCAAGCGATATTTTAGCGCTATTTTATCCCGTACAATACGTTAAAACAGCAACTCGCTGCTAAGCGCGGGAGATTAAGCGTCGTAACCCGTCGATAGTTACGATGGACTGGCCAGTAGTTTGGTGGCAGGGAACGGCTTATCATTATCAAATTTGTTAGTTGTTTTTAATTGGGTCTTTTCCGAGCGAAATAAGCCTCGGCAAGTAGTGTGGCTCGTGTTTCGATGTATTTGTTCTACTTTTTCCAGCGATGGGTTTCCTATGCAAAAACGCAAACAACCCAGCAAGGTCCTTCTGGCAGTTTCGCGTTGAAGTTCGCCTCGCCAAAAACCATTACCAGGAACGTGCCTCATATGTTTGCTTTCGCCGTGAATCGATTGCCACCGCGAGTCGATTGCGGGCAGTGAAAACATTCGGGCCTAGCCGGGCCCATAAAAAACGTCATAAACCACATGTATCATGTTCGAAAAGTGTTTGCTGCTCCGGTTGTTTTTTTTTTTGTTGCTTCTTTTTCTATCTCGATCGCGAGCTTTGAAGTGTGCTTTCACATGGTTTCTGTTACCGATACTAGACATTATTACAGCACACGCCCAAACGAAACGGCGTCATGCGAAATGGGTGCCGAACCCAACCCAGCGCAAGGCAGGAACTGGCGTATAAGCGTGACACCAGCGTAGCACCGGCGAATGCGATAGCTTGAATTTCCGGACTGCTTCCTGCTTCCGCCGCCGTCAGACTGCAGCAGGTCCGGGGCACAATAATATCGCACACACACACACACACACACACACGTGCCCGCGCGCTCGCGCTCCGGAAGCACCGCGTGAAAGAAGTGTACGTACAGCCAGACGACAACGACGGCGCGATATTCAAGCTTTGCCAGCGCAACCCCCGGGAGGAATCTTGCAATCATAACATTCCATTGAAATTTATAGAAATACTTTCCGCCTTGACATAATTTTGGGATTCGACGGTCTGCGGAATGCGGTGCAGCGTGTGACTCCGGTTCGGGTTCGGCAGAGCGTCGTTTCGGGCTTTGCGAGCTACGGAGCGTGCAAGCAAACCCGTCGGTGTTTCCGGGGATGCTGCAGGTGATCAGACGGTGGCTGCAATTTTCGTTTGCACACCGAAACCGCTCGTTCCGGAGGTTCGTTTTCCCGGGTGGGCTGATAGAAATGTGTTTCATCTCGTCAACCACATCGCCACCAGTCAGCGAGCTAGCGTGAATGTTTAATCGGAAGGTGGAAGAGCACACACAGAGAGTAATGTGTGGTGGTGTTCATCGATGGCTATGGCTTTTTAATGACAGAGGCTACGATAGAACTGTCAGTAATTGGTAAGATGGTTGACGTGTGGTGATTACCGATACATAAGCTATAATGAATACCTTTAAAGTCATCAAAGAATTCGAAAAAAAAAATCGAAAAAATGCTTCTGCTGATAACATCATTCAGCAGGAAAGAGGGGACACAAACCACTCGGTTCCAGGATTAGCGTTTACCCTGCCACAGATCTTGATTTAGTGTTTCTCAAGAACGTGTAATAAAATATATCGTTTTATACTCCGGGCTAGAAAAAAAACTTTCACAGACGCACACCACCGAAATGTGCGGTGTAAATGGACGCCGCTTAGAATTGCTCAAACGGCAGTGCGTCCTTTCAGAATTAGTCCTACAACGACCTTGTTTCACATCCCTTCCAAAAAAAGGCAATCCGGGTTCCCGGTAGCGTTTTGCCGAGGGGGCCCGCTCCTTTTTTGTTTTGTGTTGGCGTGCGTTTGTGTGTGTGTGTGTGTGTGTGTGTGTTTGTGCGAGTGAACGAGAGTAGGAGAATGCCTACATACGATAATTCCGAAACCGGGCGCACTCGAGCCTAGAGACCCGGGTGCTTTACAGCAAAACGCTTGAGAAAGGCATAAAAATGAGCACTTCATATTCATTTCATTACACACTCTTTTTTATTACGCCGCTTCACCGTGCGCCGGAAATGAGTGCGCCATAACGCGCGAGCAGCGGAGGATTGAAGCGTTCCGCCGCTGGAACGGGGGGAGGGGGGGGGGAGTTTTCCGTAAATGGCCTCGAAGTTTGCACTTCGTTAGGCGGCCAGGCGGCTTGAATGGGTCGGGAGGGACAGATGAAAATGCTGTCTACCTTTACTAAATCTTCTCATATTTCTTTCCATCCAGCAAGGGAAATGGAATAAATTTATATAAAAATAACAAATTCGCACGATCACACATACATGCGCGCGTACCCTAGCGGGTCTGCTCACCGGAAGCGAACGGGCATGGAAAATGGATTTATTTATGTGCATCAAAGCTGAGTAAAAATCTCTGTCCTGAGAGTGCTTTTTTCCGTGGGCACGGAACGTCATGGGTGGGAAATGTTCCCTGCAGTTGAGCCCACCGCAAACACGGTGGGCCGCCCGTGCGGTACGATTTATGCTTCAACTTATATAATACATCATCACGATAATTGTACGGGACTGCACGGCGCAGGTAAAAATGCTAGCGCGTGAGGAACATCTTCCTCCCGTTTTTCGCCCGGCAACTTTTACTGCAAGAAGCATTCGAGCGTGGCTATGCACACTGCGTGTTGAAAAGGGGAGAGAGAGAGTGTGCGTGTGGTAAAAAGAGGGAGAGATATGCAATAGTTCTGGGCCGTGAAACGCAGTCTGAATAATAAATGTAAGCTTAGCCTAAGAGAACCGCCGGCTATGATAAGAAGCTCTCTTAAAAATCTCTTCATGCATACAGCGATCCAAGTTAATGAAACGCCGCGTGAAGGAAATCTCAATGTATTTATGTGCGCGTAGAAAGCTGCCCGTAATGAGTGTTAAAAATAAAGTGAAGGCAAAGTACGTCGAGCACATGTGGCACGGATGAAGCTGAATGATTACTTCTGTATGCGTTTGTTTGCTTTTTATGTCTACATTCAAGCGCTCTTAATATTTATAAGGATTTACATGAGATATGCAATCTTCACAGCAATATTGTTGTTGATATTGTCGTGCTATTTTCCTAAACCTTTTAAAATGGGCAATGATTGAGCGAAGGGAAAATTACTTATTTACGTTTTTGCATATTAGTATGACTTCAATGTGCAATAACACTCATCACAACATTGCAGATGATCTTCTCCTTCCAAACTAATCACATATAATTTCTCCTCATTACAGCCCCGTCACTCGCTTTAAAATTTACTCTCGTGTTAACCGCGTCCCCCAGTTTGCAATCAATTGGCCACCGGCCACCCCGACGATCGAGGCCCGTGTGTTGACATTAACAAATTAATCGTATCATCGCATCGCGTCGTATCTGCCGTTGACATTCAATTTCCGCCACGTATGACGCAGCCGAGGATCAAACAAATTGATTCCGTTTCAGCTACCAAAGCAAAGTGATATTGAACGATTCCAATTTTGCTGATTGCTTTCTTCTTCTGCTGCTGCTGCTGCTAAACCTGGCACCTGGTGGGAGCAGGGGAATCATAAGTCGAACGATGTGTGTGTGTGTGTGTGTGTGAGAATGCTTTCTTCCCGATGTACAACTTGCACTGAGGTTAAAGAAAGTTGTGGTGAATCGATTTTTCTTTTCGATCCCTCTCCCACACGTTGTCAGCGAGTCCACCTTGGGACGCTTTCACTGGAAGAACAATCCAGTGTTCCAGAGGCAACTTTTAAACAATCATCTACACCCACAGCAGTGAATGCAGATACGGCCAGCGACACGAGGCAACGAAATCAATTGATGTTTTCCAATTTAGCTTTTCCACCGACACCGACTGGCACGAAGGGCCGTCGCTGGACATCTAGTGGAACGGGGGGGTTTATATGAAATATTAGTTTTCCATCAGCTACATCTCTTCGGTGGCGTTGTGGCGGCCGGCAAGCAGAGCGGTGCGAGCAGGGGTATAAGAGAAACATCGATTTCGATGGTCTCGCACGGACGGCTTTACATCCACGGCAAACTTTCACATCATCGCCAGTTGTCTGTTTAACCTACACTAATATTATCATCCCCGAGCGGTCCGAACCGAGGGTGGAACTTGCAGACCAACTTTTCCACAGCAGCCCTTTTCTGTTGCGTCTTCGTTTGCCCGTGCTCGTATGCATTCCCTCCTGACTCACCATTATGTTGTTTGCAAGCGTCGTTTTGCAGCACGAAGATGCTTCGCTCTCTGGCGTTGTACTCCCAGGCGAAGCTCAAGCATCAGCGGCACCAATTTCCCCTGGTGGTGCTAAATAAAAGAGAAGGAAGGAAAATTGAAATTATGATAAATTCATTTAAGCGATCTCCATTCTTCTTCCATTGTGCTGAAATTGATGGATGAGAGCCGAGGCCAAATTTATGACTTCCGGATTAGAGATGGCGCGGCCGGGTGGGTGGGTTTTGGATGCTTTGTTGCCGTTGTTGCTGCGATGGCAGCTACCACCGGCACCGGTGGAAGCTACGGTGAGTTCATTCGATCAATGGTGAAATTAAATTTAGTCAACAGTCACGCCAATTCGCCCGTACGCTCGTGTGTGGAATAAAAAAGGCATGGAGACCGGGAGCCACTTCCAATCGGCGGCTGCCGATGGGACACAAGCACAACGCCCCACACGGGAATCGCGCGGCGAAATTCTACACTCGCACCTGGTGTGCAATGTGTCGTGGGAGAACTTTCTCCCGCGTAGCGGAGCGGTAGAAAGTTTTGATCGACGAAGAAAACCGCATTCAACGCGCCCAGATGATGGATTCCGGCCGAGGCAAAGGACGATGGATCGATAAAAGGGCGAGCGCTCGGTGACGTAACGCGGTTTTATGATCTTTTTTGACGCCTTTCGCTCCCAAATGGAGCTATGTGTGTGTGTGTGTGTTGGTGAGTTTTTTTTTATTTAAACCACCACTCATTCTCTTTCACCAGCTTTTCACTCAATGCTCACACTCTTACTCAATGCGACGAGGTGGGCTTGAGCTCAGAGAATGTTGTTGTTTTTCCGTTGTTTTTTTTGCGTTAAATTCTACCCCCAAAAACCAATAAACAAATTGCTTTCATGCGGAAAACTTCCAAATTTGTCAGATTGTCGATGCAACCGCCGGTGGCCGTGCCGTTTAAAAAGGAATTTGAATATACGAGCACTGAAAGCTCGTGAGTGATGTGGTACGTGATGGTATGGGTGAGCGAAATTTCGATAAAGGTTTTAATAAAAACTGCAAAATTGAACGTGGAAGTGGATGCTACGCTGATGATTGAAAGCACAGCAGGATGTATTTAGTGATTAAAATTGATCGGATTAATTAATTTTCTACAAGATATTCTGCGTAATTTTGATGGAATGTTTTGCAGACCTAATTTGTTGTGTTAAACTTAAAAAGGAGATGAAAAATATAACAATGTAGTTAATAGATACTTTAGAATGAAACAATAGATTAACTTTTCTATTGAGTCTTGTTTCAATTATTGCCTTACATAGCTTGTAAAAGACAAATATTAGAGCTGATCCTGCACGTCGGACGTCTTTTTATTATCGTCATACTCAATCGGAAAGCGCAAACATAATCGAGCGTAAAATATGGTTCGATGCAACAAATCGTAGGATTCAAAATGCATACACACACACACACATACACCCGAAGCATAAGTTGTTTGCTCATACATGATCGAGCTACTTATTCGACACCATTTCGCCCACCGTACTCATCCTTCGTGTCAAACAATCCACCAGAAAAGTGTTCACCACGCAAACGCTCTCGCATCAAGCCACGTGCAAATAAACCTGTGCATACAGCTCCTCCCGACTTATTCTGCCTTACGATACGCCACGATGGCGTGCATACCGTCACAGGTGAGACTGCCGTATTTCTATCCTCCCCCCTTTGCAACTTTCTAACAAACCAAACAAGGAGCAAATGAAAAATAACACTGCACGAATGTGCCCGGGTGCCGGGAAATCGATTCGAATCGAATCACACCTCCAAACACCGAAAGCATACGTCGCCCACTTTCCAGCGATGGAGCGAGAGAAAGAGAGAGCCCATTTTTCTCCGCAAAACGCTCGTAAAATTGGCTACAGATGGAAAATTGTTGAAGTAAATCTGGAGTGCAGGAATAAGAAAAAAAGCCTCCCCGTCGAATGCGATCCCGTGGATCTCGATACGAAACGGCTTCAAAATAGACCAACAATAAACCTGAGGCTCGCGAGCCAGCCTGGTGGAAGCGAAAGACGGGCGTAGAAAAAAAAACGAAGCAAGAACACAATTTCATCACGACAAAACGCACGCTCGGGAGCGGGGACAGAACTATTCCCGAAAGGATTGTGTGACAAGCGATGGTGGTGGTGGTGAAAAAAGGCGAAATTGCAAACAGAGGAATCTCCCGTAATCCTACACCTAGCGGGAGCGAGCGCATCGTCATTCCGGAGGGCCTTCTTCCGGTGAGCCCGCTTGGCTTCTTCGCCGCCACAATAGTGTAGTGGAAGTAGTTATTATTGATTGCGGAAAAGTTATTGCCACCGGTTAAACGACTGGCGGAACTGGTTCGACGCACGCCAGCCATCGCTTCGCCGGGACAATCGATTGGCATCGTTTCATTTTTCGAGCGCACCGTTTCTACCGCTTCTTCTCTTCGGCTCTTATCACGCGTGGAAGCGGGAGGAAAAGCCCACCCAAACGGAGCCGGAGATCGGTCGTATAAAGCTCGTAAATAAATACCGTCAATAGAGCGTAGCCTTCGAGTTCGAGTGAGTGCGGCAGCTGCCGGGGGAATCAGCATCGTTGAAATCAGCATCGAAGAAGTCACTTTCCCGGTAGTGGGAAAATCGATGTATCAAATCATCATCGTTCCCGTCTTATCGCAAGCGAGAAACGCGTTTGATCGACCGCCAGAAGCAGCGCGACTAAGATCAATCAATCGATAGCGGGTCCTATTTCCACGAGGCGTTTATCAAGCCAAAAAAAACGAAGCATCTCACCAACGAACGAACGATGGCTTCCAGCTGTCGGGTGTGGGAATGTTTTCTTTAGGCGTAGCTCTTCTTCCTGTGGGCGTTTTATTCCCGTGCTCCTTCCTTCATATTACCCACATTAATCGCATCGACGGAACGACGAAACGACCCTCACCGCTGCGTCCAGGCGGTAGCCGTCAACGGAGCGGAAAAGCGAAAAACTCTACTTTATTTGTCGCCCGGCGCTCGGCTTGGCTTGACTTCCACAAAACACACACACACACACACACACACACACACACCAGGTGATAAATGGAGAGGAATTAAAGGCTCGAGCCTCGTGTCACAGGTGTCGGACGTCCCGTCGTTATCGTCTATCGTGCCCCTGCCGTCGTGCGAAAGTTTGTGCACTTGACATTTTACTTTTTGATGGGGCTGTTTCGTGTCCGCGCGCGCGCGCGCCCCGGCTCGGTGGGACAGGATATTCAAAATTTGGGCACCCGATGTGTTTTCAGCACCGGCATTAACAGGTTTTTCTCTGCGCCGTTCGCATCCGAACCGGCAGGTGTTCGGCGGCGACTGCCGAGTGACCCGCTGGAGCCTCGGAATCGGTTCGCCGCAGCGGGCGGAACCTTCGCTGGAAATGACAGCCGATTTTTACCACGGCCGATTAGGGTGGCGTGTGTCAGTTGGAGCCGATGAGGGTGGTCGGCTTACGGGTTGTTTGATCGTGGGACTTTCCGCCAAGCATGGGGTCGGCTTGTAGCCACGGTCGGTGCTTGATTGATCGGAAATAGTTACCGGCGTAGCTTGGAATAGAAACACTACTTTACAGGTAAACGATACACAGGAGGCTCAAAAGGTTTGTAATAATGTAAGTTGTTTTTTTTTTGTAATTTATTCTGTTCCAGAAAGCATAGCGCTCAAGCATCTATGGATAGAACTTTATTGTGTCTAACCCATAACATAATTTAACGTTTTAACTACTGAAAACAACTCGCCTTACTAATGACCTTTAACATTATTCTTACATTTTAAAGACATTAAACAGATCCCTACGGATGCTACGGGGAGAGATACCGTTCCACCATCGCAAAACCTGCGTTATTAGATTTGCGGTGCACCGGGGCATAAAGAACCCCGGCTTAAGCCGCTCTTTATACATGATGATTATAATTGTTATTACAAACCCATTCGTCTCCTCCTCCTGGGCGGTAACGGTGGATTATTCTTCCACGCGGATCGCTAGGGGTTTGTTCATAATTTTACCCTTCACTTGCGGTGGACATATTTTTGCGCTCGTGCTTTGTTCTGGCTGGCTGGTGGTTGTTAGCACACACAGAAAAAAAAGCAGCAAAATGTGGTCTCGCGAGGAGATCTCTGGCTGAATGGGGTTTCATCTCGCTTTTATTCCACACCGCTGTATAGTGGGTGCAGGGTGGACTGCGTTAAAATTTAAGATCCGATTCTAGATCCGACCCTCCGGTCGCAATACTTGCGTTTGGTTTCCGCCAGAAGTGGTAAGCATGGAAAAAATATGGTGAACGGTGTGCACTGCTTCTACCATTGCTTTTCTACTATCGCGGATGATGGCGTGGGTACGAGCGCGCGCGCGCGATGGAGTAGAGCGTCGCGGTTTACCCGTGGAAAATGGCATCGTCAAGAGGAGAGGGAAAAATCCGGCCAGCTCAACGGATTTGTATGCATGAGCGGTTGAGATCACCTAGCGAAGGATAATTTATGATCCTATCCCCTCGAGCGCGGCAGGCAGGCAGGGCGAACTGGAGGAGGCCGGTCAGCGAATTGAGATGGAAAAGCATCGCCGGCAGCGCACTCGCACGCCGTGATCTCGGTTCGACGAACATTGTCGCGAGCGGGCTCGCACACGCAACAACAGTGTTGAAAACAAATAGAGACTGCACAACAACAAAAAAAACGGGGAACAAATAACACCGGTGCGAGCAGGACGATCCTACATCTCAACAGCTTCGCTCCCTCCGGTTACGATGTCAGTAAGGATGTGATAAATGACGGAAGCTTTGTTTACATCTGATCCTAAGCCGCGAGAATTGTCTCTTTCGGGCGTGCTATCGCGATGAATGCACGGCCTTGCTCATCACACAAAGGAAGACGTTTCTTATCGGACCGATAAGGCTTTTATGTGAAGTCAGACCGTGGGAGGTCCCGGTAAACAGAAGCCACACTTGAGTCGGGGAATATTGTTCCCCGTTTTCAAAGGGCTCACGTCACATTAAAGGTTCGCCAGAAGAATGGTTTCGAGCGTAGAGCTGGAGAGAAAGGTATTGGAGGCTCGTGACCGTTGTTCATGTGTGATTAAGATAGGTGGCTGATGTTTTCAGTTACATTGTAGCTCTCATTGGATAGATTTAGACAGAAATGAAGATAGGTTTAGTTAGGTTTTGCTGATAAAAATATAGTTGATATTTTCTTTCATAACCATCTTATCTGTGCACGAGTCAAAATTCTTAATTTCTTCAGTCTTAGCTGAATCTTATACTTATACTTATTTCTCTTGTTTTGTCTGTTTTCTGTTCAGACATTAAGCAATGTTCAACAATCATACGTCTGACAGTAACATCACTCAACCTTCATTGCCATCAAAGAACAGTGTGACCTTCAAAAATCATGGTCATTACAAAAATCATAGCCAACCTACTCCTCCCGAGGCCTGTTCCGTGTGAAGTAAACACAACAAAATGAAAACAGTCGCAAAAAACAAGCAGAGACCCTGGCTTTTTCCTTATAACTCACGAATGAAAAAAAAAACGCCAACCCAAACCAGCGGGCAATAAAATCCCCACCAACATTATCAACAACCTGGGAACATGTTTCGGCCCCAGACGCTGGGCACTGGGATTGTGTCTGGCGAAAACGAGACGAGCTCGCAGCGGAAAGCACTATTCGGTGGAATGCGCGGAGGAAATCCTCCACCCGGTGTGGTGTACACTCCAAACAACTCCCAAGAAATTATACCACACTCATGTTCACGCAGACGAACCGCCGGCTGCCGGCTGCCGAAACGAAAGCAAAATGACCTAATTTCCCAAATCAGCCTCCGCCCCAGCGTCTCGCTTGCGCGAGAATGGAGAAGTGGTTTGGACGCTTGGCTGGGCCGCTCGAACCCACCGCTCATGCCAATTCCTGAGGTGGTCATTTTTCCGGCATGCGACACCGGTACGGCACCGGTGGATGTCCTTTTCATACGAGCGTTGGGAATTTGCGAGTACACGGCAGGCGGAAAAAAGAGCAATGCATTTCCAGCCGGTATTTCCACGCAATGACTCACACACACACACACACACACATACACACAGACACTCACACACACTCGCAAGAGGAGGCAGACGGGACGCGCTTTGCTTAACGCGCCAGTCCTCGTTTTATGGTACTCATTTCGTATCCCGGGTTTGGTTTTTTTTTGCTGCTCTTCCTTTTGCATTCCGAAGTTTGTTCAACGATGTTTTTTTTTTGGTTGCTGCCGTTCGTTCCGGACTTCCGTTTTCTGCATTCAGTGGCAAGATGAGCGAAGATTCCGCAGCGAATGTCGACCTTTTTTTCGTCCTTCGGCGCGATTCCTTTCGAACAGGTCTTCATTGCCATTAAAGATCGAGGAAAATGCAGAACAAGCACCGAGACTGCCAGCTCCACGGACATGCTCACGCTGAGAGCGCAAACAATCGTGTAAGACGGTTTGGCGCGGTACGGCAGTTGAATATTGTATGAGCTTTTTGCTGATGTGCATCTTGATTTGGTGCAGAACAACAAACTCTCCCGTTTCTGCCAAGGCTCTGCACGTACACACGAGCAGCTCGATTGTGAAAATGCAGTGATTTTATTATGCCTGCAGGTAGGAAACACATCACCCGCAAGCACAGGGACGAAATCAGCAGCTGGCTTGAACCAATTTTCATTTGCAAAAGTGTGCCGAACTAACAAAGCCCTAATTTACTATGAATAAACGTTCCGTTTATACCTCTCTCGCTCTCTCGCTCTCCTAGCAACGATGGCTGTTGACACGTTCTGATCCCCTGTTTTAGTGCTTGTTTGTTTTGTTCTTCGCATGGCGTTAGCAACTCTACAACACTTTAAATCCGCTCGCCCTAATCCTCCAAACACTAATTATGTGTGGCTCCCTTAATTAAGGTCCCGCGCCCGGCTGACTCAGCAAAGCGTCTTATAATGTCCCGCCGTTCTCGCTTGCTAAGCTCACCTGAAATGTTGCAAGTCATTAAACGGGGCACAATGGGGTGCGCACGAGCTTAAAGCGCGACCCAACCAATCTGGCAACGCTCACCAGGGGGAATAAACTTCCCCAAATGCGACCCGATTTCGTGTACGCGAGATTTCGCTTTGTTCCGATCGGCATCAGCATCACGGCGAGCGCGACGGCATCCTGCGACAGTTGCATTCTGCTGGCACGGTCCCCGTGGTAACGGACGAACGGTTTAAGCAAACTCACTCCAATATTGACACAGTACATGTATGCAACTTTCTTCCAGGCAGTGCAACCAGCGAGCGAGGATTTTTTGTATGGTGTTTTATTTTGCCGGAAAAACTCGACGGCGCCACCCGTTAGCGCGTTCGTGCGTTCGTCGATAACTGTAACGCAGACGACGAGGACGACGACGACGACGACGACGGGCTGGACAAACTTTTGCCGGGCTTAACACTAACGGACAAATCTGGTGTCAATTGACACCATGATTTGCACGAAAGGAGTATTCGGTCCATTTGACCGTAAGTGTTAAGTTGTGCATAAATCTGTACCCCTTACTGCTTTCCGTGCCTGCTTCTTCGTTCCATCGGAGACTCGCGCCACGGGCCCGTCCACGCCCCGGCCGGATTATGCTTCATTTCGTTTATATTCATTTGCGTTCTTGCACACACACACATACACACATACAGAGAAAGAGTGTGTGTCGGTTGTTTCTTCCCTTCTTCACTTGGTTTGGCTTGTTTTTGTGTCGCATAAATTTGCTGAAATCTTTGCCCAGCGCACTGCAGAACGGCTGTGTTGTTCTTTCGTTTGGCGTTCTTTCGTCGCGATTATGCACCAGCCAGGCAACAGGCAAAAGGAGAAGAAAAAAAACGTCAAAGACAGCTTTTCTTATGCTTTTCGCCCGGCGAGTGCTTCTTGGAGCTTGGTTGACACTTTTCAGTGTTTTCTTTTTTTCAAATTTTCTGTTGTTGCAATAGCTGTCCTACATTCAGGATGACAATGCGCTTACAGGAATTTAATTGAGCCGCGGACGGGATGTAATATTTTAGGTGTCTTATGGATTTTTGTGATGATTCGGAGAGTTTTTTTTAATTTGAAAGAGACGCTTTATGTTATTCAAATAAAAAATGAAAATATAATAAGCCTTCTTGCAATGCTTTTTTCAAATGTTCTACGAAACATTCATTTGAAAGTAGTATAAACTTTTGGAAACAGTAAATGTATAACAAAATTTAAATTGGACACCAGCAAATACAACTCGTGATAACGATTTAAAACTCCTGCGACTGCTATATCGATTCAAAACGCTCAATTTTCTAAACGTTTCATTAATTAAGAGAAAATTAAAACTTAATTTGTCTCTATTTTTCATGAATAGATACACAATTCGATTCCATGAAATGAATTAATCAAATTTCTCCGAAATTCACAAGCTATGCTGATGCTGGAGATCAAACAATTATCCAGAATGCGCTGCAATCGTTGGTAACAAAGACTTTCCTTGAATCCACACTCTTGTAGCGATAATCTTCGTTGGAAAATGTAATTATGTTTCCCCAGCACAGCCCAGGCAGCGCCGGCTGAAACGCTCATTTATCCCCAATTGGACGCACAGCATTTACCCAGGCACATAATTGCTGCGGGCAAAGCAAACGTTTACATACTGCATCCTACACCTCGCGCGCGTGTGTGTGTGTGTGTGTGTATGTGCTGCTATAGCCGCGAGCCAACCGAGCGCATCTAAGCCCATTGCATTTAAATAAACAGCTTTAACAGCTCGGCAGTGGCTGCAGCACCCGACAGCACTGTCAGCAAATATTCATTGTTATAGCGTATCGATAGCGACCGATTTGTTCGATTGGAAAATCACTGCGCAGGCAATAGATCCGCAGCCGGGTTCCGTTTCTTCGAGATCTTCAACGGTTTCTAAAGGAACTAATTTTCGTCGAGTATCGCCGAGTCCTCGGCTTCGGCAGCATAATGCGCTTTGTGCCGATACCGGGGGTGGATTATGACGATGATCCTATCGCAAACTTTCGCTACTAACGTCATCCTCGGCATCGGGCCCGGCCTGCTCAGTAATAGCCACCGGTTCCACCAGATGGAAATTGATTTCGAGTAATTTTCTATTCACATTCATTGGATAAAACCGGATTGTGAGTTGCTTTCACCGCTGCCGGCGTACGCTGCTTGTGCGGCGGAAGAAAGCGAACGTCTTCGGTGCGTCAGACACACGCCCGCAGATTGAGCGCAGTGCGAATGCCTCCAGGGGTACGAATGAATACCGAATGAGCGTATCGCACACTTCGTTCGCACCTTATTGCTTCCGACTTCCTTCTTCAAACACACACACACACACGCAGGGCCCAACTGCGGAAGCTCAAATTCCACGTGCTTCCGTTTTATTTTTATTACATTTTGAAAGAGGAGTTTCGGCCCGTTTGAAATCCTTTTACATATCATCGCGTGCTTGTGTTTGTGCGTTGAAACGTGAACCCGAGGCACACACACAAATAGGCAATCGAGATCCTGTTTGAGGGCAACACAATGTTTAGTACCGCCTCCATAAAGTGTGCACAACAACAAAAAAATCGCCACTCGTGAAACAAACTTGCTCTAAAACCACCGTATCGAGGTGAGGTGAGTCGAGGCAAATATTTATGTGACTGAGGTGAACAGTGGGTTATCCTGACCACAGAGAGCACACGGGGGAGGCGCACGGAACGGAGAGCTAAATAAAATGTTCGCTCCGCGTGCGAAACACAGCCCACCGACCGCAACATGGACTGTCAACCGCGCTGCGAGGGTGAACCGAGCTGGCTGGTCAGCCAGAAACAACCGCATGTCCTTTTTGCCCGGGCGCACGGGAACACAGCAGACACTCGCCAAGGAGAAAGGAAGTTAGGTTTTGTTGTCCTACGGTCCTCCTACGGCGGTCACATGGTTCTATGTCATATTTTTTCTACCTCCTCCTGTGTTTGTGGAGGATGGACCGGGCATTGAAATCGTCGTGTTTACGGTGCGCTCCGTTTCTAGCCCGAGGACCAGCCCGAGCGCCTTTTGAAAAGCGCTACGACGATCCTTTGTCTCGTGGCGCTGGCCACGGTGCGACGGGCCGATCGTTCCGGAAATTTATGCTCGTTCACCCCGACGGGGACGGTCCTTCCCGAGAAAAGGATCCGGAAACTCGGCCGGTCCGGTTTTCGAAATTGGACCCATCAAAGACATTGACAGGAAATTAGCGAACGCCGGAAATTGCCTCCCTTGACAAAGCGCCCAAAGCCATCACCCTCGCTCGCACACACGCGCGTGGCTGCAAATATGGGCCATTTAATTGATCCGGGAATCCATTCGATCTGTGACCGTGTTGACATTCCCAACCCGTCTCCAGGGCAGTTGGCAACGTAGGGACCGTACTTGTGTGCTGGCAAATCGCCATCAATCAATCAGCACAAAATGGCTACCAGTTGGGGCAGTAATAAATCGACACGCCGTCAGTGTCGGCTATCAATCAACTGCAGCCAAAGTATCCAACGCCCAGAAGAACGCCAGCCGAAGACTAAGCAAACAACCATCGTCTTTGATTTGCTAATAAGATTCCACCGCCGGACGGGTTAAAGCTGACCAAACATTCGTTTTTTTTTTGTTCTAACAAGTTCACGCATTCACTCGCTCCTGTTCCTGCCCAGGTCAGGTCGGGTCAAAGTTTGGGCTGTAAGATTAATTGAGTGTAAAGTGAAACTTGGGCACACCGGCACACCGTGGCCCACGATGATGACGTGGCTCAAAACGCTCCCGCTTGGCGGAAGGCTCTGATCGATCGGGAAGGCAACGCCGATGGTGCTGCGCGTGCGACTCACCCAACCGGGAACCGGGATTGATGCGCCAACCTAATATCCTAATTGAACCCCAGCACCACCCGCCTGGAATTGGCTTCACCGTAGGCAAGCGACCGGGTCGGTTAGCTCCAAGGACGGTGGGCAAATAAAGTGTTGATTAGTGATTAATTATGAAAAGCTTCTGTTTTCTGCTTCTCCCTGCGCACTCGCTACACTTTGGTGCCCTCGTCCATTTTGAAATAACAAAACCCTGTGTGCCTGCCGCCTTCCCGGCCATCTTCCGGCAGGGGAAAGTTTTCCACGAAATTTTAAAGGTGCTTATTTGCGTTGAACTTTCTCTCCCGGGCGCGCCTGCTGCCCAACACCGGGTGAAGGCTCGGAGCCGCGGTTCGGTTCGCCTATTGATGAATGGTGGGCGTCTGATGTCTGAAAGACGTAACTCAACACTTTCGCCAACCAGCGCACTCCGGGTCGCCTCTCGGCTAGGAACACTTATTACTTTGATCAATTATTGGCAAATTAATTTAAGCGGGCAACAGATGGGCATTGATTTCGGTTGCTTACTTATGCCGATCAATCGTTGCGATGGCAGCGCTTTTAATTAAACGCAATTTGCAAAGGGCGACCACGGAGGGTCATTAATAACTCGGATCGTGAGTAAGTAGAATTTTAATAAACTATACAGTGGGCATTCATTAATTTTAAAGATTACCAAGTTGATTAGCACAATTTATCGAGAATATCTCAATAGGAAATACGATAAATTTGCCAATTAGCAAAATACAAACGCAAACGAATGTTTCTTTTTTTGATATTTTAAATATTTTCCTTGATCAAGGCTATGTTAGTTCTTTGAAATGTTTACTTCAATTTCTCTTGTAGTTTAGAAAAAGCTTTTCTAAGATATTGCTACCATTATCTTATGTTTCTTGTGCTGTCTGCAGCATCAAACTGCTGAGTTTCTTTATAGGTTCACCACATAAAGAGGTGATTACGCTAGTTGAGTGGTGATAAATGGTTATCACACCTCGATTTGATAGCTTTCCCTCGAAAAAGCTCCTTTTTAAGCACAGGAACTGCACTCTAACCGAACATCGTGACATTGTTCCAACTGCCACGTAAGCATCCGGCTAAGTATTGCTCAACCAAGACTGAAAGAGAAGTGTAACAATTTCTCAAAACCCACCCCGCGCGACCATATAAAGCGTGCGAACATTAAATGCCCGCAATGGATGGTGAGATTACACGCAAGATAAATTACACAACCTTGAGGTGGTACACTAGCCCACCCAAGTGCGCAGCGCAGTGCAGCCGGGTCTTGACGAGTCGTCGGCCATAAAAGTGTTCAATATTATCCCGACCACAGTGCGGTGTGCGTTGTTGTGTGGATGTGTTGATCACACCCAGTTTCGTAATTTACGACCCCAAACGTCGTCGGCGTGGGTAAGGCGAGGAAGCCACTCGCGACTAGCTCCGCACTTTCGGTTCGAAAATCTCTCGAAACAATGTCGACGATGGGGTTTTTGCGATGATTATGATGGTCGTGTTCTTGACGGTCGTTCATCGTTGCCTCAACTCTGGGAGGCTGGGAACAAACGCACGCACTGCCGGCCCATTTTGCCTAATCCCCGCAACGGAAAACATAATTCACGTGGGGTTTTATGCTCGCACTGTGCGTATATGCGTGTGAGTATCTGTATTGTGTGTTTTTTCCCCTGTGGTGAGGAAAATCGCGAAGCGGAACACAGCAGCTTCGGGCGGCTGCAATCGCGCTCGCAAAGTAAACGCTAAACAATAGCCGTTCGACGGGTGGTTTTCGGGTGGTGGATTTGATGAGTGCTTACGGAACCGGAAAACGGTGTCCATATCCGGTGGTAGCTTTGGTTTCGAGTTTCCTGCGTCTCACACGGCGTGTAATAAGATCGGCCTGGTGGCGTACGGATGTTGTATATTATACTTTTTTGTATTCAACGTTTCTGGAGCGCTCAGGAAAGGAATGCCACTTAACAACCAACAACAGCGAGGGATTTCATGGGGGCGATGTTTTATGCCATAATTCTAACTCTTCCTCCACCACCAGAGAAACTGGTGGCGAAGAGATGCCCTGGGTAATTTCTAGTTGAGAGAACCAACCATGCATGCTAGAGAAAATTTGGGAATAGGAGAAAAATCACTCGAGGGATATTTGAAATTTCCCACGCTCGAGTACCTTCCGTGCATATTCACATAAATCACAACCAACGCCCGCTAAGCAGTCGCGCCCTGGGCCAGTCGAGTGGAAAGCTGTACGACAACAAAGGCATTTCCTCGGACAAAAATAAAGCACCCAGACAATAACTTTGTACATCGTCGCCATCTGATTTTGTGTGAGCAGCTTTGAGGAGTGGGATTGATTTAAATTAATTTTCACGCACACACACACATACATGCACACTCCACACCGCACGGTTTGAGTGAACGGTGGCCTACTGTGATCGACGCCAGCGTGCGCTCGACGTCCCGTCAACCGAACCAACCGAACCGGAACAACGATTTCACGTCCAGTGTGCACGTGTGCGCGAGCAGCACGGATTTTTCCCGGTTAAAAAACCCAAAACATAAAAGCGCAAGCTTTTTTTCAGGGTAACCCCAAACGCGGAAGAGGGCGGTGCACAAAAAAATCCACTCCCGACCCGACGGCGAGGATTATGAGTTGATGTTTTGCCGCACACCATCCGAAAAAGCGCGTCAAAACATTGTTTCGAAGGACTTGGCGGGGCAAAATCACACTCACTCACACACACACACGTACACAGGCATAGTCGACATGAAAAAACCGGAAATTCGAAACAGCCACATTAAAAACCGTACACAGGCAGGAGGTTTTTGCGGTACAGGCACGGTGGTGAAAGGAGGCACGCTTGATGAAAAGCTCTAACCCTTCGTCCCCGCGGGGTGGCTCATTGCCAGTGAGGTGTGACTGATTTTTTTTTTTTTTTGGTGGCCACCTCCGTCCCTCTAGTGTCTTCGGGTCCTTTCGGATGCGTCGAAGCGTGGAAGCATTGCGGGGAGGGGGTTGAAGAGTTGAAAGTTGTATTTTTAGAGCCGTTACGCGCATCCGGACGAGCCGCGCTGCCAAGCTGACACTGACATGTGCGGTTGCGCCTCGTCGAAATGGCCGATAATAAAGCGAAAGCAGCCACATTTCGGTTCCATGTTGCTGCCGCTCTCATTGACATTATGTTGGTACGTGTTGTTGTTTTCTTTGTTGTGTTTTTCGCCGTGTGTTTTGTCTGTGATTTATTTTGTGTTGTGATTTCCCTCTTTTATCGCTTCACTGCTTTCGATGGAATCACTTGATTGATTGGCACTAATGATGACACAATTTATAACAAGTTCAGCTCGAGCTCGGGATGTTTGACGGGCGGTGTCTCGTTTTTTTTGCCCGCCGCTGCAAATGTCATCCAACATCGGCCATGTTGCTTTGAAGTGGGAAAGATTTGTGGGCTGGCGTTTTTTTTTTCAACGCTGTGCCATTCACTGCTGTGCCCAAGTCACAAAACTTCCCCATACGGCTGACTGATTCCGACAGTTTTAACGATAGTTGACGTTAAAGTGCATATTAATCCTGCATAAACATGACTGACGGTTGCCTGTCCGTTGGAGTGATGTTTTAAGTGGTACTGGTTGCTGAATTTGGATCAAATTCGGGCTAAGCTGTGGGCTCTTGGAATGAAAAACCGCATATCATTTTGAAATTTGTGTTTTCTTCGAAGCGATACTTCAACCAAAATTTGTTTTTACCTGAACTCATTCATTTAATGTGCAAAATTCATAATCAATCATATTTAAATGCATTCAGTAAACGCATTGACAATATTTTAGAACTGAGTTTAATGATAAATAAAATAAACACAAATTTTCACTCCCTACCCCCAATTCTAGTGTACACGATAAAATTGGAATAAAATTCATGCTAAATCGTGAAATCTGACACCGAATCCATTTCCGCATTCAACTACTGCTGTACAGACTTAAACTCAACCTCTCTGCTCCTCCCCAAGGCAGACACGAAGCCGCTCAATTGAAGCAGCGCAAATCCGTCCGAAAACAAAAACAAAAATCACAGAAATCCCCGAAAAATACGCGTACATTTCCTGGCCCGCGTGGACACCGCCACGGATGCAGAACGGCGAACGCCTTCGCCACCGCCACCAGCAGCCCCCCCCCCTCGTCGTCCCACATTTGCAAGTTTAATTAAATTCCACGGTCGCCTTTTCGCCCAGTCTCCCTGGTTCGAAGGTCGTGTTTCATCATTTGTTCCGTGTGCGCGCGCGAATTTGCGAACCAGAAATCCGTTTTCGTTTCATCCCCGCTGAAGCTTCTTACAAAACAGAACAAAACAAAAACCTGAACGGCGAGACTGACCGAGTGCAACCGGGGAGGGAGGGGGTTTGGGTTCCGTTTCCTGCTCGCTGTACGACGTTTTCCATCGTTTCCGTCGCTGTTTCCGGTTTCCGGATCGTGAGATGGAAAATGGCCCCGTGCAGGCGAACGCCATGATAATGGGCGGAATTAGGGCGCAGGAATGTGTGCGTGGGTCGTTGAGTTTTCAATCCTAAACCCCTTTTGCGTTGGCAGAAATAAGTCAAAACAACACCGAGTCAAACGAATGCAGCCGGTTGGGCTCGGTTCAGAGCACGAAATCCACTGCAATCGAGATTTGTGTGGTCCAATTTCAAAGAAAAGCTTTTATCATTCGCTTGCGAGAGAATCTTCCTTTTCATCATTCTGGGTCGGATTTGCAGATGGAGCCAGCATTTTCCAGAGAACCGTTCGGAGCGGAACTGTACTGTACAAGAGAAACAACGGGCGCCCTGACAACTCCAAGCAAAATGTTCTTGTTTTCCGAGAAAATAACGAAAAAGTTACAAGCACGTGCAAGACACTTTTGTGCGGTTGAAACAATGTAACTGACAGAACCATCGAGCGGAGATTTGACGGTTGTAATTCTACCATCAAGACCACACAGACGCAAAGTTCGCATCATATACAGCAGTCTACCCATTCTTCGGAACACCTTTTGCGCTGGTGTGGTTGAATTGTTTCGTGTTCAAATATTCGCAAACATTTGCGGTATGCTCAATAAAATGTTTCTGCGCTGTTATGTTTTGGAACACCTCGCTGTAAAAAGCATCAATGCATTTTCGGGAAATGTGATGAAATATAGCAGAAACGTACGTGCGAAATGTTTCATTCAGTAGAAAGCAATACACGAGCAATGGAGGAACACGCGAGGAGCAGCTAAAATAATGATCACCGCTTGCGAAACACACCGGTCCGGTACGATTCAACCGTTGATTTTTAACAACTCGCAATTCTACCCCCACGGTTCGATCGATGGCAACCGAAAGCGAGGTGGTATTTATTTTTGGAAGAAATAACGCTCAAATTCCGCTGCTAAATGTTACTGCCTACCCTGCAAACCGGTATGCAAATTAGAATACGGCTTCGTAATAACTTTTCGCCCCGAACACACAGATCAACGGACGCGATAAAGTCAAATTGGTGTCACAATAGCAGCGGGGTGTTTTTTCGGTGAAGGGCATGCCGAGCGCACACGGCACGGCACCGAACGACCAATCTAAAATAACAGATAAGGAAGACTCAAATCCTCTCGATCGCTGAGGCAGCAAGCTTAAGTTCATTGGAATGATTTTAAGCCACCGGTCGGGGGCGACGCAGACCGAGTGAGAGAGAGAGCGGCCCTCGCCACACACATTTGACCGGTGGTGGATGCGACCGAAAGAGCGAGCGAAAAATCCATCCTAACATCATCGGCTAATGAACCATTACTAATGCCAACAGCTTTTCAAATCCCACTACATACACATTTTTCCAGTAAACGGCCCCTAAGCTTGCCGGTACTTTCTGTACTCTTTGCCTGCCCTTCCGTGAAGGCGTCAAGAGGAGCAGCAATAAGCGCTACTCCTATCTCTTTTAATCCATCTCTTATGCGTTCTTGCTTTCCCTTGCGTCCGTTCTCTCTTCTCTCTCTCCCACTCTCTTTACTGTGTCGTGAGTTTTCCAAGGTTTCCGCAACAATTGCCTACACAAAGCTGCCTCTTGCCAGCCGATGGGAAATACGTTCCAAATTTGAATATTATCGTGTTACAGTATCAGTTGTTCGGTTGTTCTAAGCAGACGCCAGCTTTCCAGGACGGCGAAAGCTTCTCCCTTCAAGTTCAAGAGGCGCTCTTAAAGTGGCAACACTTATAGCGAAGAACCGTCCCAAGCTTCGTGCCGGATCGAAATGTACAGCCCAGGCGTCGGATTGCTCGTCGGCCATGCCGGCCCATGTGGTACTGGCACATTCGTACGTGTGGTATCGATTTTCTCAGACGGAAGCCTCGCTCAGCATCAGCATGGCGTTTGCGGTGTATGGAAATTTGAGAAACACCCCGGATGTGCAGCAGAAGGTACCCGGGTTCGTTTGCTTGACCAGAGAACCACACACGCACACAGATGTGTATATGTCAATACCCTTGACCGAAGCCTGGCGTTAAGTAAACAAACTTCCACATGCTTCTCTGTAGGTCAAGCAGCTGCATTAAGACGGAATTGCTTCATCCGAGCTGCCAAGACCAGCCCGCAGCTTATCCGAAACACCTGAGAAAGTCCGGCAGAGAGTACAGTGATGGACTCAATATATGTTACATGTTTTTTTCGGAGAGTTTATAATACCCTGTTAAACACAAGATTCATATGATGATTATTACATTACGGTATTTCAAATATGTTTTTCATGTATGAATAAACAAATATTTGTAACATTCTAACGCGGAAGAAACTTCTTCTAGCTCAAAATTACGCCATTTACTATTCCCAATCTGACTTGTTGATACTGAAAGGCACTTGATTTAGATTAATCGATTTAATGTGACGGAAAAAACCGTAATTCATCAACCATTTATGTGGGTCGTCCAGTTTACCGGTCACTGTACTCGCATGGCGCTTGAAAATATGGCTAAACCTAACCTCAACGCACATGATGCTGCTCTCGTGTGCGGTGCCAATAAAAGTGACCCACAAACACGATCTCAGTGTCACTATTAGCCGACGCTCTCTCGCCGCTTGACGAGCTGGCCTATGACTTTTCCTTCCACCGGGGCCGCTCGATGGCACGACCGCGCTCGGCCAAGGTAGCACGCTCAGCCTGATAGAGATATGGGTGCGAGCCGAAGGTACCAAGTTATTTAGCATAAAATTGCACATGATATGTTTATGACAGGCACGGGGGAAAGGCACACGGTGGGCAAGGTGTGTGCAAAAGGGTTGTATCAATTTGCCAGGCGATCCACTAGGACGGTGTTAAATTTCAACCAACCTATGGCCCGAGCCGGTTGAGCATGCGACTATCTAAACAACGGTGGCCCACCGTGGAAGGTACCGGGGAGGGGTCTTGTTTGAAACCCCGAAGGCATGCAAATAGTAGTAAGACCCCCGGATCCTTCTGCATCCCCTTGCGAATGGAATGATTATCCGCCCGGGTTCGAGTTGTTACGATCGGGGCAGCAGAAAGGTCACCGGAGCCGGAGCGCTTGTTTCCTATTTTCACCTCAAGAACGCCCCGTTCGAAGCGCGGTGGGTCTAATGGTTGTCGCCGTGTGAGTGGCACTGAAATGTGCTCGACTGCAAATGTGTGTTGGACAGTTGGAATGTCGCTTTGGTGTCGAAAACTTTCGGCCCAAAAGCCGGCAGGCGAGCGAGCGGTGGGAGCGCTATCATCTCTTGTCAAGGTGAGTCGAAACTTTGTTCCCGAAAGAAGTGGAACCATTTTGCCTCCACCCACGTGTGGTGCGTGTGATGAAAGATGCTTGGAAAAGTTTCACTTACTTCCAGCAAGAAAGCGGCCCGGGATGGGACACACAGCTTCGTCCTGATACGGTCACCAGCACACACGTGCGCGTTACGTCACGACGCCACCACCTCACGTTCGCACAGAACGCATCAATCCTAGCATTATCCGGAACCACTTAGGGAGATTTAGGAAGCAGAAACACTGTTACGTGAACTTTCGCACTCGGCAAAGCCTTATTGGTTGTGCACTTGTGCTAGAGTTAAGCACTAACGAGCACCACGGCACCTTCCTGCGGCAGTTGTGCATTTAATTCGCACTGAAAACTGTGGCCACAAACCTTTCACTTTGTTGGATTGTTGAAGCGCTTCAAACACGATGCCGTTTCCACTTCGGCGATGAAACACAATACTGCCATTTCTATTTCGAAGCACTCAAACGCACACTCGCACACACCGACACACACCGACACACACACACACACCAGCAGACGCACATTTACAACCGCCCAGCACGAAACATCCTCCGTTTCGCTTTTGATAAGGGCGTTTGTCTGCTGTCTGCTAAATTGTATCGTTTCGTTTTCGTCGACGGACGGAGACCGGCTTTCAAATGCTACACTGTTGGGCTTAGCTCTGCCCGATCGATCGGCAACACTTGATTTTTTCCTCGCTTCGGTATCTGTTTGCTTAGCACGACCACACGTACGCGTACTGGTTTCGGTAGGTCAGCGAAGGTGTTTCCCCCAGCAAGCACCACCCACCGGGCGCCTCCATCGGTCCGGTGAGATGCATTTTCGTTTCACACATAAAGTTTCACGTTCCGGTTAGCAGTCGAACCGTCATCGTTTTATTATTCTAATGCAGCGAAACAACGGAGCGTCACTGCGCGCGCGTTTTTCCAAACCCGCGCACGGACGACCACGGACACGTTTTCGTCGGCACACCGTTCGAGACGTACTGACCGCGTTGGCCTAGTTACGGCCTGTTCGGGCCCGGCAAAGGCGCGACGGTTCGCTAAACGTTGCGTGATTTCTGCCCGAACCGAAGATGGTGAAGGTGTGCTTTTATTTTTCGTTCGAAGGAAAACATCGAACGGCTGGTGAGAGAGATAGAGCGCGCACGAAAGCACGAAGGAAAAGCCGAATGGATGCAGTGAGTTCCCAGTGAGATGAGTTAGCAATTCCAACTGGAATGTGGAAGAGAACCTCTCCGAGTGACGCCGACGAGCTACGAAACGGTAGTAAAACACGTCGTACTGTTTGATGGTTATGGTGATGCAGAATAACAGTTGGTATTTTGAAAACTTTGTGTTGTGACAATCGTATATAGGGATTCAAAATGAAAAGCATGATATCTTTCTTTAAGAATTTGTTCTAAAATAGATTGTTCTGTAAAACACGCGCATGATTGGTAAATCTTTATTTTTTATTCAACTAGTCAAGTGAAAACCATTTTTTCATTTTCATAATACGTATATCGACCGATTGTAATGGCCTGTATGTAATGGAACCTATTTCGGGCAGCGTCCGATAACGCTCCTGTCTAAATCCAGCTGCAGCTGGATGAATATTTAAACAAGCTTGCCGAGTATTCCAAACACACCAGCTAACCCCATTTCGAAAGCCTAATAAAACTGACCTTCCCAAACTAGCGCGCCCTTGAGCGATATCAAACAATCGAAGCAATTTCGAAGCATTTCGAAGCAAGCTTCCCCATCCAGCTGGGGCACTCATTCTCGAGGCGCACGCGCTTTTGTGCCGTCCCTCACTCTCAGCGGCTCTCTATCTCTAGAGCAGGATTCGCCAATGAATGGGTACGCATTCCGGTGCCGAAATTCCTTCACTTTGTCCTTCGACAAAAAAGCAAACAATACTTTCCGCGATAAGCATCGTCACCGAGCGATGGTCGCGAGATGGTCGCGAGATGGTTGTGTGTTTTGGCCCTGGTACGGTTTAATTTGAGCACATTCCAACGCACATCGAAACGGTTCGTGATTGTCTTAACGATTTGGAATCTGCTTGATTGTGCATGGCCAACCGATAATTTCTGCTCAATGAATGCCATGTTTAAATAGCGTTCAGACGAGTATAGAAAGCTTTCCGTTAAGTGTACAAATTGAATCTATTGAGTATCGATTTGACAAAGCCTGAAATTGATACCTCATATGCGCCCGATGCAACAGCATTCTCCGATCGTATAGATCGTTCTAAAGCTTGTCAATGCCATTCGAAGGCATTCGTGCAGGGATTATAATTAGGATAATTATGCATCCGCCGCTATTTCCATCGCGGCGGCCGCATCACCAACGAAAAACTTTGCGCAAACTATTTCACCCGCTTGCCGAATCCGATTCGGGCGAAAACCTAATCGCCTGCCACCAGGAACGGCGCGATGAGCACGCGTTCACGCACACCAAAAACGCCGATGGACGCTGTCCGCAAGAACAATTTAATGAAATTAGCAACACACGAAACAAGCACCACGCGCTGCCTTCCCGGCACCGGTGCTGCCCAAAACGCTGATCGTATTACAATGGCAGAAATTAATCGATCCATGTATTTGCGTGCAGCTTCTGTGGTCGTCAATTACTTGGCCCCGGGGGCCGGTGCTGTCCGGTGCTGGCGGGATCGAGCCGGGCTTTGCACGGCAGCGAACTCGAGAGCGTTTGGTTTTCAATCAGACACCGATAAATCCATTTATCTTCACACCGAGTGCGGGTTTTGCGTTCCGAGCACAGGTACTGCGCTTTACCAGACGCCTGTGAAACACAATCCTGGACCCGGTTCGGAAATCGCAGCAAATCCTAGCCGGCTGTTTCAGGGTTAAGAGCAGTGCGTTTCCATTAGCAAGCCCAGGGTGGATCGTCCGCCCGAAGACACGGGCGAGGACCCATTTTCATTCCGAGGAAAACAACTTCCTTTCAGGAGAATCCACACTTCCAAGAAACTGAGCTTATCTTGTTTCATTAATCGATAGCCTCCTTTGTTTCGGTTGGGATAATTGCTGCAAATTACATCTAGCACCTGGCATCGGCTACAGAAACAACACTGTCAAAGGTGTTCGCTTCGTTCGAGCTCCGAGCCGGGAGCAGACAGGAAAATGAACGGCAACGGCTTTGTTCGACACAGCGTGCATTCAATAAATATGAAACCAGGTGATGCTAATCGGGGCTGTTAATGCTGTATTCACTCTCACCGTGAAAGGTTGAGAGAAAACGTTCTTCAATCGATCGGTTTGAGGTTTTCAGAACCTAATCAAATCTTTACTGTTTTCATATGAAGAAATATATCTTTAAAAAAAACAGCAAAGTATTACAACCAAAGTGTCAAAGATACCACCAACACTTCCATTTGAAACATCATTCCAACTTTTTACGACCAAAACCGACACACCATGACCGTTTGTGGTAAAAGACGATTCCAACCATTTTTTTCTCGCCTTCCAACTCTCTCGCTTTTTCTATGTGTTTGCGTCCAGCTCGCAAACTAAGCACGGTTCAACGACGATTGTTATCGTTATCGAAAACGGAGACAGGTTTACCAATCGATGTCGAAGTGGTGTGTCGAAGCCTGATTTACCGCTCTGGGGAAGCTTCCAATTTCAAGCCTTCCCGAAGCCGGCTATCGAACGAGTAATCAAAAACACAACCGAAAGAAAGAGAGGCAAAAATGGACGGGCCGTTTGAACAAAAAAAAAAAACGCATCCCAATCTCACCCGTTATCGGGCGCGGGAAATGTGTTCGTGTGTTTTCCCTGCAAAACTTCGCGGACGCGCGAACACCAGCTGCACGGGCACGAGCGTACAGGCGTGTCCGGCGCTTTGGAAACGTCTGACAACTTTATAAACATTAACATTTTACTGCGGTTGATGGTTAATTTTATGCGAATCATATTTTCCCATTTACGATTGCGACGTTTCGGGTGGCGCGTGCTTCCAGCTACCGTACTGCGCATACTTTCCACGCTGTCGGTGTCCCTGTCCCCGGCTGGATGATGGAGCTGGGGAAGCTCCCCAGCTTCGCGAAGGAAAAACTCACTTGCTTTCCAATTAACAGCGTTCCAGTTCCACCAGCGTCGCCAGGGCCTTGTTACGCCAGTTGTTGGCTTTCATTTCCGGCCAAATCGAATGTCGTCGATTGAAACGATTGCCGAACGCCCGGAACGTCACGACACGACGCCGGCTGCTAAACAATAATCTAGGGTCATTTCTGCCAGCCTTCCAGCCGGAAGTGGTAGCTTCCATAGGAACCAGTGATTACGTGTTTACAGAGCTAATTAGCAAACGAAATGCCGCTCCGTGCGCCGCCGTCTCGAGGCGAGCTCGAAGCGCACCAGCCACCCCTTGAGTATGTCTTGCGGTTGCTTGCGGACCAGCGCTCGGAGTGTTCCCAAAACAGCACAGAAAAAGAGGCACGAGAGACGAACCGAAGCACCAGCGTGCGCGCGAGCGACGGAGCTTTTATGGAGGCGAAGCGGCTCAGTGTAAACAATTAAAAGGAACCGTGTAATAGGATGCTATTTAATCGGTTCAAACATCAACGATATTAACAAGGACACGAAATGGGATGGAATCATTAAACGCCAACACCGACCTCGAACCCATAGGCCCATGGAAACAGAGTCGTTACATAAATTGCGAAACGTGTCGCCATAGACGTCATAGGAACGGTGTGCCGGCAGTGACCAATATTTGTCCAGGATACACGTTGGTTTTACGGGGACGGGAAAACATCGCACGAAGGCGATTAATTTTTAAGAAGCATGATTGGTTTTGATTACCCCATTGATTGGTGATAAACAGGTTTGCGATTGTTGCTGTCATGTTTTCCTTAACTAATTTCTTCCGCTGCTTGCTTCAGCATTTCGAAGCATATGTATATGGTCCCTTCTGCATCTCACTTCATCGTGTGCATCTAATAGAATTCAACAAAATTTAATCACAAATCCATCATTGTGATGTCGATGAAACAGTTTGCTACGCTGAAAGTTAAGCATCGCCATCCAGTTGTCACCGTTTATGCAAACTTACTCGAGCGTTATATTCGTGCCACCCTCGGAAGTTATAAATCTTGCGAGCGGTTCATACACCGTGCACCGTTCCACACGCTTTCGCTCGACAGATTGCCCAAATGCACTGCACATGTGTTGACTCCTTGTGCTCTTCTTTTCCGTCCATCACTCAGAGCGGGCAGAGGCGGGCTGGCACGTCCCTGCCCACTCCCCATCGCCAGGCAGTAGTAGTCGCTGGTAGGCAGCGGTTAAGCTGATAAATTCAATTACCATGCTCACACAGCCCCGGGGGCGCTGACTGTTAAATCTGCCTTCCAGCGGTGCACGCTGACTACAAATCAGGGACAAGACGAGAGGAAAACAAAAATCTCTCTAAAACAATCAACATTCAAGCGCTTCAACCGCTTCGCCGGGCTGAAACGTTCACCGGGTGTTCCTACGGTATGGAGATCCGTTGTCTTGCTGCAGGGTAGAGTGTTTCTTGCTCATGTTCGTACCACCACACGGTCCGTGGGCCACGGCACTGTAAGAATGGTGCAAGACGGCTAGTAATGTTGTTCGCAGTAAATAGCGCCGGCGAAGATTTTGGATGCTCGAAACGATACCTGCAGTGGTCTTTTCCGGTCCTGCAGAGGAAGCCACATTTTCGACCAAGCCAAATCAAGCAACTTGGTTGAGTCCGGGGAGAAGAACAAGAAAAACGTACCACCATCAAACACGTACGGGGTGAAGATGACAAAACAATAACCTCCAGCGGCACAGTCGAGGATATTCTGCATAAATTGTCTGGAAAAGATATTTTCCCTCACAACGATAACGAAGTGAAGATTGACGTTCGAATTGCTCGGCTTCCAGTGTCTCCCGGAATGAAGCCATTTGCCAGTTGGTGTGAAGAATTTTGTGCATCCCTTTTGCACGGGCGAAAGGCGAAGCAATGTCATTCATTTTGTTCTGTCGTTTTTTTTTTTCGTTCTTTTCTATATCTATTGGGCTGAGAGTAGTGCAAACCCTGTTCCTCCTGTTTCTGAACCCATAGTCGAGCAGTTCGGGACATAAAGAAAGGAGCGACGAGTTTCAGTTATTCTCTAAAACAAAACCTGATGTAGGTTGCCAGTGTCAACATGGCGTACACAATCACCGAGCCAAAGTCGCTTCACCAGCTAAGATGTTTGCTTTGTCAATCGATTCGCCTGTTTTTAAGGAATGTGATTGAGTGCTTCATTTCTTCCCCATCGAGGACGCCGCCCGATAGACGAACGATGAGAAAACAATATCCCAAACCAGATAAGCAACGCCTGGGGGCAGAACGCGTGCGCTGGGAGTAAAATTTGTTGACAAATCTGTCGCTCAAGGATGCAATTTGAGAAGCGTAGACAAAACACAGTCTCAACAGAGCCTCGCCGAAGTTGGCTTAGCGTTGATGGAGATAACGAGTGAAAAAAGGTACAAAAAAGCAGAGACACTATTTCCTGACTTGCCTTGGAGCACGGTCGCGTTCGTTATTTATTAAATAAAAGGTTCGCTTACAAATGTATCACAATCACGACCCGATGCAAATGCGCTTTCGGAGAGAATTCAAAAGCTTTTGTGATTATATTGAATTAAAATTTATTGAAACTACTTCCGGCAGTGTGCAAGAAAAGGCAGAAAACACAACCCATTGCTTCCTTTCCTGCCGGAACCGCTGATATAAAGGCTCAGGTACGCTGCCACTGCCGGTGCTATCGGAACTGTGCAACATTTACCATCCCTCTGTGTATCTATGAATTGTCCAGATTTAGAGTTTCTTTTTCGTGGCGCTCCGGCCGAAGCCCTCCACACTGGAAGTGTAACCATTTTCGAGTTTTCGTCTCGTTTCCCCACAAAAGCAAACCGGCACACACCGAGACGACGTGCGATGAAATGCAGAAGCAGAAAATAAAGTACAAACATTACGAACCAAACGAACCGATCCCTTTTCCGATCCCACACCCCGGGCAATGCATTAGGGCGGACGGCGTGAGGTGAGGCTAGGTGATATTCTTCCCTCTGGCTGGTCGTTTGGCACCATTCTGAGCCAATGGGCCATTTTGAGTGCCGAAGGGTTTCCCATTCTTTGTCTCTCCCACTCTCTCTATCTCTTTTTATCCCTCTCTCTCTCTCTCCTTTGCTACCACCGTAGGCGTAGGTGGTGAAAAACTTCATCTACTTCAAGTGACCATCGGCTGGACAATATCGTACGCCCGGGCAGGATTTCCTACCGGCTCCTTAACCTCCTCCCTCCATTAACCCAGCGCACACGGGCAGTGTGTAGGATCCGGTTCCGGGTTTCGTTCTGCACGCCGTTCGTTCTGCGAAATGGTTTTGCGATCAAGTATTCCTTTTACCGGACACCATTCCGGCGGGAGAGAAGATATCGCAGCAGCCAAGGCGACGAGTGTATCTGCTCCCACCGTAAAGCTTCCGACGTGTGAAGACGTTCCAGAGTGGCCTAGCCGTAGCGGCGAGTATGCACGACCGGGAAACGACCGGCACTCGTAAAGAACCGGGCCGGGAAACAATGAGACGAAAATAATAGAAATAAATCAAGCCCGAAGAATGGCGACATGGAAAAGCGAAAGGTACTTCCAGATTTTGTGCTGTTGTCGTTGCTTATTCCATATTGGCATCCGTTTATAGTTTGCTGCAGCATGCTGGAGACACAATGGACGAGAACGAGTCCATGGAATGCACGAGAAAAGTAATCAAATGTTACAGGTTAATGAAATGTTGGTGTGAGTTTGAAACGACAAAGTGTTGGTAGTTGACATTGTTTTACCACGAAGCAATACAAAAATTCAAGAGAACGTTGTTCTTCGCATCAGATATTCTGACGGAAAATGATAAACTGTTTTATTGAGTGACAAAAAAAAAATGTCTAAAGCTAGTGTTTTCAAATTCCTCATGCATAGTTTATTCCTCTCAAACAAACGAACACCATCCACCAAACCTAATGATAACAAATCTCATCGTTCGTTGAAAGCACATGTAAAACAATATCCGCTTTATTTAATCTCCTTGCTGCGCCGCCCGACCAAGCGCAACGAGCGCATCTGGCCGGACGCCTCCCGAACGCCGCCGATCCTGCCTGATTGCATTATTAATGGAACAGTCAGCATTGTTGTACGCCGTGCTAAAAATGAGTTCGTTAAGCCGTACACAAAACCCGATCGCTTGAACGTGCATCACGCGCCTGCCTGTGTTTGCCTGTCCGTCCTGATAGGCACACCGTTTTCCCGAGAGAGAGAGACCGAGATGACAAAGTGGGACGGTGTGTTTCTGTGTCGAAGAATAAATAATACTTTTATTGCAGTAGCACGCCATCATGCCAAAACACCTTCCTTCGGAAGCGAAGCCATTCAGCGGCCGTCGATATCTATCTATCTCTGCCCATCTGTTTGCTCTGCTTTCCATACAGGCTGGAGTGGGCTGGAAATCACTGCCCGCTTGCCTGCCTGCCTGCCTGCCGACCGGCCAGGTGTGAAAAGGCATTGAATAATTCATATATTCCCTTCCGCTTGCTTTTATTATCATACATCTCTGAGCAGCTTCTAGAGGTGGCTTTTTTGTTTTGCTCGACCAGTGACCAGCGAGCGGGCGACGTTGTTCGGTTCGTTACTTCCGTCGAAAGTTGCCGTCTGGTGTGCCTAATCTGGTGGCCCTGCCGAACACAATGTGCATAGAGCACAGGGACTTGCCGGCTGTGCGTACGGCACCCGGTCCCTCCTGCCCGAAGACTCGTCCGAAAAGTTGTCCGAAAGACTCCGGGAGCTAAATGCATAAAACAGCTCATGCATTGAACAAGAACTATTCTTTCCAGTTCCACCTGGAGCATCGTTTGCGCCGAAATGGCCACATTGGCGGCGACGAGTTTCGTGAGGGGTGAGAAATTCACAGCGAGCTTGATTTACTTATCGCGCAATTCCTGACCATTATTATTAGCCCTGCTTATGTATACGCGGCTCTGTTCGATGAGTTTTATTCATGTTTCGTATCTTGATTCGCGTGCTGTGGTGAGGGCAAGAAAAACAACGCTAACGATTCGCTGTTCGGTCCCACGCTGATGGTGAAAGTTCGCGATGATGATGACGATGACGATGATGACGACGATGATAGCAATGTTTCGAAACGCAGTGGACCGATTTGTAGAGGTAGCAAATCCGTCCCTACACGTGCACCATATTTGATCGATAAGCGAAAGCCCTTTTGTCACGTGGCTAGTGTGCAAGAAATCGAATGCGAATGCGAAGATGAGCGAGTTTCGTATCCTGGAAACATTCATTCCACTCGTTTCGTTTCCACTGATTTCGTTTTGATTTCCACTCCTCACGGATCGAGTGGATGGGTCGTTACAAAAACAACCAATCAACCCAACCGCGTCAGGCTGCCCGGCTGTGGGTTGTTTCGGAGGAAAAAAGGCACCCTGTCGGGAAGTGAAAATGGAAAAGCGTCTGAAATTCGCTCCGCATCCCGCCCCCACCCGAAAACAACATCGTCACACTTATATAAAATGCAAATCAACCCACGTGCGCGAATTACTGCACGCGGACGGATTCCGTGAGCGATCCGGTTCGAAGGACCATGAATTTAGTAGCCACCATCGCTCGTTTCGACGGTAATAGCATTCGGAGAAATAGAAACTCTCCTTCCCCCTTTTTCCTCATTAGGGTCACACAGCTACCAGCTTCCATCTGGAATGTGATGCTCCACTCCCGGTCGCCCATCCACCAACCCAGGTGACAACAGCGAAAGAAACATTAAGAAAACTGTCCAATAAAGATTCTCCCAGCTGAGCGTGTCTTCCGTTCGCTCGGGAAGGTGTCCAAAGGGAGCCAAAGGGAGCGAACATTCCCGCTGGCAAATAGTCGATGTGCAGCCGGATGATAAGCATTGCACCGCAAATCGCCCGCGTTAAGCTCTCGGGGGGCGAGCACTGCATTCCTAGCGCTGCACTTTGTTTCATTTTCCAATTTCATTCCAGTGTCACCTGGCATGCCAGAAGGAACGATTCGGATCGGTTGCGGAAGGAAATTCGTCAGCAGCTGCCACAGTAACACGGTGCCGGCGAGTGTGGGTAGGGAGTAGGGTTCGTTGGTTCTGTTGCACTTGAAAGATCAGAGTGTTAGGTTGTACGGTGGCTTTGGGAACGTGATGCTTCGCTGAGAGTTGCGGAAAGACAGATAAGCACCGGGGAAACAATGCGACGGTGTGAGAAAGCATTCAGAGACGTATTACAGAGCGACAAAACCAATGCTATATTAACGCGAAACGCTTATCTTGCATCCCGACGGAAAACCGAACAGGAGCTCTTTGTTTTCGAATTATTTATGAAGAATGCTTAGTTTGTTGGTATGGTATGGAATGAATCGCATTGTATGGCAAGAAGGAAGGATTGGTGATCCTAATTATGATAGAGAATATATTTTGAGAAGGAATTCTCGAGTGAACTAGCAGATAAAGGCATTGTGATGTTGAGGCGATATAGCGTTACTCTTGAAATAATGCAGTCTGAAAAAGCCCTTCTCTCTAGCAATTGATAACCGACGAAACGAAACGAGAAAAGTTATTCCATAATTCATTTTTCTTCCCGACGTGCTCATTGCTCAAATGCCCTTTTTATTGCGCCATCACATTTCCCCGCGTAATGCGCTCATGTTGGAATGCGTCATCAGCGCGTCCATCCACATACACCTTCCATATCCGTCTCCTCAATGACCTTTTCCAACGTTTTCCCGGGCGATGGGGGAAGATTACTTATATTAAAATGTAGCGGATGACATTTTTCCTACTCGCCGGGGCAATATGTTTGTAAACAGCAGCCCTTATTGGTGTTCTTGGTGACGTGCCTTCTTGATGACTTGGCAAGCATGAGACAATACTTGGCACTCCCTGCCAGCACTTCTTCCGGGTGCTGACTAGCAGAAGTGCAATTGCGGTGTAATGAAACGATCGCTAACATTTACTTGCAGTGTGGAGGTCTTGGTATGAAATAAATGTTGCTGTGCTAGCTATCCGTGCAGAACAATTCATTTCTGGATTATCTTTACCGCTAGATTTTTTGTTTTTGGGTTATTTCTTCATGCAATGCAATTTGCTGTACCAGTCAGCCTTCAAGCGATTGCAACAGTCAATATATATCAATTTCCAATATTTTTGTAGACACATTTGGTTTACCCATACATTCGTTCCACTCATTTCAAAATAATCGCTCAAACCCTATAGAAATAAACCGTCAAATTTTACTACCTTTCGAATCCTTTCGAACCATACACGGCCATTAAGCCAAACTCCCGCACTGTTAGTGTGTATGCTCAATTTGTTTTCACGCACAAACCCCAAATAACCGACCCGAATTTTAATTCGCAATGTGTGCACGGTTAAACCCTTGTCAAAAATACATTTTTCAAACACACACACAAAAGCCATTGTCCCATCATGCTTCCGTCGATCAATGATGAAACAAAAATTGCCACATTGCACCCAGCAGCATCTGCCCGGTGCCACGGAAGGAGCAGATAGTAGATTTTGCCTCTTGTTCTTGCGTTTTGCTTATTTTGCAACAGAAAAAAACAACGAAATCATAATAAAATTGTACACCATACGGCAGAAAAAAATGTGTAGAAAAAGCAATAGTAGCAGCACGCGAAAAAAGCCAGCCTCCACAGGATTAGCTGGATCATTTGAAAAATGTTTTATTTCTACCACCGGCTTTCTTTTCGTCCGGCGCTATCACACTCCATCACGCTCGGTGATCTCGAGGGTTCGGAATCCTTTTTTGTTGCTGTTGTTGTGTATGGCATGCGAGTGTGTTTCGGCGCTGTTGTTTTATCAAACAGCAGGACAACTCGCCACGGTCGAGCTGACCATGGAACCGGGTGGGCTTGTTTCGCCCAAAAAAAAAAATCCCATCCCAAACCAGTTCAGACCAAGCAGGATCCCAAGCACGAGGCGTATTCATTTGCCCCCGAGCGCGCCGATCTCGGTGGATTAATTTGTTTTTGGGGTTTGCAGTGCGCAACCGGCGAAATGAGGATGAAATAAAAAAGTGGCTCAGCAGCCCATGTATTATAGGCTAACGAAGGCAAGAAGCAGCGCCGGCGTAACATAGGGAACAATAACAGATTGTACTTGGGAGGCTGTCCAAAAAGCACGTGGTCAAGCTTTGACCGGAGGGTGCCGCACGAACAACCTCAGTGCATGGGTCAGATTACTGTATGGAGCCCTGGCACTGGCTTGAATTCGTGTGCCGTTCCGAACGATAAGATTTGGTCCGTGTTTCGACCGCCAAAGCACTAAAGCAGACCCTTCATTCCTGCATCCGCTTCACAAAATGTTCCCATCCTACCACACACACACATACACACCTTCGGGTGCACCTTGAACGCTTTCGCTGGCCGTGCTGATTATTATTCAACATTGTTCTCTCTCTCTCTTATGCACCCGGCACAACTGCAAAAATTGACCTCATCCGTTCGTGCCACCGTCTCGCCGTCCGCTGGTGCCGCCGGGGAAGCGTGAAAGCCGAAATAAAAACAAAACAGAGCCGGACCCGCTGCATTATTCATGCACACCGGTTGCAGTGGATCATCCTCGAATGCACCACTCAAAACGCGCGTCGGTGCAGTTGGGTGGAGAGTAAACCACTTGTCCTCGTTTCGCTTATCATTAATCGGAAGTCTTTAAATTAATCTAATGGAACAGCTGAACGGTTCCCAGACGAAGCGGTTGTCCTACGAAAAGGAAAAATCGAAATGAAGATCCAAACTGCCATATAACACACTTATTTTAAGATTATTTCCAAAATTGTCATGTTTTCAAATAGTGTGTTAAAAGGAAGTGAGTAAGGCTCACAAATAAATAAGCTAAAAACGAAATGGAGCTTATTTCGTACAGTTCCCATCTCTTGAAGTGTACACATAAGCATCACTAATAGCTTCTCCAGCCAAACTAGTCTTCAACTACCATAAATCTCACATTTTCATCTCTTAACCTCTCTCTATCTCTCTCTCTCTCTCTCGCACACCCACACACGTTAGGACACTGTAAATGGCACAAATTGTTTTTAAGCTTCAAACCACTTCAACTGCCGTAACTGCCATAACTGCTTCATAATTGCAACGGTTGGAAAAGAACCCGTCGTGACCGTAACGCAGCACGGTCGTCCCTGCCTGCCTGGATGCCTAGAGCGACACTATTTTACAGCCCGAAACTCTTGGCACCTCAAGATAGGGCAGGTAAGTTTGTATTGCGAGCGAATGTTCCACCTTCCACCAATCCCATAAAGGGACATACATTTTTCATGCATTTTTAATCCTCTCCGCCGCATTCTCCGATGGAGATCGATGGACCCGAACCGGGGCGTGTCCGGGGCTGCAATTGCACCGCCCGCAGTGGGCCCCCTGCACTGGAGCGCAGTCTGCAGATGACTGTTTGGGAGCGTGAACGTGGTCCAAAGTTTCACGCTCCAAACGCGGCGCTGAGTGATGCTATAAAAGTGTCCCATTGACAGCGGGAACCCTCGTGCACGGCGGTTCCTTGAGGTGAAATGGCCACGGTTCGCTCGGTAGGCCACGCCGCAAGTGGGAGCAGCGTACGACGCTCTTATAACGACCGCACCGCGATGGCAGTGATGTGATAAAAATAAAACTTCCCCGGCACGGGGTGCCACGTTCGGTGCGCACCCGGAGTGACAGCGAGACGGAAGGAAGTGCAAGGGATTAAAAGTGCATCCGGGGTTGTTGTTTCATGTTTGCTGTAATTTCCCAGGGACGAAATAAATTTTATCAAACTGTTGCAGCTTGTTTACTCCGAAACGCGGCTCGCCCCTTCGCTGGAAGCTGCTTTTGAAAAAAAAACGCCATAGAGCCCGGTGTGCCCATGCTATCTGCACAGTTGCATGTCCGCCGCTCTTGCTGGCGTGTTCTTTTTTGCTGTAGTTGCTACAGACGCACTACAGCCGGCTTGTTACGCGTTCCGAGCGGGTTGTGAGTGTTGTGTTTGTGCGCTCTTTCGGTTGTCATTCTGTTTTTAATGTCAAAAATGGGAGCCCACAGTCCGTCGGGGTAACATGAAAACAATTTTCTCGTTCGCAATTTCTGCTGCGAACGCGATGGAAAATGATAAGCAAACTGGACCGTTTTTGTTACAACTTTACTCAGCCGCGCACAGGCGCAGCGTTTCTCGCACAGACAAAGCTGGGTTTAAGTGTCTGTCTCGGGGTGTGACGGACTGTCAAGTTTGATGTGTGGATTCATCAAGCAGGCGGGAGCGTTTTTTATGTTTTAATCTTGTGGTAGTTTTAATCGTGAGCATATTTTGTTTCATTCTAGGCGCTACGGTAGGAAATAACGTTTAAATTAAGCTTAAAGCTTTTCTACCCGTAACGTCATAAACCAACTGATCGAACGTCCTACCATTTATCCTTATTGCATTTCAAATTAAAGCGTTGTTTTCCTTTGAGTGACCAGCAAAATATTCCCCTAAATTATAATCAACGTTTGGAGCTCTTTATCCGGTTCAATGCAATTCCTTAATGAAGCCGTCATATGGAACGCTTTTTTTCTTTCCGTCCCTTCCGCCGATGAGCAACTTCAGTGTGACGCGAAACAAAAACTGCACAACATGCACCCGGAAATGAGACTTTATCCAGAGCATGTGCGTAATAAAGCAGCATGGCCACTAATGACTCTTGCACACACACACGCGCACCGATTCACGGACCATCCGGAGGATGAGTAAACGAACTCGAACATCATTTAGGATGTAGTGGGTGTGTGTGTGTGTGTTTTTTTTCGTCATCACCTGAAGCTGTATGCTTTTCCCGTAAACACACCTCTATTTTTCAGATCGTTTTTTTTTGCATTCTACCCGCGGGCATGTCCACCCCAACCAAATCGAGGTTTTAAATTTCGACCATTAACGAAGAGACGGACACACACACAACTATCGGTCTGCTGCGAAAGCTGCAGGGAAGACTGTGTATAGGTCAATGGTTGTTATTGCAACAACAAAAAAACTGTAATAAATATCAACAAGCAAACAGTCGCGGAGTATATTCAATTCCGGGTCGTTTTTCCGGGCGTGTTTGTGCTGCCGGGTTGATTACACTTCCAAGAGGCAATAAACAACGATACTCATTTGGAAGTGGCGAGAATGAAAGCACGCCAATAGCCGAACACAAACGCGCGCGCTGCTTGGTTGGACATTTTTCATTTGCTTTGTGCTCTTTCATGCGTTTCGATCAGCATGCAGATAACGTTGTCGATGGGAGAGTGAGCTACTCATATGCTTCGTTTCGAAAGGATATTTTCACGGTCACACGGTGCGTTGTGGGATATATAAATATTTTCAACAGCATCGTTATGAAGAGGTGAAGGTAAGGAAAAAAACAGTTTTAAAAGGACACAGAAGGTTGTGTAAATGGAAGCTAATAGAATATACTGAATAAAATTTAATACGAAAGCTTATTAGCAATCGGCACATCTGTAATCAGCGATTCAAATATTCTGGTTTCATTTTCATCAGAACACAGTATTAATTCGAAAGAGTTGTGTTCTCTTATGATCGACTTAATTTGAGTAGAAAAAACAATAAATGGTAGTGAAAACGAAGCTTTAGACAATCCTGACTATAATTTGCTTGAAGTTGAAATACAGGGTTTCTCAGTTCTACAGGGTTTCTCAGATTTAAAACACAACTCAACAGTCAATACAAAAAAAATCAAATCAAATCTGCCTGATCGACTCCACTTTGCTCCGCTCGCAACGGTCCAATCTCAACTCTGCCGTTTACTTAGCGGGAAAGCGGTTTTTTATGCTTTTATTCTCCCACCGTCCAACGAAAGCATTTGTCCACTCGACTTTATTGCACAAATGGAATCGGTTCGAGCCAAACCCTTGCCACCGGTACGGGTGCGAGCCTTCAGGGCCGCGAGTTCCAATCGGCAATCAATCGTATGAAATCAACCTGTGGATTGCTGCAGAATGCAAATTAATTGCATTTCGCTGCTGTTTGCCTTCGATAGTGTGCGGTTCGTGCTGCGCTGGCCAAAAGCTAATCGAACCACTGAAACCAACGTTGATAGCGTTTCAGCGTGCAATTGTTGCACGTAATGGACGACGAGTAGCTTAATTAATGGTGTGTTTTTCTTCCACTTGAAAGCAGAAAGCTTCAGCTTCTGTTTCATTGTAAGTATAAAAGAACGACTGCTGATGAAGAAGTAATATCATATGCTGAACGATGTACGCTTGCCTGATGTTGCTTACGCTTCTCGCTGTTGAACTATACTCTACCAAAAAGGTCTGTCTGTGATTAAATTTTCAAAACACAAGAGTAAATCTGTCCCCGGAGTGAAGCTGATGAAAGGAGGTGAATGCAACGAAAATATTCTTTTGAACTGCACACACTGCCCGGCCCCGTCCTAATGGGTTCCTGGTAACCGTTTCAGCAGTCTACCCGCAGTACGTCAGCTGAGTTCAACACACAAGAAATCGCTGCAAAACCTCTGCTGCAAATTGACACAAATTAACGAGTCTTTGCTCTCGTTCACCGTTTCTCGTGATGCTGCCCGGTACTTACCGAACCCCAAAAGAACTGCTTCCAGCCAGATTTGCTGCAGTGCTTAGTTCTCCGCCCGGACTGCGGAGTACGACGCGTAATCCGCTTACGAGTGCACCCGGAGAGTAAGCTACTTAAAACTGCATGTTTTGGTTTAATTTACATCAGCACCAGCTTGAGGCGGTTCGGCTTCCGTCTCGGCTGCTCGGTCGGGATTTGCCCCCCAAACCGACTGGCACAGGTACGCTTCATCAGCTGAGCTTAAAATCGATGCACAGACCTCGAAGCCATACAACAATTTCCCCTTCACAACGCAAATCTCGTCGGCGTGGGGTTTCTTCGTGCAGAGCGCCACATTTCTTCAGCCCGCTCGTACGTGAGCGAAGCTCCGTTTGAAATGAATAAATATCACACCGCTTCCGTTCTTCGACGGTTTCTTCTCACGCAGAGATGAGATTATAATTTATGCCAAAATCAACATGCTAAAACCGTCCGCCGCGCCAGCTTCTTTGGTGGATCGATTTTTTACAACGATTCAGACAACGTTTTCATCGAACTTTTGAAGCGAGGAGCCCCTAGCAGATCAGTCCGCTAATGATCATTATAATGAGCTCTAGCGCACGTCGCTTCCACTGTGCAGATCAACAAGTTACGGACGGCGTTAGGTGCGGTGAAAAAAAAATGGTGAAAAATCTCTAATGAACACGCTGAGCAACGACGTCACTAATGTTTTGTGCAAACATTTTTTTTTCTTCTACACTCCGTACATCCTGACGCCCGGAAGCCGATCCTTTCGTGCGGTGGTCACTGATAAATTAATCTGCACCGACACTGGAGCTGGAACGTGCGCCGGTGAAATGCATAATTTACACCTGCAGCCGCGCCCGACGAGCCTTGCCGCGATTGCTGTAATGAACTCATTTCCGTGCAGGAACCATTGCCGGATGCACCTTTCGCTTCTGGTCCAGGGGCGAGGTGGCCGGTGGCCGATTATAATCGTGTTGACCTTTTGTGTCCGGGCCGGAGCACATGTTCTAGCTCGGCGTTCTTTTGTTTTCTTTCGCCGGTGTGCTGGCGAAATGTGAAGAGTAGTCGAACACCTTACTGGGTGATGCCTGGTGGTGGGTTGGGCCAACAATCAACGATCCTATTCGACGTGCCCACTAGAGCAGAGCGGTGTAAGCTAGCAGTGCACGATCCGAAGGAATTCCTTGCCATTTCCACGAGGAATGTAAATACGAGCACCACTCCACAGTTGTTGAGATTCGAATGCAAAGCTCACCTCGGCAGTGCTCAGCTGAAAGGGAAAATCGCTGCCAAAGCACGCTCCCATTCCGGCGAGCCTCAATCCGGAAGCTTGAAGAAGCCGCCGCAAAATGGAGGCCTTCCTTCGCCAGAAATTAGAGACACAATTTAAAATGCAAATAAAAGGAAATTACGTTTCTTATAGAAAATTTCCGGCCCGCCGGAGGTGGGACCGACCGACACGCCCCCTGCCCGGATGCTTCCATTGTCATTTTTCATTCTGGCCAGCTTCGGCTCGGGCAGGTGTGATTTGCTCCCGGCGATGGTAGCTGAATAGTGGCACCGAATTCCACCGAAACACCATCATCTGGAGAAGAAGATTTATTTAATACTTCGCGACGAATTTACCTGCTCACTTTAACGAAACTGCACCGAGGCAAAACGTTCCGTAATAAACTGACTGTTTTCCAATTTCCCCGAAACTACGCGAGATGAAAGCGAGCGGCGAGAGGACTGGACGGAACAACTGAACTCCAAATTCCTGCCGCACCTCGGGGGTGAAATTTATATCGCTTTAGCGAAAGTTTTTGCAAATAATTTCGTTACCATTCAGCCGTGCCCACTTCCGACGCAGTTGTTTTGCTCGTTTTGTCGTAAAAATATGAGAATTATTTACAAAACTTTTGCGCGGATTTGATTTGAGCGGAGCGGGCCAAAACAGAAGAACAAAAAAAAAGCCGGAACGGACCGGGCCTGCGTTTTATGTGCTTTGACCATTTCTGGTCTTCCGGAGGTGCTTTAAGGGGGGCGCAGGTTGGTTAGTTAGCTAGGGGACCGTTTTTTGAAGATGCTTTGCATATTTTAGTGTTTTGTGGCAAACTGCGCCACCGCCCGTTTCGCGAGTTTCGGGGGAATCCTTCGGAAGTGTGGCTTGCTCGCCGGATGGGGCAGGAAGTACTGTGTTATCGGTGACATCGGCGCTTCAAAGCGTGCTGGAGGAAATTACTTCCCGCGCTGTCTCTCGGTTATTGAAAGAAGACACCGTTGGGGATGAAATCGCCGCTTCGCTTATTGGGATACTGGTTTAGCGCAAATAATGGTCGTGTGGTGTGTGTTCGTCCCGCTTGACCTTGTTCCTTTGGTTGGAATAAATATTTTTATTGATTTTTAATGGCACACTGGATGCTCCCACAGATGGAGAAAAATGGACGGCTCACCTGGTGCTGTGGTGCTGTGCTCTGCTGCCCGGATGGGTTATTATTGATTCAAGGTAATGATAACAAATGTTCATCACATGCACACGCCAGACACGGTTGCACTTTGCACTGTGTCCACTTCTCACATCCGGGCAAGCGCACAGAGGCACGTTCCAGTACGAGGCGAACGCAAACATAACACCCCGGTCCCGATTGCCGATGACAGCGAGCGGCAGAGGCTGGCCACCCCACCCCCAGCAAATGGACATTCCGGAATAAAAATGTAATAAAAATAAAAACAAATTAAAATTTATCGATCGGGGCGCGGAGAGTCCCACAGCTGCTAGCAATTACATGAGTTTTTCCTTGTTTCCTCTTTAAACAATTTCCCAACGCGATCGCTCCCTTGGTGGCGACACACAAGCGTTTGCACAAATGAAAACGCCAGCTGGACGTAGTTAGGTTAGGTTCATAAACTAGATTGCAGCGTGCAATGCAAACAGTTGCCGCTGAAAGGCCGTTTTTGCTAAGTTTTGCGAGCGCTGTTTAGATGCCCAACGTCCTGCCAGAGCAAACATTCACGGCAGACATGGCTGCCTCGCACACGCACGCCCGTAAACACACGCCCATATATTTTATTCCCCCCACCGACAAATCATCAAAGTCATTATCGAGTCAAAACCATCAAACCGTGACCGTCGGCCGTACGAACCGGCGCCTCTTGACTCTCGGGCCGGATGGGTCGGAGGCCATCATTATCACCCACGGTCGTGCCCTCCACCACCACCGCCCCCGGATCCTAATGTGTCCTAATGTGTGTCCTTTGACGCTGTAAAGTGCTTTATTATTTTACCACTTCAAACGCATCCCTACGCGGCTGCAGTGCCACCTGCATGTTTTTATTGCGCTTCGTGCGCTATTGCGAATCATAAATATTATCGCTCTTTCAGGTTTATTTTTGCTAGCACACACACATGCACCACGAGCAAAAAAGTGCAACGTTCGTACAAAGAACAAACGAACACGGTTGACGGGAAAAGGAACACCGAGCGCCGAGTGCATTGTGGGTAATCAATTTTATTAGGCCATAACTTTTTTGACGTGATGTTTGTTTTATTTTTAGACGACCGGTGAATTTTACAACGCTTTTATTCTAGCCCGTACGGGCTGACGGTCTGCTCTGCAGAAGCGAATTAACCTTTGCAAACAGACCAATTTGTTCGTTTGGTTGTCTGTTTGGATAAGATTGTTTCGATTTTACGCCGGATAAAGCTCACAAAAATTCGTCTCGTCTCGCTCGGTCTCTCTCTCTCTCTCTCTCTCTCTCTCTCTCTCTCTCCATCTGGTTCTATGGTGGTTCATGGGGCTCACATTATCATAAAACACAACGATAATGACATTGATGAAAACGACGATTTTGAGGACAGTTTGACTTGACTGCGTAATGGTGGCCCACGAGCGGTTTTACGGTCACAGCCGTTCGCTGCCGGTTTGTTATTTGCACCACCACAACCACGCGGGTGCGACCACTACCATCAGCATCATCATCATCGTCGGCATGCCCATCATGACACGCCCTCGCCGAAGGACAGTCAACCGAAGGTGTCCGATACACCGGAACGTGCCTGATCACCCGCGGAAATCTGCTCACTGCTAAAACATACAAAATTATGCAAATCGGATAACATGACATGGGGGCCCGTTGGCCGGAACGTCCATTACACGTCGGTTTTTTGGAGCGGATTTCCGAAATGAGGAAGCTACACAGGAGAACGACGACCGCCTGTGCATGTGCACTGCACAAGATGGGCGCGAAAAATCCTCAAGGTCGTTACAATTATCCCTGATCGCTACCGGCACAGGTGGGGAAGATTTGGCGCCGGACTTTACATCCGAACACCTTCGAAACACATCAAATTCGAAAGCCAAACGTCCCACGATCGAAAACGACCCGGTGCACGATAGTATGGGCTTTCCTTCCACGCTAAACGCGCTGGAAGGAAGAAAGGTCCATTTTCAGCTGTCACCTGGCCGGACCGATCGAACGTAACGAGCTGTTTATGCGGAAGTATCGGAAAGTCGTTAACGCGGCTGCGATGTTGGATAATGCGTGTGGGCAGCGTAAAATCCGTAGGACCCGCGGACGAACCTGCGTACGGTGGGATGATTTTACGAGTTTGCTTGATCTGACCAAACAGAAGTTAGGTACGGTTTACGATCCTAGTTAAACAACAGTAAAAAAGTGCGTTTACGCCGCCTATTAATTACCGACATTATAAATCAATGTGATAAGAAAGGTCTTGAGGTATTGGGGAAATGGTTTAATGGGAATTATAATGAAAAGAGAAGGAAAATTTATGAGCAAAAGCAGTAAGAAAAAATCAATTTAATGAGCGAACCCCGAAAGAAGTAGATCGATCCATGCTAAGGATTAATTAATTTTGTTGAAATATTGTATGATATGTTTGCAATTAGTTTGTAGATTTAGTTAGTGAATGTAGATTTATTACACTGTAAAAAAACAGTTTCAACAAAAATAGAACAAGATGAAAAGCTTCAACTTCCATTAATTAAAATAAGAACAGAATCACTTCAACCAGTCAATTGTGGTTTCAGGCACCAACATTTCACCCAACCGGTGAAATCTTCCCATGCCAAACAACATCGTTCCGAGCAACGCGACAACCATTCCACATCCGACCTATCTCTCGGACATCTCTCAGCGTCATCACCACGATCGTCATCATCTCACACACTCCTGGAACGCCTGAATGCCGCCCGAATTGTATGCGTGCCGTGCTGGATGCTTGATGCAGCCGTCCAAAAGCAACCACTTCACGGCAACGGACATTTCCGTTGGATGCTGCTGCTTGTCTCTGCAACGACAAGCTTGCGCGACAACTGTCCGACGCTGTGTTTTTGCCCGAGAAAACCACCGTTGGAGGGAAAATTGGATTCACGGTCCCTTCGCGTGGACTTCGTCAGGAAACGTCTCCCGCTTTGGAAGGAAACGTCGAACAGGCATCGGACGTCGGTGAATTGACAGGTGCTCTAAGTGGTACACGGACAGATCGCGATGGATGTGGCGGATGTTTGATAAACCCGCAAGAAAGCGCCGAAGCCGGTTCTCGTCAGGCAGACACCTAATGAGCAATTTAAAGCGAAATGCCTGGGAGACTCCTCTTTAATATATGCTCGAGCTGTTAACATTTTAATCAGTGTGTGCGTGATCTGAAGTCTGCGTTTGATGCAGTCAATGCGAGACACAGTCCTCGTACCGCTTTGGGACAACTTTACCATCACCGCCACAGCGGGGATGTGTTTGTTTTGTCTTCCACCTCGACTGGCACGGTTTCCGGCGTAGGTAATGCCCCTGCCACAATACATCCGTTCCGGAAACTGGTCCTCCCCCCCCCCGACACTGGGCGTCACATACGGGGCGTCGGATAAACTTCTCAATCTATTTCAATATTGTTGCAACGTGATGCACTTTGCAGCGGAAGCGGAAGCACGTCGTCGGAGCGCGCAGGCGGCGGACGAAAGTTTGTTATCGGTCGTGCAAGTGTCGGGCGATGCGAGTGTATTTTCGATTTTGTCCTTGCCTCTCCGCCTCCGGACGACGAGCCTGGTTCCCTTGTAATCTTTGCGCCGCAGCGTCTGATCTGTTCCAGATGCCACACCGAACAGCGCAAACTGTCGCAGTCGTGTCAATCGGCGAAGAAAAGTTCATCAAATCGTTTTTCTCGCCTCTTCGGGTGCATTCTTCGAGCAGATGGAAGCACAATATCGAATGGAAATCATGTCGCTCCGTCGTGTACATGTGACGAATCAGCTGCAGCTAGTGCGGTTTGTGGCTTTCGAGGACAGGAATGTCATGTAATTGTGTTATATGACAGCAAACGTGCCGTGCACAAGGAAGAAATTGTATTTTGCATTACAAAAAAACATGAAAACCACTTTCTTTGAAAAGAACGCTTTCTCCAGGCGTTCTTTAAAGCATGAAAAATTATCTTCCGAACCCAATCTCTCCTACCACACACACACACACACACACACACACACACACACACGCATACAATTAAATGTGACATGCAGTTATGTAGAAAACGGTCCCACAAACAAAAGGAAAAGCCGGAAGCGTCAAATCAAACCGGACGACACGGAACCGGAGTTTTCCCTTCAGGGCTGGGCACCGGCTGGGCGTGACTCTGTTTGAAAAGGATACCGCCTGACCTTTAGTCGACATTGCACTTGCCTTGGGCGGGAGGGAGAGCGTGAGCCTGGGCCGCAAAAAAAATATAATGCGAATTCAATTTGTTATGCCTGGCATGGGGAGGGAACGATAAGAAAAATGCCAAAAAGGGTCAAGTCAAACATTGGCCTCTCGGATGGGCAAGATAAACACATTATAAATGCCTCAACGGCTCTCGTATGCAGATAATTCGTCGCCACCGAGCATCGCAGCAAATAAACATGTTTGTCTGCGCGTGCTCTTCTGCTGATTAATACGTTTAAATTAGCGTTTTCCCGAATGCGGATGCCACTTTCCCGGTCTCGTGACAAACACATATCAATCCGAAATGTGGTGTAAAATACATTTCAATCACAACCAAACATCAACCGGGGCTTCGTTCGAATGGGCCACAAATCCACCGGAGCCCGAGCCACACCAGTCACACCGAGCCAGTCGAAAAAGCGAGCGGCTGCCAGCGAAAACTTTTCCTTCGTGCGAACGAAATCCGCTTCACCCACTCGGTGATGATGCACTTGGGCCCCGGTCTCTCGGTCCGCCTGCTCCGGTGCCGGTACAAAGGCCGATGATACATTGTTTTGAAATTTAAACGCTTGTTTAGTAGCCCATTTGGGAATTTCCAACTGAATGATGAATGATTTGGGATGGTCGGTTTGATGATTGATGGGCCTCCGGTCTCCGTACGGCCCACGGACACTCGTACCCGGCGAAATGAATTCGCACTGTCAGACGGTTGTCGGATTTGCCGGATTCGCCCGTATCGTGTCGGCCTCCCCTAGCGCGCGGCCTGGGGTCAAAGTTCGGAGCCGACTACGGTTCGGTGATGAAAGTCGAGTCGGTGCTGTTTCATGCTCAATTATCGCACGACTGTCATGTCACGCGCCCGAACCCTGCACTGCACCGTTACAATCTCCGATTTGTTGACTTTTCATCCGGCTATAAATTATCTCCCGGGTCTCCCGGCCCCATCGGGTTTTGGCTGGCTCTCCGGCTTGCGATCACCATCCCCAACCGACTGCTTCTTGCGCGATTCTTCCCGGCCCGGCGTACGCAGATCGTGCGAATCGAGATGCGTTTTTGCAGACGACCCATATTTCGGCTTCTGCATTCCAGGTTGAATGTGGTTTAAATCGAATTTTGCCCCAACAAAAACAAAAAAACAGGCGAAGCGAAAGTTTCCCCGTACCGGAATGTTGGAAAAGTTGTAAATTGAGTACCATTTCGTGGTGGGAAAATCGGTCGCAATCGATCGATTGCAGTGCGGATGCGGTGCACGGATGTAAGCGGGGTTTAGCTGGGCGAAAGGAGCGGTTAAAGGAATTTCGGGACCTTTGTACACCGGCTCGGGCGAAGAAAGTATGCTGAGGAGTTGCTGTTTGCTGCACGTTGTTGCCCAGTTTTCGCCACAGCACTGAAGTTTTCTTATCGAACTAAGATATAGTTCAAGGTGGCTAAAAGTTGCACAAAAGAACTGTGAGTCTAGTGACATTCCTTTATTGGGCGTAAACCATATTAAACAGTTTTTCCAAAGAAATATTTACGGATAATAATAAGTTACAAGTTCGAGAAGTTGCTGTTCATCATATGCTCTATTTATTGTATTTCAACATACGGTTTAATATACATTTTATTAAGTAATGGTTACGAAACATGACAATTGAAACATATCGTTCATGAGCAGTCTGAACAGGACTAAGAAGATCATTTCGATTAACCTCTTCAATTTTCAGAAAACTTGAAGTATGTTGCATGTAAAATGTATGCAAAATGACTGAAACTAAAACTAAAATCCTATGTAAACAGTTTAACCCATAGTGCAAACGAATGACAATAGTTAACTCAAACCCTCCCCGAAAGTAGTCGTCAACATCACGCGGCCCGAGGTCCAACTGGTTGCCGCCATCGACCTAGCGGTTGTGACCAAACACACCGCCAAAAACCCGCATTTTCTATTGATTGGATTGTTTCGACCATCGCGTTTTGCGACACTGTTGCACTGTTTGCTTTCAATTTCGGTTTAAAGCTTTTCCGTCCTCTGATGGCCGTCGTTTGTCGCCTGTCTCCAGCGGAGCCGATTAAATGTGACCCGGTTTCGTTGCGGTGGGCGAGCGAGGGAGTTTGCAGCACCAACATTACCATCGCACCTTTCGATCGGGAATGGGGGCGGGAAAAGTTTTCCCATTTCGAGCAAATCGAGTCACAACAGCACCGAAACCCCGGAGCCAGGTGTCTGGGAGCGGTCGGGAGCGATTGGGAGGGCGGCAAGCGGAACTTGATGTTTTGAGTTTGATCCGGTAAACAAAGGATTCGAAAACCGGGACACCATTAACGGCGAAGCGCGTACGGTCATTTCAACGAGCGGGTTCGAGAATTTGTTGTTAGCACAGTTCTCTCGCATACACTATTTAATTGTGTTCCTTTGCTGTCACATCGGACGAAACTTGGAGTAGGAGGGCAACTTAAGCTGATTATATTTGTCTATCACTGGTGATCTTCCTATAATCTCGGAGCGTGGATAGTCGCGTTGGTGTCTAGGTGAAAGGAGTAAAACCAACACACAATGGTTCGGCTTGATTTGTTTGTATTGGGTGCTTTATTGTAAGATCACAGCTGCTCAAGAGACTGGGACTCTTCTTTTTATTCACTTGTTGTTTAATCTAATACAAGAAATACGTTTTGCTCATGTCCTCGGGAACTTGCAGCCATGTGAAGAAGTCACACTTTCTTGATTCGCTCCGCAACCTCCGGCGGTGCGTTCGGATTGTCTGTTCGACGGAACGCAAACTCCGTTCACACTTCGATAGCTGGGCGGGCAGATTTCGACAGCATCCACCGTTGCCGTTGACGGCCCCACCCCGACCAGCAGCAACACCATCGTCACACTCAACACCTTCATTTGCAACATCTTCACCAGTAGCTGATGCAATTGATTCGAACAAACTCCGACTTCTGTGCCGGCAGTGCAAGCAACCACTGGCACACGACTAATGCCACCGCTCGGCAGGCCCGTTTACCTCCAGACAGCAAATTGAGCTTAATCCAATTGGAAAGTTCCCAATTGAAGCCGATGATATATGAGTTCCAGTCGGTTGGACCAGATCGGATCCGCACCCGTCTCAGCGATTAGATTAGATCAACGGGGTACTAAAGAGAGTTCGGGGCGCTCCAGCGGCATGAATGCATCGCCATCGCTAAACGGTTTGGCGGGTATCGCTGGCTCCACCGAGCTGTGGCGGCCCCCAACTATAACCATAACGCTGCCAATTTAAACTTACATAATTAGCGCACAAAATGAACACCGAAACTGGCGCGGGTGGAAAATCAGTTTTTTTTGTCATCCGTTCGTTAAACTCGTGGTGTACACGACGTCAACTACTCACAAACAAAGTTTCAACCAGCAGCACCGGTTTCGGGGGGCGGGGCAGGGCGCCACCAGCACACACACACCTCCTACAAAACCCTTCCAGAACCAGCTTTACGCCCGTTTATCTTCACTAACTAACTAACCTGTTGTTGCTGTTACACGCTGCACACAGAACGCTTCGCCCCGTGCGCGAAAGCATAAGCTCAATGAACGTAAAACATAAATATAAAGTCACCCGACGTCCACCCACAGCATCCCACCTCTCCATCCCCCTCCCTCTCTAACGAGTTAATGATGCTCGTGTTTTGTGCTAAAATAATACTAGTTTGTAGGCTCCCCCGTGCCGGAGGAGATAACCGCAGCCCGAAAACATTCGGTACGGTACGACAGCACGAACACCGGAGGCACCACGGTTAAACACGGAATAAAAATAAAGACTTATGTCCCGCTGCTCCCCCGCACGGTCATCCCGGCAGGGGGGTGGTGTTGGGATGCAAATTGCAAAAATCTATACAGCAGACCACCGGCGAGAGTTTTCCATCATAGTTTGGGGTGACGAAGCGACCGCAGCGTGGCCGCCGGTAGCGTGTTTTACTTTGCGCTCGAAACGGGCCATTGATAAAGGCAGGGTTTTATCAGCAGGAAACTGTCCGAATGAATCGTTGGAATGTTTAGTTAATGCTAGAAAAGATGTATCAATCTTCTTACGAAAAGATTTAGGACGCACCGCACAGCCGAATCAAACATATCACTGCATAACAGCTCATGTTTGGATATTTAGAACTATTGCTTATATAAGTTTAGATTATAAGTTGACTTACAACTAATACCATTCAAATCTATTTCTTATTTTTTCCTGCTTATTGTTGTTCTTGGATCGGTTCTTATCAACTTTATATAGTTATCAAAATATTCATTTGTAATCATCTGTTTTCTGGGATTCCTTTTATAGTATTGAGAATATCGTAGGTTGTCTAGTTTTAATTCATCCTTCCCAATTTTTTCTTTATTTTTTTCCCTTTCCTTTAATTAACTTTAAAAGCTATCAGATGTTTCTTTAAGGAATAACATTCGAGTTTAATGTTATAATGTTAGCAAATGTTTAAGACAGCTATTCTGACAAATGCTTGATGCTTGTTTTGTATGTATGTTGTTGTTATGAAGGAAAACTGTGCCGGATAATGCAACTAATAAACGAATAAAACGAATAATACGACAGAAAACGTTGCTCTTTTGTTTGCGTTATTCGATGGGAATTGCAAAGTTTGAAGATAGAACCTAAACTTTGAGTAGTATGAGATAACTTCTACTATTTCCTTGAGTAAACGCGTTCCAAAGCGTGTGACTAATGTGGAAACTGCTCACAACAATCGATGAGACGAGCCCTGCACAACATCGACTCCCCGCGAACGCGGCCCGCAACAAAAACCACAACAGTAAAGTTGATCCGTGGTGCCCGCGCTTGCGGTAACGCGGTGCCATTTGAACGGTTTGATTCTCCCGCCAGGGTCCGGGTCGCGCGCGCGCGCACACAAACAGAGGTGAATATGAAAATAATGACTACATGCACCGTCGTCAGCCCGCCAGTGATGCCCCGAAAAGAAAGCCCACCGAACCCGTGGCTTGGAGCAAACTTTGCCCACCGACTTCCTGCCCCGGTGGCAGGTCGGGATGGAAGCTGGCAGCGAAACTCTTCGGAAACTTGTCATCCCGAGCGCCATCGACGTGGCGGGGAAGAGTGGGCGTGGGGGAGGACAATGCATCCTTTCCTCCTCGGAAGAGATGGTGGAGAAATTTGATCTGCCCGGCGCTGATGAAGTTGCTTCCACTAAAATAATGCAGATTAAAAAGTTTCCATTCCGCTAGTGGCCCGCCGCTCCGTCCGGATCCGCCCGCAGGGTGAAGCGGAACGCGAGAACAATAACAACAAAATAATAATAATAAACCGTGCTGCACCCGGGACCAGCCCGGAAGCTCGTTTGGCACGGGGTCGGTCGACCTGGGTGAGGATAAAGTTTCCCTGCCACCCTGGGCTCCTGAGACGCTGCCGTGAAGAGAAGAAATATGGCAGCATCTTGACAGGCAGAGCCGCTCGAACTCCATCGAGTGCGAGGTGCACTCGACGGGCTGCGGTGCCGATTAGTAGCGAGGTCGGATTAGCGCGCCACGAGATGAAACCGAACCGAACCCACCGTACAACATACTGTCCTGACCCCGTTTTCGTAGCGCAACTCCGAGATGCATTATCGTGAGGTTATGTTGTGACGCGACTTGCCAGCGTAACCTTTCCGGCCACTTTGGGCAGGCAGGCGATAACGCCACCCCGGGATGTAAATAACAACATCACTCGCAATCGCAATGAGGAGGTCGAGAGAACGAGGCCGAGAAGGAGAATGTAAATAAAACCACTCCATACGCGCGCGCGCGCCGGAACGCTCCGGACCTGCTCTGGTGAGGTGATAAGTGGGAAGTAATGAGAATCGAACCGATCGTTCACCGCGGTGCAATTACGCGAACGAACGAACGAATCGGGAGTGCCGAGAGGGTACATTTGCACAACACACACACAATAAGGGTGATTTAATTACAAACAATCCTAGTGAAACGATCGAGCTGATGGTGAATGATTGGAAAAAGGCTCTTCTAGCACTAGAATAATGAGCAAGGAAATTAATTTACTTCGCCTCGTTTACATTCGGTCTTTGGTCTGTGGCACATTTGTTTTGTGTAAAGCAAACTTTGCTCTGTTTTCATTTCTTGATTTGCTTTTTTCATTTCTTTGTGGGTTGTAATGTACTAAGATCGGTTTGTGATTTTGATCAAGTGTCTTTTCACTATTTCTTTAATTGTTTTTTGTACTAGCGTTTCTATGTTTGTTTACCTTTTTAAAGTTTTTTAACTTTAGCATATAAAAAATGGTTTTATAAACATGGTCTTCTGTTTTCGTTACTTGTTCGTTTAGTTTCTGGAGTTGAAACGTTCAGTTTCAGTGTTTTTTTATTTGTGTTTCGTTTTCTGCTCCATTTTTCAGGTTTTTTAAATCTGCTATCCTACTTATTATTATAGATATGAATATTTTCTTCGATCTATCTCCATTCCAGCTCTCGTTTCGCTGGAGTAAACTAACATCTGCTGTTTGATTTGTTTAATTTATTGATTGCAGCTTTTTTTGTTCATCAGACAAACCGCACGCCGCATTGAAAGAAGGAACGAAACGAAGCACCCGAACATCAATTCAAGGTTAACGATGGCAAGACAGGAGCAAACCGTAACAAACCCAATCGGGTAAACAATCCCGCGCTCTCCGTCTTAGCTTCCGGAGGAACCCTCCCACTGTGCCACTATCAGCGCCCCGTAAAGCGAGCGCCAAAAGCCAAAAGTCAAACATTAACGATACCCTGCGAAGTAATCGAAAGCATCGTTCGAGCGAGTCTTCCACGGTGAAGGTTCAATTGCTCCCGGCAGACACCAGCACCGCAGACAGACAGACCGACCGAATTTTAAGCGTTCCGAAAAATCTTCAAATGTGGGATAATCGCATACCGAGAGGGCGCGAGGGAGCGAGAGAGAGAGAGAGAGAGCGGGAGAAGATGAAGTCGCAAAGGGTTTATTTCGAACTTTCCGATTACGATGGTAATCGTTCCCGAATGCACAACCCCGAAATGCGGCGTTGGCGTCGTGTGCACGGAAGGAAGGAAATTGTTTTTCCGCTTTCGGTCCCATAAAATTAATCGTTTTACAGTCCAATAAAGTGGATCGGGTTAAAATTTCATCACAAAATGCTTTTTGAAGTACGCTCCGCACCGTGGGCCCATCGGCCATCGGCCATCGGACGCACGGCCAGGTCCGCGCGATGCAAAAACCCGAAATTGCATTATTCATTCGGGTTTAGTTAATCCAAATCGGCGTGTAGAGTTTCCACCATTTATCTCGTGCGAGAACTCTCTTCCCCCAGCCCCGCACATCGGGACACATAAATTAGTTTCAAATTGATTACGGAACCGGGCGGTGGGCGGTGGGATGCAGTTGCATGTGAAAAGGAGGCCCAATGCCATGATTAAAACGATCCCCGACCAGACAGCGATAAAAACGCTCATCAACACACGCACACCCCCACCCCCAGAGCAATGGGATTTGCATAGCGGAGAGGAATATTAGCCAAAAATTGACCACCTTTCGCCGGTGAAAGCGGGCGTTCAGTTTTCGACACCAATTTTGCGCCGGCCCGGGGGATGTACGGGGGTGCATTGTTTAAATCAGATTTACAAACAATTCAGCCGCGCGGTCCGGGGGAGCGGGATTAGCCAATGCGTTATCGGGCCAAATCGGATCTCCGGCGTTCGGTGCCCGTGTCCGTCGATTTAGTGTTCGTTTGGGCCTCCTGTAAAGCTATCTTAAATCGTACCGGCATTAGCGAGATTATTAATTATTATTCGAACTTATGCGCACAGTGTGCTGCAGGATGATGATGATGATGCATGCAATGCCGGAAGGATGAAAGGGCAAAAATTGTACCGATGTGCATGTTCTAAAACGTAATCAGGCTGAACGCATCGCTCGATGAGGCCAATGAGTTTGGACGAGAACGTCCATCTTGCGGTCCATTGCTATAGGAAGCATCTATTGTTGCGGGGCATACTGTAAAAGTAACTGATGCGTGTCCGTGTTATGTCAGAGATGCCTGAAACCGGCATGCATGACATCACTGCAGCCAATAATATCAACTGATAAGGACTAAACGCGATGGATTTGATTTTTCTCACGCCGCAATCTGCAACTTGCATGCAACCACCACCACTACAGCGCACTACAGCCGGGCCGGGTATAAAACCCCAGCAAATTCCGCACGGAACCAGCTAATCGCGAAAGTGCATCCGATCGCAGCTTGCCCGCCGCCAAAGACAAAGTCCCACCGCTTCACCGAGCAAACCCCGACCGACTGCGAGTAACGCGCCACCAGTTTCGCATTAGTTTTCGGTAATCTATTTTGCAGCCATCTTTAGCGATGAAATTGGTGTGGTTTGTCGCGTTCCTGCTGGCGCTGGTATGCGGAGCGCTCGGGCAGGAATGTCCGAAGGGTTTCCAGCAGCAGGACGGCCAGTGTGTAACGCCGCGCCCGGTCCACGGCGAGTGTCCCGCAAAGTCCACGTACAGTGTCAACAAGAACCTCTGCATTTACAGCTAGGATGCGGCGGGCCAGGACGTCCCCTGCCGGTGGCCGGCGATAGCGACGGTGCGGTGTAGGGTGTGATCGAATAAATTTGCTCACGAAAACTCACGAAACTCAAACACAGCGTCCCGTGAGAAACTTTCCACCGTCGGTTCTGTCGTAAAGGTGGAGCTGCATCCGAAACACGGCAAGGTAAAGCAAAAAAAAAACGGTCGAAGCGTAGTGTGCGGACATCATCCGCGTGGTTAATGAACGGCATTCCAGACCGTTTCGTGCGGGTGCATGATGCCGACGTTGAGATACTCTGTTCATTCCTTCAAACGAAACCAACACGCACACCGACCGATACTCTTACATGGCTGCTTTATTTCTAGTTGTGAACACACAGGTTAAGTTTCGCGTTGTAGGCCGATCCTTTCGGGCATTCGCCGTGCACCGGACGCTGGGTGACGCACTTGTTGTGCTGCGACTTGAATCCCTTCGGGCACGCGTCGCCGGCAATCATGCCGACCAGGGAGAGCAGGAACGTGATGAGCCACAGGAATTTCATTGCTATATGCGAAACAGACTCGTTAGAACGCGAAGCGGATTTCGCTCGCACCGTCGACTTACTCGGAATGGGCTTGTTTTGTGGTAGATCTCGACCTAAAGCGTAATTTTGGCGTAGTGTCCAAATTTGACTGTGCCACCTTGTCGGCGGATTACTGCTTTTATACCAGCGTCATGCGCTTGATTACCGACAACCGAAACATTTTTTCGGGGCTTTTTTGTTCGACTGCTGGCTGTGTTTGCCATTATCAGGAGGGAATAATTACAGAATCGTACCAGTCGGATTTTTCTGGTCGTCCCATCAGCTGTTCTTGACCTGCTGATAACACCCGCCGGGTGGTAAACAACGAACGTTAGGTAACACGTTCGTTGAAATACGAAAAGGGTTGTGCAATTGGGGTTCTTATATTATGAGGTTGGTTTTGGTATGATTGTTTGATAACTAGCTTCTTGATTCCGCTTGCATAAACAAACACCATGTTTGTGTAGTCAGTGTGTTCACGCCGAATTTTCTTCGTATTTGTAATTTATATTGAAATTATGATATTTTCGTAACTTTTTTTCTCAACCTTAGAGATTTTTACAACTATTTTATAAAACCAATTTCCTGCTTTTAAAAGTGCTCATACTTCAACATAAAAAAACATATAATATACAAAATTGAAACTTAACCGTCAATTTGAACATTAGGTCACAGTGCAATAAACAGCAGCGCCATCTGGTTGCAATCGGTATACAGTACAACGCTGACTTTCCATATGATATTCAACCGGCATTTTGTTCATTCGAGCAGCTCGAAAAAGGTGGTTTGAATCTGTGCTACTGGCACGAAATGTGCTCGATTTGAAATATTTTAAGAGGATTCGTGATATCAAGTGAAATCGTGAAGAAAACAGCGGAAACTTATCGAATGCTAGTACCCAAATACAATGATGAACGTGGATTGTTTTAAACGAAATGAAGAAGCATTAGATAATTTATGAAACGTTAACAGTGTTCGCATACGCAACAATGATCACATACTTACTGTACTGAAGTTGTATATCAGGTGAAATGATAGTTTTGTTTCAAAAAAATAGTCAGTGTATCGAAATTAGCAGGCGTGATCGAGCTGTTAGTTTTTGTTTAAGGAATCGATCACATTATGCCAACGGGGTCATAAAACCGCGGATAATTGGGTTTCAATGGTAGCTGGATAAACCGGATAATCCAAAACGAGGGATAGCCGATGCGCACTATGAAATGTGTAAGGGTAAAAAAAAAATACAATTGTGCTCTTCTTCCTTACAACGAGAAATCGTCCCGCTAAGGATTCTTCACATATACGCTACGCACATTCACATATTCTTCTATTACATACGCTTGCATATAGCATACAATTCAGAATGAAGTAGGGTAATTTTTTTCTTGTATTCGGTCCGGTGTGCGAATATCGATCTTCCATGATATGACAGTGGAGTCTTGGTGATCCAGCTGTCATATTGAGTGCTTGTTTTGACAGTTCTGATAGCTTTGACAGCTGACATTTTTGTTGTTTTTGTTGTTGAGAAAAATAACAGAAAAACAAAAAGTGTGTGTGTGCTGCTGGTTAAAAAGTTCGTAATTTGTTAAGTATTTTATGAAAATTTACAATTTGTTATAGTCTGAGATATCCGATTAACCTCAGGAACCTGGTTCGACGGAACACCTAGTCGTTGGAGGAGATCAGTTGTGCTGCAGATCGTTCTAAAAAGTTTGTACTCTTCCTTGCTTCTAGCTCCCGGCTCCAAATAGCACACGGCCGATAAAATGTTGGCTTCCCGGGCGATTATGGTCGGCAGATTACTGCACCGTGGTGCCGTCGCATCGAAGGCCACCCAGACCGGCCTTCGCAACCAGATCGTCCGCCATGGACACGAGTGAGTAGCGACCGCCGCCGGGAAGAAGTTTCCACAGCCCTTCGTTATGTAATTGTTTTGGTTTTACGATTGTATTTCCGGCGGAACCTTTCGGTGTCCTCTTCCCCCTCTGGACTTGGATCACGACAAATATTGTGGACTCCAATCGCTACGGAATGGTCCTATCCAGTTGGTCCTATCGAGTGAACGGTCCGAAGCCGGAGCTGTTGGCGCGGGTTGGTGCCCAGGTGGCTGGAGGTTTCATGTGGTGGTGGGTTCTGTGGCATCTCTTCCATGAATACGAACACATTACGGTGGGTATTCGCGACAGTTGACCTTATGTTGGATGCTAATTCTTCAAATCCCATCTTTTTAGGGTGAGTTCGATTACCCCGATCCATCTTCATGGACCAACGCCGAGCTGGGAATTCCAGCGGACGATCTTGACTAGTAAAGTTCACTGCCAGCCAATCCGTGCTCTAATTCTGTGCTTTAGAAACATCCTACAGATTGAGTTGTAAATAAACAGTGCCGACTGTAGCGCAAATTGGAATTGAAATTGTTGCATGTGCTTCAGTGCCGGTTGCATCCGGGTTGTTGGATTAGTTGTGCACGGCTAGTTTGCGATTAGGAGCATTTGTAACCAATTTAGTTGGATTGGAATATCGCAGTATCGCTTTAAAATTTATATGCCATAGAACACATGAGATACACCGCTATCGAAATCACAATTTCCAAGCAAACCAGTTACAATGGTTACTATGTTTCTATTAGCAGAACAAGAGTTATTTGGTTCCAATACGATTCCAACAATCGGTTAGATTTTTTCAATGTACCGATGTTCAATAACCGATGCCTAGTGTTAACATTGCTTCACGTGGACAACATTCGATACGAATCCTTTCCTACAATCCTTTTTTAAGAAGCACAGAGAGCCAAAATTTAATGGTCAGAGAGGGCTTATTAATATGTGTTATATCACGAGATTCGATGAGACGGTAAGTATGTATTACGAAAAGACGCTTGATTCGACTGACCATCGGCAAAAAAAAACCGACAAAACCGACTAGACATAAATTTTGACTAAGAATTATAACTAAACTCTACTTTATACCATACTTTCTCCTTTTAACCATCAAACAAATTATGATATTCTCGATACTAGGTTATGCGCGTTAAGGTTAAACTGGATTTTATGTGAGCTTGATGTTTGAACTACATTTAGTAAATTCATTTAGATCTATCAGAAGATGAATTAGACAGAAAGCTTAGTCATATAGGGCAAGTGTATCAGTATTTGGTAAGGAAAACAAAACACCCAAATATTACTCTAAAACGCAATATAAGAAATTTTAGCCAGTTCCATATATAATCCTACACATCAATAGGAACGGAGTTTGTTGTGATCTGCTGCACTAACTTGTCCTACGGCGCTGAGCAAAACCAAACAGTAATTAAATGTCCAGACACTTTTCCCCCATGGAAACTGAAAAAAGCATTGCCCATATCACATCTGCCCATATTTTAGTCATTCTATCCATAAAACAGAAGCAAGACGCAGCAGCAGTCAGCTGGAAAATCGAATCCCATAAATAAATCAGTCCGTAATAGAATTATGATTAGCATGCACGCCACAGTGTATCATCGCCCATCGCACCATAATCACCTCATCCTCCCGCCTCCGCCACCCCTCTCAGTCCCGACCGCCAAAATCATCTTGAACGTGTCAATCAACGCACGTGTGGTGTCGCCAGCGCGTGGGCGAAGGCGGAAGTTCCGTCGCATCGATTAGAAAACTGCTCACCAAAATCGGCAGGTCGAAGACCATTTTCCTCGCATCAATCTTTCGGCGGACCTTGCGGAGGGGTTTTTGTGTGGAGGATGAGGTGGGCCGGGAACGCTGAAGGCCATCCTCGGAAGGCAAACACACATGCGTCTATTCCTCGAAAGGCAAACACCATCATCTTCACCTTCTCCCTATTTGACGACATTCGATATCTGTCACCCTCGGTTGGAAAATATTAGCTTTGATCAGGCGGCTCTCCTCGTCGGAGGTCACAGCTTGTGCAGGCGGCGCTGGCAGTGGATCTAATTGAATAAATTACTCGATTATTGATGACCGAACTGGAAGCTGCACGGACCGAGGGATGAATTCCTGCTTCGGCGACTCTCAGATAGATTCTGATTTTCCATTAAAGATTGACGAAAATAGCATATCCACCATATCCTTGCTCGTCGCGCACACTTACTGTGGCTCTCGCTTCGTGCAATATTGATTCCACGGATATGGATTTCTCCCCTCGCAGCACGGCTAGAGCTAGAGCTATTATTGAAAAGTGTTCACTTACCGGCTCGCCTTCGGACGAAACCCGGCATCGGACAATAAAGATTTATATTGCTTGTCGTCAAAAATTCGCATGTTTTATGTATGCCAACGGATGACAATGGAGGCTGTGTGGGGTGGCGTAAGGATTCACTTCCCGTAGTCGGATTTACATTATTTATTTTTCACTTCTTGGAATCATTGCAGTTCCCGGCGGAAAACCAACGTCTCATCCTACGAGGGGGTTGGAGAAATTCGTCGAACGGCCCTTGCAACCCCAGCACTAAATTCGGACAAGTCAGCAGTAATTTTAAAACGCGCGACCTTTTCGGAGCTCGCATAAATCTCGCCCATTCCCCGGCGTCGTCACCCCCGTGGACGCGCAACGTTTAATGTGCATTGTTGGCAGGAATTAGCCACTTAAAGCCCCACACGGCGCCGGGCAGGAGATAAATTAGATTTACGCTGTGGAGTAAATTAAAATGTTCAATTAAAAGCACGACCCGGTCCACCGGTCCGGGTGACTCGATAAATCCGGGATAATCGATGGATCACTCGGCACGCCGGCCCAACTCATGCCATCGGAATGCACTCACCCGCACGAATGTGGTTGCGGACAGGCGAAAGGATGCACGAAAATGGCCATTGAAACCGGCAGCCATCGGAATCCGAAGATTCGGGGACAGACGAAACTGGCGAAATGGCTAAGTAGTTCTTAATTTGTACCGATCGCAATCAACAGAATCAGCGCCATTTGCCCCGGCCCAGCCAGGTGAGAGCATTCGGTGTCGGTGAAAGTTGTTCAATTAAATTTTGCTTCCAGTGCATCGCAGTGGGCTATACATTACACTGCACCACCACCATGGCAACCACGCTCTCCACCCGGTGCCGGGACCTGGCGTGGATCCCGGGATGGAGAGACAGTTTTACTGAAATTGGGAGTGTTCGGTTTATTTATCGCATCCGAGTTTGCGGTGTTGCAGATTGGCTTTTTCTGTTTTCACTCGGACAGATTGACGTAGTTGCTGCTCGTCGCTGCAGTTGCTCCAGTGAGCGAGCTAATGGTTGCTGTTGGTGATTCCACACCGCCGGAATGTGGCTTTTTGGACTGTGTTTCACATGATCAAGATACCAGCGGTCTACCTGTTGGTGTGTTTTATTCGTGCTGTGTTGTTTTTGTGTCATTCAGGACCTCAAAATACTTTGAGCGTATGGTATTTTAATGATCTTTTCTAAATATACGCAAGCGTTTGATACTGTCTTATATCAAATCCATTATGTTTGTAAAAAGTACTTTTTCAGTTAATCCTCTATAGTTTTTCAACTTTATTTAGAAGTGTTTTTCTGGCTATCTTTTTTTCTGGAGCTATCGTTTATGCTATTCTAAAGCTCTTCAAAGTTAAAACTCAAAAGATACTTTTTATAGCTTGTGTGTATTTTTGCCCATTTTCAAATCTATTTTTATCGCAACTTTCCATCCTTCGTCCTTTCACACCGTGGCAGCTTATATACTTTCTCAATTGCTTTACTCCTCTGAATATTCCACTACTTCCGCCACGCTAGAAAGAACGGTGGCAGAGTGAGCAACTTTGGAGAATGCAATCGCGACCTACACGCGCTAACACTGACCTAGCGCCGCAAGTGTCAATATCGGTTTCCCTGCGCTTTCGCGCAACTTTCCTAAGCTCTCGGAGGCGAACGAGTGCTCCTTAGACGAGGCATAAACTACGAGCGTCTCACACGCTGGCGTATGTTGAACTTTGTTGTGATAAGTACGGCGAAGCAAAGAAAAGGAGCTTCCGATCCGGGACGCGGACCGTTCGAAAGCGTAAAATCGATACACCCTCCGCAGTGTCCGTAATCGTCGTCGCCTTCGGAGCTGTCCGGTCCGAAATGAGAAACTAAGTATCGAATAAAATTTATGCACTTTTGATGAATTTATAGTCCCAACAAGTCCCCCCACGGGGGATTACAGTCTGCGCGCTGCACCCGTTGCGGTGCATTGAATTCCAAATCCCACACGATCCCAGCTAAACTTTCCCGCCGGTCCCGCCGGGGCTTTCGCTGACGAGGTTGTTGAATGCGACAGTTGGTACGAGCCGGTAATGAGAAGTAACGCCGGCCAGCGGCGCCGAACCGTTCGGCTTCCATAAAAGCGGATAAACACATTCCTGGCCTTCCCCATGCTCCGCTGGAGAGAAGTCGCTGGAGAGTGTGGAATTGGATTTATTCGGTTTCGTCGGTTTCGGAAGTCAGCATCGGCGGGATTGGGGTGGACGGCTTTTTTCTTCTCTCCCCACTTCTCGCCGGGTGTCTTTTGCCCAGCACGCAAGGAGGCAAACGTTTGGTCGTGGTGCGATAAGGGCCCGACTCGGCTTTAATCCAGTAAGCAACCGCTCGGGGGAACCGCGGACGGATGGCGCACACTTTGCCGGAGGTTTAGCACTGAATAGGCGGCTCGTAATAAGTCGTCTGGTGAATGATTTCGCTTAAGCTGCCGAGGCCACAATAATTTCCCAACCACGCGAGCGGCTTCAGCGCGATACATTTGAGTTGAGCGCTTGGTGCCCAAGCAGCTCGATCTTTCAGCTATTTGTCACCTCAACAACCGTATAAATAATATTTTTAATTAATCAACCCATAAATGTGGTCGCGCACGCATTGGTTAATAATTAATTTGCCCTGTTCGACGGTTTTTTTTGCCAACCCGGTTTTTAGCATTCCATAGTTTTGATTAATGCCCCGAACCAGGTTCAAACCCAGCTTGTTTTATTGGATGACAAACGATGACAAACTATTGTGACGCGGTTCCGCTTCCTTCCTCCACAAGCGTGTCAGCGGGTACAATTTATTTCTTTTGGTTTTGCCTTTCGACTGAAGTTCGCAAATCAATTCACCTCACCTAACAAAGCACGTGAAACGAAATCGATGTATACACAACACATTGAAAGGCACCGGGAGGATGGAAACGGGCAAACAATATAAATTTACCCAACATGAAAGCAAAAACACTGAAACCTTTTTAGCAGTACGAATCGGGCGGACCGTGGAGCAAAAAAAAACCTCTAGCAAATGATTCTGATTGCAATAACACGACGAAAACAAACTCTCGCCGTAGTGAATTTTCCCGACGCGATAAGAGAGTTTTTCCGTCTCTTAAAACCCAACGAAAAAAGGAAACGTTTGCAAAATTAAAGAGGATATTTTCGAGAAAATCCACTTTCCTCTTACTTGCGGCGGGGTGGGCGGCTTTGCGACCGAGGCGTTCCAATAATTCACCCACACACACACGCACACACAAACACAGTTGGAACCGGCGGAAAAACTTTGAAAAGCCATCCGCAGAAGATTGAGACGGGACAAAAAGGGAAATAAAATTTGCATTCGCTACGCGGGTGGGCCAATCCGGTGTGCCTGCCACGAACGGCACCTGAAACCGGAACGGTAAGGACAGGAAGTACTCACACTCGCGTGCACACACACACACACATACAATGTCTTCGATTTGATCGAGGATTTCGATTGACTTTTATCCATCGATTTTCTCTCCACACACACAGTAGCGCAGCTTCACCAACGGCCAGGCGTTTGTGAGGAGGGAGTTGAGTGGGGGGAGGGGGGGTGGAGGGAAGACTTGAACCGATAAGAAGGCACGCGAAACCCGAGGTACACTTATCTTTCGAGACGATTGCAAACCGACGAACCGAGAGCGGCCGAGTGCGGCGCTTCTGCGGAATGCTCGAGGACGACGTGCCTTTCTTTCCGATGCGATCGACTTCTTTTCGATTTCATCAGCTCTCGAGCGTACGCACACAGGGAAGGGAGCATAAATAAGCCACTCATCACGCGGCGAGTCGATTCGTCTCGCTGCGCGCTTGTGCTCATAAGGGGACACATGAAGCTGCCGCAGGTTTTATGCACGGGAAAAAGGGACAGAAATCGTCGTCGAGACGGTGTACCAGTGTGCGTACACCGTGATTCGATCCGGAGTGATTTTTAAGGACTATCATCATAATCATTTTCTCATGACCGGGGAGGAAACCCGCACGGCGAGTTGTACTCTTTGCTTCATTTAAATAACATATTTCGAAAGGTGCCTCAGAAGGGTGCTCAGGCGGACGGCTCTTGTGAGTCGGGGCAGATATTTTTCACCACCCCGTGGGCCTAAGGCTACCGATCCAATTGTTTGCTAACCGAATGGGGCGGGGAGTTTTTTTTTTCTACCAATTCGCTAGTCTTTGAGTGGAAAGATGAAAATACCGTCTCCTACACACCATCGTTACCCATTCGGCTGCTGGAACCGAGCGCCTGAAGGTATGCAAGACCGAGTACAAGCGAAGAAATGAAACGTTTTATGGAGAATGCGAGCGCGGTAGCGGGTTGTTGACATGTAATTTGGGCTCGCAGATTCCGGAATGGGATTATGAGATGTGATTAAATCATTGCCGCGCGAGCGTGCGGCGATATGCTTCCGTTCCGCCCATGGGTTGCTTTGATGGAGTTTTCCAAAAGAAAAGAACATCCCACCTATCAACCGCAATCTGCGCGCTGTGTCGTAGCCTGCTTCGATGGCGGTGTATTTTAAAGCTTCGAAACATGTTTTGAATCGTAATTGGTTCGATTACGGCACCACGACGGCGTGTGTAACAAATGACGCCGGGTTCTAACCCCCCCGGACTTACCGAGTCAATGGAATCGTTCTCCAGCGCTCCGCGACAGGAGTTTTAATTTGCTCCAACCCGAGTGTACCGTATCATATTCTGCGCCCGTGCTCGAAGGAAGCACTTTATGCGCTACGCCACGGCAACTGCCGATGCAATGCGCGGCGTGTGCAGCTGATGGTGTGGCCTACAGGCGAACGGTTGCGCTTTGCGAGGCGAAATCGAATTATCGCCCCGCCCTAGCGCTCCCAGGCGCCCGGGCCCGAATGGGACACCGGTGAAATCAGTTTTAAATTGAAAATCGGTACCAGAATCGGAAAGCTGTCCGAATGTGCAACACCCTGCGCCGGGCACAATCGGTCCCCTGCTCACTGTAACATCACGTATTTTATCTAACCCGGAGCTCTCACTTCCGGTCCAGCGACGGAGGCGATACAGCGATCCCGACGATACCCGCCGTACGGACGACCGAAGGCATCGAAGTTCGGGACCACCGACCGTACCCTCCCGGGAGGCGACGGGGTGCTCGAAATGTGCGACCCGGTTCCGTTGCAATGCAACCTGACGGCGGGAGAGCGTCGGATGAGTGCACCAGGTTGGCAATAATTTCCTCCTTTTTATAACCCAGGCGTCGTCACCGACGGTCCAAGCAGTAGGAAATTGTTTTTTCCAGTGTCGCTGCTTTTCCTTCCGTTCCAGCGCTGGCTGATCGGATGCTTCGAATCCGGCACCGAACCGTCCGAACTGCAACAAGTATCGACTTTTGTTTTATTTATCGCTTTTGTAGCCTCCCGAGAGATTAAAGACCTGGGGGCGTCGGGGGGTCCGGGGTTGCGATGGTTCAGGGTTTAAAGATAAATTTAAACGAACAATCGACACAATTTATTGTGAGGAAACATCCAAAGACAAATTTCGCCTGCTATCTCGCTCTCTTTCCCTCTCATACAGAAGTTTAACTTGTTTGTTTCGGACGGTTCTAGGCTTGATTGTTCAAAAGGCATTAAGTACATACCGAAAACTCCTTCACGTTCTTAAAGACCCATAACGGGGTCCTGTTGTTCTAGGCAACGAAACGTTCCATTCGGGTGGAAATTCTCACGCTCCACCTGCACGAAGCACGGAGTTTGTGTAGCGCTCGAGATTTTGGCAGCCACATGCCATCGCTCATCGCTCGGAAAGTCCGAGATCCAATCGACAGGTAATTAATTCGATACACAAAACCTCCCAGACGATCCGGGTTGTGGGCCGGGTTGATGATGGAAATCAGCAATAAACATCCAGCTCGAGGGGGATGAATCGGTAATAGGTGAGCAGTTCCGCGAAATTGTTTTTAGTTTTGTGCGTGAACATTGCGGCAGATCGTGCCGCAGAAAAGGACTGTGAACCGACGCCAGATGACTGTTGCCCTTTCTGCTGCCGCGCAGGCGGTTGTTCGCGAGAAGCTTGAAGACTCTGTTCGATTTCGTCCAAAATGGGGAGAATCGAAGAGGGTGGGACTCAGTTTTTATTATATGTTGAAATTCTCTTTCTCATAGCAACCTCAAGAGATAAAATCTTCCAACTATCACCTTTCAGTAGATGGCGCTTATTCGTCTTGCTTTAAAAACGTTCATTATCAGAAAAAGATTGATCCACTTCCATGTTCCTCGGTGCCAGTTTGCGGTACCGATCGTCCACGCCGCCACCACAACCGAAGACGATGATGAATAGTATTAATTATTCGAGCTGTGTGCAGTCGTTGGGAAACTTTGGCACAAATCTTCGCGATACACTGCGCTCCCTTTGTTACTGGTCGTGGTAGAGATCCTGCCCGCTGCGTCGGGGAGCCAGCGATGGGAAGGTTGCGTCTGACAAATCACCCAGAATGAACGAACCGAACCGTCACCATCCCATGCGGTCCGCTTCTTCCCTTCACGCTTGCAAAACAAAGCAGCTCTTCTGCACACGCGAAGATAGGGCAACCGCAAACACCACACACACACACATAAGGCACTGGCACTGGGTGACGATGGCTTCGTTTCGTCAGTCGAACGCACGTGTGGGTGGCTACAAACAGAAGCTACCAGAAACAAAACACTACCAACAAAAAAAAAGTGCTGCCGAAACTTTGCCTCCACCGGGGGTTTCTAGTTGACGGCACATTTTTGCGGTTGACAGGGAGTGTTTCTGCGCGTGAAGGCAAAATCTAGTTTATAAATGTATTCAATTGAAATCCTCGCACCGCTGCTCGCGGTGTCGCACCAGATCACCGTGTGCCGCTCACTCGCGGAAAGTTTTCCCGAAGTCATCGTACTAAATACCGCCGTACCTGGATTTGCACCTTAAGCCACGGGAAGCACGCGATGGATGGGGAGCTGTTCGGAATGCCTCACCTCGATTCTCACTCGATCGTGTCCGTGTTGGCAGGTTGCAGGTTGTGCAAAAATGTATAAAATAGGTACCGGGACGAGGAAACTTCCATAAACCTCTCATTTGCAGAACGAACACTTGTGGAAGGTGAACAAAAAAAAAGACGCAGATGAGCTGGAAAGAGTGCTGGATGCAAATGAAAGCCTGTGAATAACACTGTTGTGCCGAGTGCAGGAAAACAGGAAAAACAGACTTAAAGCGATTGCAAAACACGGGAGCAACATGACTCAATGAAACTTGATTTCTTTGAAAGCTGCGACAAACACGTTCTTATCAGAGCTTTCATGCAGACTTGGAGTAAAAATATCCTGCTCACAACAGAGAAAAGGATAATCGTGACTTTTGCACAAGTTGATTGTGTGCGTGACGTGTGAATGTTAATAAAAACATAATGTCCAAACTTCACGTTCAAGATCACCTGCAGCCGGGCGGCGTGGAGTCGCTTCTCCCGCTCCCTAATCATCATTAGCGCTATCTCTCCGAGATCAGAACAAATGGGCACAATATCAATATAGACATTTCTTGCCGCTGTTCGCATCGATCGGGCTCGCGCTCTTAATCCGCCTTCCGAGCAAGCCCCAGCCCAGCAAAACAGTCCAAATAACTGCCACCGAATGACAAATGGGACCTCATTCGGCCTGTTCGTGCAAGAAAACATGGATCATTACGGATCTACACCGAAAATGCCGCTCTCATACATGAACTTTGCGGGCCGGCGGGATGAAGGTGACCGAAAGATGATTGAGTAGTGCGCTACGGTGGCAAATGTTGCGACCATTACTCATTTCTCGCGTCCATTAGGTTGGTTCGGTTCGGTTCGAGCCGCCCGAAACGTCCGGGCGAGCGAAAGATTCATCCGCCTTTCAACCAGTCAACGCCCCAGTCTCTTCTGCTAACGTCAGCCTCTCCCTCCTCCGTAAAGTATGCACCGTTTCCACGGCAGTGAGCATAAATTAAAACTTTTCGCAAAACAAAGTTTATCATCCGAGCGGGCGCGGGGCGCGAAAACTTTCCACCACCCCCACCCACATCCAGGGGCCCGTTTCGAAGAATGTAGTGGCAGCGGCCAGCGTGGAAGCTTTAATTATGAACTCCGATAGTGACAAATCGTTTCCAATTTATTGCTTCTGACAGCGAAAGCGTATCGAGCGTTGGAAAGAAAGTTTGCACCCGACGGGAGGGCCCGCGCCCGGTACGGCGAAAGACATCTCGCGCCCTTGCCGGGTGCTTGTTGTGAAACAATTTGCACGAGGATAGTTCGCAGGAATTGGTTATTCAATATTCAATTACCACTGCCACGAGGCAACGGCGCGCTTTCGCTTACAGCAGGCCAGCCGGACGCAGACCGGTTCAAAGGGCCATGGCCTGTTTTTGTGTGCCGCGCGGGACACGGTACGAACACTTCCCGGGAAATCCAGCCGCCCGCGGGAAGGATATAAAAATAACGACGCATTATTAGAACCGGGCGGCGTATTGAAATCAATGGCATCATGCCCTGGCTGCAGCGGACAAAAACGGAAACGGAACGCCGACTCTCAGAGCAGCTTCGCCGACTGCATACATTCGGGAAAAAACGCATCTGGGGAAAAATCGAGCGATCCATCCCACCGGGGCTGGGGGATGTGATTAGCAGGCCCGTTTTTGGAATAATCCTGCGAATAAGACAAACACTTGCGCCACGGAGACGGGGCCCGGTTGGGATTTAAAGTTCGGCTGCCCCAGTTTCGCAAAACTATGCTCCGAATGGCTTAAAAACTTCCCCAACCCAAACTGTTTGCCTTCATGCGCTGCTTTCGTCCGATTAGAGCAGAGAGGGGCCAATGTGCATATTATTGCTGGAAGTTGTTCCGTACGGGAAAGGCCGGCCGGCTTTAATGGAATGTTTTTGCTCAGTGGAAGGAAGAAATGGTGCGCGTTTGATGTACTTTAAAAGCATTAGTGCATAACCCAGAACGAAGAACTATAGAGTTAGGAAAAATCGGATGCGTCAAAGTGCTTCCAACTCCCATTTTTCGTCATATGTATTCAATCGGGCCTCTTTTAAAGAGGTATAAGTCTAAATTGGCTTAACAAATATAACTGGCCCGACGGTATATCTGTCCCGAACGTCCCGTTTCGACGAAACGTATCCTCCTGAAACATGAACCCATCCTCTCCGTGCCATGGAATTCCTCACAATCGTACGAGCCGCCATCGGAGAGCGTTTTCTTTTAAGTGTTCAAGGAATGGCAAAAATGCTAATTTCGGTTTATGGTGCCGGTTGTTTCTCTTGCTTGCCCAAGCCCCCCGCATACTATTGTCACCTGTCACGTCGAAATCAAAGGCTTGCCCGAGGCTAATCCCCTACATGTCACCGAAGCGCATCAAACGCAGTTTACCTTTTCTTTGGCCCGGAGGTAACACAATACGCCCCGAACGGGATTTCTTCTCGTTTGGCGAGGGTGCGGACCGTAAATTCCTGACGACGGCAGGCGCCGAACTCGAAACCCGAAACGAGCTGTCTATTTTCAAATCACCATGCAGCCGTCGTTCTGATGGCTATGATTTCCGGCCCGCTCGAGCCCCTCTCGCACGCCACAAGGACACGGACGATACGATCGTGTGCAGTAAATCTTTGATTAGAGCCACTTTCACCGTTTTTGGTGAAAGAGTGAGAGAAGAGGGGAATAAAATATCATCGTAAAAGACAGAGATTCACATTTCGCATCCCTCCCCACAGCGCCGGGGACGACTTCAAACGTAATTTCATCGCTACCTTAAAATCCCTTCCGGTCCCGGCGTCATAAAGTGGCAGCAGCGAGCAGGAGCGAAAGAACAAGGCACTGCGAAACGAGATTTATCACGCATTATGAATGCATTTAGTACTTTATTAGCTATTATTGCCGCTCTCATTTCACGGCTATCGCTTCCGCAGCCTTCCGAGTGTGGGGGAGGTGTTCTGTGAGCGTTTTTGTTCCGGCGTCCCCGGGCGGGTGGATGGGCCCGGGTGGGACGGTGGCCTACAACATTTGATGCATGGCTGAGTTCTGTAGCTGCCGTCAGTTTGTGTCTTTGATCTTTCTCCCGTCTCGGTACGATAGAACGATTTCACCAACCGGCCGCGCGCTCCGGCTAATGCTTTTTCCTACCAATCAGCGTTTGTGCTGACTGGGCGGTGGGTGGGCGAACGGGTGGTTCGCCCCGTTCCCACTGCCGGCCAGTGCGCTCCGACGTTCCGGCACAACGGGCGATGTTCTGGGCAATTAGATTAATTATACATTCCTTGGTGGTATCCCGTTTCCTTCCGGTCTGCGGAGCACATCGATCGTGTTCCCGGCGCTGCCCGGTGAGGCTGCGAGTCGGCCAGACGAGAAATGCATCAGAATGTTTAATATTCGGTCATTTAACCAGCAATTCCAATTGAGGCTAATCAATACGGTCAAACTGTGCCACTCCACGGGTTAGCGCACAGTATTTTATTAATGCAATAAGGAACTTTAAATCAGCCACGCAGAAGATGGCGAGAGCTTTGTTTGTAGCATTATTAGAGATGGCGGCTAGAGGTGGAAGAATGGATTCAGGTTGCAAAACCCGCCCCAGCAGTGAGGCAAATCAGTGCGATCGTTGCGATGTATCTTTCCGGCCATGCATCACCCGTTCGCTGCATTATTCAGCAACCATCATGCACGTTCCATTCCATGTCGGTGCAAACATGACATGCCTGGGCTCGAGTGCACAATACTCGCCAAAGGCGCAAGGACACCCGAGGACAACTCTCGGCAGTGGCCAACCGCTGCTGGGTTCCCTTGCGGTGCGGTGAAATAATTTAATGGCTGTAAAATGGGGTACTAAATAATGTTTCCCTTTCATCCCAGCTCCCCACGCAACGCAAACAACCAACCGACGATTGATGCTGACGATGGCGATGGCGACGACTTGTGTGAAACCGTGCAGATGCAGCAGTGGAGATAAATTTCTGTGAACATGATCGCCGAACGGCTTGGGAACTGCGGTTTGGGACAGAAGGTGGGTTTTTTCTTCTTTTCTTCAAAGAAACCCAAGCAGCTTTGATTGAGATGCTAGGGCTGGGTGCTAGTTGTTATGGGTCGTAAACAGGCTCATGAATGAAGTGTAGCGCTTCACGCGAGAGTTATGTTGCGATTAATTAAACGATTGCAATGGATTTTAACAGACCATGATTGTAATGATTTCAATCAAGTCTAATTGGTGATTTCTATTGAACAATCGCAGCTAATGAGCTTATTTTTTCGTACTCTTTGCGTGTTTGCTAATGATTGTGATGATTTTTAAATCAGATATGTCTGAAATGGATGACAAAACGATTGTTTGAAATGGCTCGATTATGTTCGTTAGAACATGCCCATTTGATTTGTCTTATTAGTCGAAGCTATCCTTCCTTCTATAGTTATATTTATCCTAAATGGCTACAAACAAAATGCAGATTATTTTGTCCCAATAATAATTATCCTAATCACCCATTTTCAATGTTGGAGGTTTTGACTAAATACAGATTATTATTGAAAAAAAACGGTCGTAAACGGTTCAACATGCCATAACCATTACTAGAGCTTTATGACTCAAGGATCATAGTTCCAAAAATAAAATAAAGAATAGCAAACACAAAAACTTACTTGGCAAAAACTACAATAAACCCAAAAAAAACTCATACAATAAAAAATCGTTTTTGTGACAACTGTGCGACATCACTCAAATATACTTTTATTTATTGACCACAATAAAAGCCACACCACGTTTCAATCACGGATGATCTGATCCTCATCGTGTCGTGCTTGTGCCGGCTTTACGCCGCCTGTTTCGCGATGTTTAAGATTAACTTCGCCCACATTACGATTCCACGTCCATTCCGCGCCCGGCTCCCCGGCAGGCAGGCAATTACCTTTTGTTGTGTGCTTCCCGTGCTTCCACCACCCGGTGTTGATTTATTTGCCAATCATGTAAGCCTCCGCGTGCAGTAAAATAAAAAGTTTACCATTTTATGCGACCCAATAACGGGCGGTTGACGAATCAATCCCGGCGCACGGTGATCAGGCGGATGTATTCGGACCGCCGGACCAAGTTTTTGCCCAGCGACTTCACTCAACGTCAGCAGATGCTTTCATCCGTCCGCCGGGGACCGGGGCCTTCGTTATGATAGTTGAGATCTATTCATCCAAGACATATTTCAACGGGCGAAGGACAGGCCCGTTCCGCTGCCCACCGAAGATCCCGGGATGACGATGGCCAACTAATAACGCAACTCGGGTGTAGCCTTTCTCGGGAAAGGCGATTGTCATTCTTTCCCTACGAGGAGCGCCATTATGGGGAGACAGAAGCACACACAAGCAGAACGCACGCACACATCCCACGAGCTAATGTTGTGCGCGATGATGGCGTCGTTTTGTGCGAGAAGAGAAAATTATTACCCAATCCGTTCGTCTTGGTCCGGTCCTTCGGCGGAGATGGCGACGCGTTCTGGTAATCATGTTCCGGTAATCGTGAACGCTGCCTCTGCCGGGACTAAATGGAGTCGGACTAATGTCACCGAGCGGGGCAGCGAAAGTCGTCATCATGATCGTGATTTATTGCATTCTTTTCTATTGCGCCCCCCCCCCCCCCCCTCCACAAACACACATCCATCACACAGTCGCAAAACTTTTGCAAAACTTAATTTGTCGTTTGCCCGTACGGCAACGGCCCCGATTAGTCAGAGTGTCGGAGCTTTCAATTCCGCGCATTGCGCAATCTAATGCGTCTTTGTCCGCTGCCGCGGCTCCTTGCGTGGCGCTAATGACGATGGCGCGGCACCCATCCGAAGCTCTAAAATATGCGTCCAACTTTCATTAATGCAGCCACTCGTCACTGTCAAACGACGGGACCATCGGGCGTTGGCCATTGTAAATTATGCAACTGGCTGTCTATACTTGCGTCTGTGTGTGTGTGTGTGTGTGTGTGTGTGTATGGAGGATGGATGTGTGCGTGTACGGCAAATGGCTTCGATATGTTGCCGTGACTTCTTGTCGCTCAAGGCTCATTAAAATCCTTCTCAGTTGGCTGTTAACACCTCCCACTCTCTCTCTCTCTCTCTCTCTCTCTATCCCACCCACTCCCATTTCCATCCTACACACGGTGAAGAGAAAATGGCTTTTTCCTTGGCACGCCGGGTGTATGTTGTGGGTGTGGGTGGTCGTGAGGAAGAAAGATCATTATCATTGCTTGTGTTATCTCATTAGTGCCCGCCGTACAGCGCGATAGTTGCAAGCGGAATGGCAAGAAACATGAACGACCACGGAAGAGGAGGAAAAGCCCGGCAAAACGGACAAGAAGTGCAGTGAGTTTCTTAAAAACCTTTACGAATCTTCACCAGCTCTACCGGCGGAAAATCAAACGAGGAAGCAAAGTCGTCCCTAACGACGAACTATCGTCTCACCCCCGACCACGGGTGGATGAGGATTGTAATGGTGCGCCTGAGAGCAACAGCGACGAAAAAGAAAAAAAAGCGAAGAAGACTGTATCGCAGCATTTCATCGGCAGCGGAAAATTTTATCACTTTTCCTGAACTGATCGCTCAGGCTTCTTATAAAGCGCGCGCTGCTTCACCGTGGGTCGGGTCTTCTCTGTACACTTTACATTACAGTTTTCTGCGCTGGCTTTTGTATCCCGTGCCCGGAAGCGGTATCAGCGCGCGCTCCGTCTCGAAACCCAGCTCGAAGCGATTACGAGTAATTATCTTCCTGCGAGTGAAAAGGATTTCATTTTATGTTTGCATCCACCCGGCTAGCTCCACCGAAGAAACTAAAAGTACAGTGCAACGCTCGACGCTTGTCGTTCGAGGGTTTTTGCGCCCGGCCAGGTGCAGAACTGAGGCAAACTTAATGGCCTGCACGCGAGGGACGCAGCCAAAATCAATCAGGTTTAGCGCAGCGACGGATAAAATGGCGCTTTCGCAATTAGACGGGTGGCCCCGGAGGGATCGATGGACGATATTAGTGGATTTAATGGATTTCTTCGTCTGTTGCCGGATTGGTGTCGCGTCATGTACAATACTATACGCATTGTTTTCTTTTCATTGTGTTAAACGACCTGTGCTGAATGCATTTTGAGGTAATTGCGTTCATGGTGTAACCTTGTTAAGCCTACAACTCCTGTGTAGTCTTCACAGTTCCTCAAAACAACCTTAAATTGCACGGATTATCACTCATTCCCTTTGCACGCTGGTAAGAATGCGGTAAAAACGAATCGAAGCCACTAACCGTCGTTTACAGCCTTGGGCTATTTTTCTTCGTAACCATTCCATATCGTTTGCGGACAGACCCTAGTGTACATCACCCTCACGGCTAAGTCCAACTACAAATCTCTGCATTGTACGAAGCGAGCGTTTTTTTTTTGCCCCCTCTCAAGACCGATCCTTTCTCGCAGGTGTGATCCCCACTCGTGAGCCACTGCTCGCGGGCAGGACGGAATCAACGACCGACGGTCCTACCGATACGGGCCGGTTAATGTCATTCGTGCCGCATCGAGGCACTTTTTGTGGTGCGCAAAACGGTACGCGAATGTGGCGCTCCGATCGGATGCAGATTCGTATAACTCAATGCTCGGTCGGTCGGTCGGTATCGCTTAAGGCGCTTGTTTCGGTTGGAACTCAAGAACGTGCGCCGGGCCATCTCACACTTCCGGAGACCATTGTCCGGCTGGGTGGTTTTTAACCGTGCGCTATCCATTGTGTTCCGCCTGGAACGGTGCACGGGGCTGGAGTACCGCGGATTAGCATCGGATTATTTGCCCACCCCGGAGCCCGGGCAGTGTCTGTCGGTTTCGTTTTCTACTACATTCGCCGCGAGTCCCGCCCAACGCTGCATGCAGCGTGTCCCGGAAGGGGCACGTCAAACTGCAAATGAATTGACGTTAACCCGACGCTCCGGGAAGGTCATTCGTCACAATCCGATTAGTGCAGGTTGGAAAATGGGAATCCGCAAACACTCATCATCACGGCGTACGCGAATGGCCTTATAACCACGGCGTTTGCATCATTTGCATCATCGCTGTAAGCCCGTTGCGCTCTGTGGATCGGAAACTATCGGCGGAAAAAATCCGATGCTCGCCCGTTCGCCCGGCAAACTAACAAGCGCAATGTATATTTTAAAACCGTCCTTCCCAACCGGTTGATCGGCCGCTGCTGCTGGGCGGCTTTTGTGTTCGCTTCCCTTCAGCGTGGGTTGCCGACTAGCGCTTGCGAGCTTTCTTCGGTGCTTGACTTAATGATTGTTCTGCTGGCTCCGGCTGAGCCGGTACGGTGGAACAATTATGATTGAATTTGGCCCCATGAAAGGAACGCGTGGAACGCCGAGCAGACGGCACTCGGCAGCGGGAAAACTCATCAGAAGAATGAAAACTTCGCTACCTGGTACAATATAGACACACACACACACAAAAGCTCGCCTTGATTGGGAAAATGCAACCACTCGGTTCAGGGCAGAAAAATGGTGAGCTCCGCGGGTTCCGCGCGGCACGTGTACCTGCTCCACGTATCCGGGTCGCGGTGCCACGAAACGCGACTCGCTTTTCTTTAATAACTTTCGCGGAACGTGCTTCATCAGTGAACGGAGGAGCCCAGGCACATTGTTGCGACAAAGTTGTACATTTTAGCATATAATACCTATTGTGCTGTCGCGCAACTGCGACGGTGCGGCCAACAATGATGACGCCGGCGAAAAAGAAACGGGCCCGTATCGATGACCGGACGCGCATGGGTTGAAGTTGCGTTAAATATTAAGCACTGGCACGGTGTCGAAAAACTCACCGCAAGCTTTTCTCTTTTGAGCCGTGACAGCCCACAAACTGTCGGTTCGATTTCGTGCGATTGTATCATTCTTTTATTCGGCTTTCGCTTCGAATGGAGAATGGAGGAAAAAGTTCGTGTTCGGGGCCCGATGACGAGGCGGAAATAAGACTGCCGGCCGATAGTTTGGCCGAGTCCTTTTCGGTGTGAAGTTTGCTGGGAATACAATTACATCGCATCAGCAGGAACTACCCGGCATCGGCTTTGTGCGGTGAGCATTATTTCCTATTTTACTCCAGAAACTTCAAACGAGGTGTTTGAGTTGGGTCGTATCGGTTTGCAAGCGATTGAGGTATTGAATGTGGTTTAAAGTTTGTAGAGAAATCTTTGAGAGGATGTTTTTTTTTAAGAATTGAAACGATATTAAAAATGAAAATAAATAGTTCCATACAGAAAAGTTGACAAACCATTCGTGCCGTAAAGAAAAACAAGAACATCACACATCGGGCTAGGGTGTCTCGCTGCATCCTTTCCATGCGCCGCCATAAAGATGCGTATTTATGGTCGTCTAATTCTACTTGTGATTTTTATGGCTGATTTATTCATGACACTCGCACCACTCGTGTGCCACTCGTTGGCGTCGCCCAATGGGCTGGGACTAGAAGTGCATTTTTAAAAGACGTGCCAAGGCTCCATAAAACCGAGCGCCCATCACTTTCGGTCGTAAAGTATAAACTGTAAAGTGTCTCGGTGGAGTAAATCTCTATTTGATGATTGGTGTGATTTATGCTTGCAGCGGAGTTTTCGGTGGCCGAGCGTTTGCGCACAGCGATTTGTTTGGGACTGGATGTAAAATATTCAATCTCCTTTAGCCATTCAACCCGGTTTTCACCCGTCCACCGGGTGGATTATTAATATAAGCTGTTTAATGCGCTGTTGGCACGCGGTTTTCGGTTGAGTTTTGCTTGTTGCGACAGGGTTTTCCACTCCGGGAGCATAATTTTAATGGACCAAAGGCAAACAAAACCATCGATTTGAGACTGAGCCTCAAGTGGAACATTGGGAAAGCGAAATCAATAAGCACCAGTATCAATCAAACAATGAGCTGTCCGGTCCTGAGCCATAATCCCGGCGACAAATTAAGCGAAACTCCACGGTAAGAAGATTAGCAATAAAGTCGACCAGCTCAACCGATTTCAGCATGCAATTTGAGTGTCATTCTGTTTGTAAAAAAGTTAGCGACCAATTCAGACGGATATCCAGTTCGCGATGGGAAAGTCCACTAAGAAAACATTCCCACGCTAACGAAGGATTCTTTTGCGAACCAAAAAAAAAAAACAACAACCGTGCGCTCGTTAAATTATAAGTGGAAATTATCCCTCTCTTCAAAATATGCGTGATGTTTAGTGGTTAGTTAGGTTAGTTCGATCCTAGTCCGCTTACGGTTCAGGAAACTTCTTGGAAAATTATTCTTCACGCGTGCTACCGTGCAGTTCTTGCGCCCCCGAAAAACCAACCGGGAACGCCAATTTATGGCTGCTACGGACGGTTTCGTAGGAATATTTTATTGCTGGGGAATCGAAAATCTGAAAAGAAATCGCGCTTGGTAACGCGGTCGTTACGTGGGGCTGCCCGAAATGTATGGAACCGTGATGGAAAATCCCGGAATCGCTTTTCATTCGATTGCGCGCGCGATACGAAATGTTTACAAAACGTTGCGTTGATCCCTGTTTGCCGAGACAGGGGTTGGAAGTTTTGGGGGCATTTTTAGTGTGTTTTTTTTTCTTCTCTTGATTCGTTAGCCAAAGTGTAATAAAATAACAGTGGCAATAGTTGGGCATATTTCCTGATGGGCTTTGGATTACGGTGCGAGCGTTTATGTTTTAGTTTAGGGTTTTTTTCCTGTGCCTTCTTCTCACTCTGCTACCAACTAGGATTAGAACTCGATGGTGATGAATAAATTATTGCGCTTGGGATTTATTATTTGAGCTCGCGCCTGTTGTTTGTTTGGACGGCGTTTGGCCGTTCAGGTGTATCAATGGATTTTAACTGGAAGGAATACATTATTGAACTGTCGGGAGAGGGTAACTGGGATGAATAATGTGTTGTATTTCATATTTCAGAAGAATTTCACCACCAACTTTCACCCAACCCTGAATTATGCTTTAGAGCTGAACAACAGTTGGGCAATCACGCTTAATCTGCATGCATTCGAAAGTATTGTCAAAAGTAGTATACATTTTGGCGTAGTGTTGGTTGCACGAAGTTTTATCATAAATTTACCAAGTAAACCCAAAAGTATGCAGTTTGCCGATGCATTCTTCATAAACATGTTATTATCGCTTTTTTCACAGTATTGGAAAACACATGTTTGATGGCGGAGTGTCTGCCACGAATGACCACAACGAAATGCTTCCCAAAAGCTTCCGTGTAATGCTTAATTTAGTTACACTTTCATGAGATTATATGAATTTTGAAACGATTTTTAAAACAACGAAACTGGGAGAAGCTGGGAGAAAGAATTACGACCTCTCATGAACCATTATTAGTACCATGATCGATTTGTAATGGTCCACTGTGAAGAACACTTGTTTAGGGATGAAATTTCATGCGAAACAGCACAATCGTACGCATTTTGAGATATCGTTTCTACGTGCGCAAACCTTGTATCCCAGAATTCCGCCACTTCAAATCGCGTTCGCTTCAATCCATGCAAGTGGCAAAAAAAAACTCCCAAACTCGATGAACCTTCTTCGAAAACAGTGCAGTGCACTTACCAGAAACGACTATTACCTCCCGAGTGTCCCATGCTCACGAAGGAAAGCGGTAACGCTCAACCAGCCGCGGGACAGTCGAAAGGTGTGTGTGTGGGTGTGTGTTTGAAGCGCAGAACCATCTTTCGGCGCCTCGTGTCGGTGGTGGCGGAGGTAGAAAATATTGAAAATTCATGTACTAAACAACTTTACCGACCGGTTTATTGTCGTCACTTTCGATGCAATAAAGTAGCAAGCGCGGGGCGGCAGGAACGGTGAAACGAAGGGGGGGGGGGGCATAATAATAACAATGATAATAAAATAACGCCAACCACGTAGGGACTTGGGTGTGTGTTTGTGTGCGCCGTGCGAGCAGGAGCAGTGGAAAATAATAGTAATAATACTAAAGAAAAGTACGTACACTCGCGTTTGCGATCATGTGCGCGCATTCGTCTGCGGTGAAGGAACGGCTAGAGCGGTGCGGGAAAAGCGCGTTCTAGGGGAGGTTTCGCCGTTTTATAGGTTATTTTTAAGCTCCATTGCCGTTTCTTTCCTTTTTCGCCAACCAACCCGGGATCATGTCCTCGGAGGTGTTATTTCTGGCAGCAACATTTTAAGACTTGTTTTGCTGCTTCATCTTTCCGGATCAATACACCGGATAGGCCCACCAGCCTGGGAGAGCAGCAAAACACGCAGGGGGAGAAAAAACAACCGAAAACACCCGAAACAAAAGACCGATAGCGCCCGTCGTCCCAATCCCATCTGCGTGCGTTGGTAGGTAGGAAACATTAATGGCTCATTTGCAATGACTTTATCATTATGTTGAGGGAAGTCGATTTAAACTTTCGCCCGCCCGTCCGGGAAGTTATTTGTTTCGCGTGGGATTTGCGTTTTTTTCGCTAGCACTTGGGCGTCGCGGGCAAAACTCACGACGGAAAATTGGAAACGCTGTTACGCGACGGGCGCATAAAAGTTAGGCCGGCAGCGCTCCAAACTTCATTACCTCGCTCGCGAAAATGGCAGCAGGGAGCGGCCAGGTCTGCGTGTTGTTTTGCGAATTTAAAATCACGATCTTACTTGTTGCGCCATAAGTTAATCGCGTTAGCCGGTAGGTGCGTCGAACGCGCCTCGGATTCCGTGGGTCGAAGCAGTATCTGCTCGGTGCAGCATCGACTCAGACGGTGCGCATGAACGCAACGACAAATTATTAAACTTCAGCTGCAAGCCACCAGAACGAGACATTCTTTCCGGATCTTTGCTCCAAACACCGAAACAGCGTTCCAGCTGGCAACACGCACACGTTGGGGGGGGGGGGGGGTGAGCCGTATAATGTGTTTATTGCATCATAAAAATAAATTGGTAATTGCTGGAAAAATGTTCCAGTGGAAATTTTATGAGAGATGACGAGCACGTTCGTCTGTGTGTGTGCGCGTTGTCTTCTATTGCTTATCCGAGGATAAAACATGGGAGACAACGAGAAATTCCCGTCCCGTTATGACCTGTTATTGTTGCTTCCAGCTCAGACCAACGAGCGCTAACGAGTTTGAGGAAATATCTCCCCGAATGCTTTTTACTTTCGCGGCAACAGAAACAATCCACAATCGTTCTTTCTTGTTTCTTCGTTTTTTGTCGTTGTTCCGCTGGCTTATTCGATGTCGTTCAAATCGATGGAAACAAATTTCCCAACCATTCGGGGCATTTTTCACTCCGTTCCTGCACAGCCACGGCTCTCAATCATTTCCGTGCACGCACTCGCACGCGAAGAGTTGTTGTTGCGGGGGAAAACAAAAAAAGGAGTTTTATTGTTTTACTACCCTCACCGTTCACTTCACAGCGGTACCGGATTAAGGGCGCAACGCAGTAAAAACTGAAATCGAAAGTTGCTTATGATTCAACGCGGCGAAGCGCGGCTGCGAAGGGCCCAACCCCGCAAGATCCGAATGTTTCGCATGTTTAGCTTTGTTTTGCCGCGCGGCGTGATTTATCCCGCTCAGCCGCTATTTCCCTTTCCGTGTTTTGGTTTGTTTTCCCGCTCGCGCTCGCAGCCAGGTTGCAGGCATTTTTGAGGTGGAAATCACAGCCAAATCATTGACGCTTCCTGCGGCCCGGTTCGGCCGGCGTGGAGCAAAGCTATTAAACGATTTCGGATAGCGGGCAAGAATTTATTGCTCCGGGGTGCGCGTGGGCTTTCGAGGAAGATATCTTCCACGGAGCGCGCGTTTATTTCTTTGTTCGGGTCCCCGCTGGTCGGAATTCGGATTCGGAAGGAATTTGGAGAAGTTTTTCCAGCCGGACGCCCGGGTAAAGTAAAGCCTCGGAAAGGAAAGCCTTTCGCAGTTTGAAAGAGTGGCGCTTTCCTTTCGTGGCTGGCGAGGTTGATAATGGCAACGCGTTTATTGGGCGGCGAGCGAATCAGGGTGATAAAGTCGATTTTTCATTTCATCCCTTTGACTGGATAAACTCGGCTTAGGAGGATAAGCGCCGGTTTAATTGTCCCACAATATAATAAAAAATCGATTTGTGCATCAACAGGGGCGGAAATATAAAGGAATAAAAAGTTCTACAAACGAAAAACCATCGAAAAATAAACGTAAAATGTTGTCCAATGATTTCAATTATAAGTTGGCAATAAGCGAATACATGTGTAAGGTTCATTTGACGTTCGAACCCCGCTCGCAATCAGCTGGAAAATTCACTTTTCTCCTCTATTGAACAAAACATAACATCCACCGCGTGAACCATTCTATTGTTAAAGTGTACGCACACGCCCAGTAAAAAAAAACAAGCGAAAACACCTTTCAGTTCCTGATTTTCTGCTAAATCGAGCCGGGCATCAAAAAACTGTGTCTACAGTGAAATTGACTGTTGAAAATATTATTTACCCAAACAAAGCCAAACACTCTGCTGCGGGCTGGCTGGGTGTGTTTCACTGTTTCCAACTCTGCGGCGCGCAAAACTGTGGATGTGAAGCCGAACAGCGAAGTACGAACGAAAGCGGAACAGAGCGGCGAATAAATAAGGCCACGATTGCGATTGCGGTTTTTGCATGCCCGTCCGCTTGCTTCGACCAACACTCGATGTGCGTTAACGCAACGGTTGATGCGTAACGGAGTGAGAGTGTGCGTGGAAAATTTAGGAAACAATGCGATCGTTGCTGCGGTTGGCTCGTTCGAATGGTTTCAAAACATGGCCATCGATGTCAGTTGCTGTCGGTGGGTGCATTGTTTTGTAAAATATCGCTGCTGGAAGTGACTTTTCTTCCATAAGAGTTTGTGAAATGTGTCACGTTTGTTTGTGGAGCTGTTGTACTGGATTTTTGGCATTTTACTTCTGAAGTTCTGATATTGACGTGAGCAAGATATCGAACTAAAAATGCGGCTAAAAATGCATAGAAAACAAAACCCGCTGCTCACTGCAGATGCTTGAAACAATTTAAAACTCGCCTCAAATTCACTTCCATCAATCGTGATTAAAGGAACCACGAACATTTTCTCGGCTGATTAAATAACGCGATAAAGTACCGGGCGTCTCCATCCGCCGAGCAGTGAAGCAACAGCGCCTACATTAACGATCTACTTTCCCGACGATCAAACACCGTTTTATCGCATGCAAAATGGTAATAATAAAACGCCTACCAATCAGTCTGCTACTACACACTCCCCCTCGGTTCCCGTTCCCCGTTCAACACGGAAAATCAACGATAATGATCAATGTGATGCGTTGCACCATGTGGCCTCGAGAGGGTGTCAAGTTGCTCGAAGGGCGGACCGGGATTTAAAGCTTATTTATTGAATTATAAAATATATGATGCACGCACCCAGTCGCCTGCACCGCAGCGATGCGGCACCCTTGTTTGCTCACGGTGTTTTATTGCCCGTGCAATAACGAGCTCGATCGGAGCGGTGGGAAGAGATTTGTTTGCATTATCAGATTGCAAGCTGTGATTGAAATTATTTACTCATGTACGGAAAATGAAAAACGGCCCGCTGACAGTGGCGGTTGTTTTAAGGAACGAAAGTTTGTGTGTGTGTGTTTTTTTTCTGCCTCGCTCTTGCTCGCACTCTCTCACTGGGAAGGAGTTAATTTTGGGTGGTGTTGATGTGGATGTGTGAATCCTTCCGCGAGGGTTTTGCGGTCGATGGTGATACTTTAAATTTGAACTGAGATTAAACAGCGTCAACTGCTATTATGTGCATTAAGAGAGATAGCGAGTATTTAATATAAGTAAATAAGCCATGGAAGTAAGTCATGGTTGAAAATGTAATTTCAATGTACTGATATGTTTAAAATTATTGTAGGCGTCTTTTCAATATCAGTAAATGCCTTTCGGTATAGTGTCTTTGTCGTTTGGTTTTTAAATTTCCCTCACAATATGTGTATCAGTATTTTCATTTCATTGTTTCTTTTCCTACTGATATGTTGGAAGTTGATAGTTAGTTTCACACTCCTGTTTATTCTGAGGAGTGCCAAGCATTGGAACAAAACCAACTCACCAATTTAAATTTCAAACGAAACGTTCTCAAATCTTTCCCATCATATCAACCCTTACCAGTGCGAAGTTCATCTTCTCCTTTTCGAAAAGCACAATGAACGGCCACGGTCACTGAATGAACAGACGTTCATGCAAGTGTTTTCCCTCACGCGATGAACCAAAACAAATGAACAAACGAACGCTTCCCGTACGCGTACATGCGCGCTTCGAACGTACCGGTTCCGTTCGCGTTGCTCTCGCGCTCTCTTCGTGTTGAAGCAACCTTTCCCACTCTCCGTAGCGCTTTAATCTCGGAGATAAAAGTCGTCTGACGGAGGTCGGGAAAAGCCGCCACAGGAAGTCGGGTTCGGGTCGCGTTCGGGCCGTGGAAAACGCTCGTCGCAACGGCGTACCACGACGGCACCGAAGCAACGAGTTGTTTTCCCACCGCCAGCTGTCAGTTGACGTCGAAACATTCGCCGACACGGTACCGCACGGTCGGTGCAGCTGCAAATCCGTTTTTTGACAGCTTCCGTGCCGTTGGACTCGAGCCAGGTTGGGCACGGCTTCTTGGAAGACGCAATAAACCCCGTCGTTTTGGTTTTTTTTTTTCATCTCGGAGCTCAATAAACAGCGGACGGCCGGAGCTAGAGTGTTGTGCTGGTAAGTGTGCTGTGCTGTGCTGCGTTGGGCGGCTAAATGAAGGGTTTGTCCAGAGCAACACCCACGCCGAACTGTCGGAGGCGTACCGAGCCAGGAGTAATACGGATTAAGTGATTAAGAAAAGTGTTCCCGTGTCGTGGGGCCCGCTTCGTGGTGTTTTCGTGCAAATGTCCCATGATCGTAATGGTGCGTGGTTCACATAAACGCAGGCATTTTCGGAGGGGGCGAAACGAAGCGTAGAAACAAATTCCGGTCTATTTTCCTTACGATCGCGTACGTGTGCGTTTCGTGCGCGGTGCATGTGGTGTGTATGGGCCTTTCGTTCAAGCGAAGAAGCGAGTGCTTTCCGGTAGTTCATAATTCATCGTAACGCTTGTTTCCAGCGGGCGTGGATGTGGAGAAAAACGAAGGAGCGAAAAAAAAACAACGAAAAACCACAGCGCAAAGGTACGGAAGACCCTTTTGCGGAAACGAAATTTGTGTTATGCGCGTTGATTTATGGCAAGAACGTGTCCTGCGGTCGACGGGATACTGTGAAGAAAGAGTAGGTGGGAGAGAGCGCACGCAACGCGAGTGAATAAGTGAAACCATTTTCCACGCACGTGGAGAATCTGTCAACACCCGCCCCCTGCCGATTGTTCCGGGCGTTCTGCGCGATGTTTTGCATGTCTGGCAGGGCTTTGGCTGTGTACTTGTGTACCAGCAAATTTTCGAATAAATCAGTTCCGCATACACTCAGCGAAAACCGTGCAAACCCGAAGGAAACCCGTTCAACTTAAGCTCTTCGCTGGCGGAAAAGATACTGGGAAGCGATATCGCCATAAATAAAACCCCGAATGACAGTGAACAAAAACGTAAAAAACAGCGCTTTCGTAACGCAACAAGCGTGAACCGTGGCAGTGACTAAATTGATAAAAAAAACGCAATACAGTGTGCGCAAAATAACTGCTAAAACCATTAACCGCGCGGTGGAAAATGGAAAACAGAAAAACCAAACAAGGATTTCAAAAAAAAAAACAAAAGAAAAACAGAAGAACGTCTCACTTGAGGAGAGGCGCAAAAAATGTGCCCCATTCCGCGTAATGATCATAATAACTTGAACCAGCTCACCTCACCCGGCCGTGGCGCGTCCCGATGCCGATGCGTTTGTTTTGAAGTGAAAAGTGGAGCTGAAATTAAAAGAAAACACAAGAAAAGATCGTAATAACGACCCGGGCTGCACGGCCAGCGCTGGCTCTCTTGCTCCATTCCGGGTACGTCCTTTTGAGTTACAAAGAAAAAAAAACGCAAAAAATGAAAACTGTAACCCGTGGATCCCAAAGCTCGACGGTGGCCGGATGGTGGAAAATGCGCTGCGGTGGCGGAGATTTCCCGCGCACAAATTGTTGCGTGAAACAGCCGCTCCAGCCGCTGGTGGTCGTCGTCGTCGCAGCCACCATCGCCACCGATCGTTTAGCATAAACAAAATGCCACCGTTTAGTGCGTGTGCGTGCGCCCCTCGCGTTGGTTCGCGTACGCGTTCACTGCGTGGATTGTGACTGGCTCGAGCCTGGGAAAGGGACCACCGCCACGTAAGAAAGCGTGAGGTGGGAAAAAGCGTTCGTTAGTGCGGGATTCGGGTGTTTGTGTTGCTCCGGTCCGGTTCGTTTCGGTTTCGGTTTCGGTTTCGCTTTGTTTCAGTTTCAGTGTACTTATAAATTGTGCGTGCAGCAGCCGTCGCCGCCTCCGGAGCAACCTTTCGCGCTCCGCTTGGTGACCAATATTGACGAAACCTTCGATGTGCGGCCGATGGGATGGGAAGCACTTAAGACGAAAGGGCGAAAACTTCGGCGATTGTTTTCAATCGAAGCTGGGTTGGGTGAGGGAGCAAAATCGGTTGACAAAAAGTCATCGTCATCGCTTCGTCGTTTGGCTGGAAAATCGCGCAAATGTCATTCGAATATCGCTGGAAGGAGTAACAAAACGAAAAGGTTAGTATCGACCCGAACGCAAAAGAAACACGATGAGTTTACAAAACATTAATCGCACGGGAACGATTTGCGGAGTTTTCGTCGAAAAGTTTCGAGATTCTGTGACTACAATTTAGTACTAAAAATAAAGCGTTACTTCGAAGTGGGCGTTCCACAAATAGATCCCTGGCGTCGTGTGGTTTTGGTCTGGAATATGGAGTAGATCACGTTTGAAACTCGTGGCCTCGAAGAGCAGGCACCTGTTGAAGAAGGTTTCTATTTCGGTGTAACATAGACCCCTCTTTTCGAAATACTACCAAACGAGCATCTTCATTACCAAGCGCGAGATACAAATTACGTTACCTCTCCCACACACACACACACACACACACACACACACACACACACACACACACACACACACACACACCAAACATGCGCTCCAAAAGCCATTCGCTCGAAATCGTTAGCTTCGAAACTTTGACTGACGTGAGCAGTCAATTCCTTACCGGCGATTCGTTCCATTCTCCGCACACTAATCGCTCAATTTCACTCGCGCAAAGCCGGCCAGGTAAAGCGAAAACTTTCCCCATTGCGATCGCGTTCCGCGCGCGACGTTGCAGAAAGCAAAGGAATTGAAGAAGAGAGAAAAAAAAAGTTTAAACAGATTGCCTGTAAGCCGCGCCGCGTACAGCGCAGGGAATCGAAACATCGCTGACGCGGGCGAATAAAGTGAACATGAAGAGGAAGGCACATAAAGTTCACCTGAGCAGCGTCGGGGCGGTTTTTTTTGAAAAATCAAAAAGCCATCTTCGTGCAGCGTTTACGATGATGATTGCCAACAACTTGTTGTTGCCTTGTTGGGCCGTGATTGCCGTCTCCTGAACTTTGGCCCGTAAAATCAACACACAAAACATGCCCTCTTTCTCTCTCTCTCTCACTCACACTGGCTCACATCTGCTCCGTTTGGAAACCATCTGATGACGTTGATTGGATGGGTTTTATTTTTAAAGAATTCCAATCGCTTCCTAATCAAATGTAAAGACGCTTCCGACGCGGCTCCTCCCGGCCGCGTAAAAGTGAAAAACAAATGATCGTAAAATACACAAACCAAAGTTGGTACGAATTCGAACGGCAATCGCTTCGATGTTTTATTTCGCCTCCCAAAACACTAATGCGTTCGTTTATTGTTTTTTCCCGTTCAGCTGTTTCACGCAAAGGGCAGGAAAGCTGCCGATTTGCATAAATAAGCTGTAGCGAGGCTTTTAACAAATTGAACCATGAGTTCCCGATGGGCGGCGCCCCGTTCGGAGCCTTTTGAAAAATCCAACTCGAAATGGGATTTCGGCTGGTGGTGAAGTCGTTAGCCGTGCACCTTAACGTGTTTGCGCGCCGGTTTCGAGGTGAGCAATAATTAAAGAAGACTTCAAAACCCTGACACGTTCCATTACCCTCGCTGTAGGACACGCTCCGGCACCGATATCTATCACGGCTGGTAATGGAGCGCTGGCTGCGGCCTTCCACCATTACTTGCCATTCATACCGTGTTATCTCGCGCAAACGTGAGGAAATGTGTTTTTCCTCACAACCCGGAGTCAACTTGAACGATAACAGCGATTGCGCCGTACGGTCGGCACGTACTCCTCTTCTGCTCGAGCACCACGCCACCGTACGATAGTCGCGGCGGAGCGTCGCGATCCCCATCCGCGGGGATGCTAATTGAAAATTGACATTTAAAATCATCAGCCTTCGTGAATCAACAAACGCGCACGGTACGCGTCCGCGGCGCGAAAGTTTCCCACCGCCTCCGCGCTCACCCGGAAGGTAATCGGAAAAAGTTCGCCGGAAGTGGCTAGAGCGAAACGGAAGCGGGAACATCAGCACGACATGTTGCGAATACACATTTCTTGGCAAGTTCTTCGGAGGGGGTGTAAGGGAGAGAACCTGAGGGCGTGGACCTGGCTGAGCCGGCTCGTGCACTCATCCACGGCTGGCATGCCTGGCGGCGTTTCCACTAGCCGGGGCAAGTAGAGGCATCTCCCTCGTTAGACATCACAAGAAGGCCTTGTTTTTACCTTACCTTGGTGTGGTTTCACCGTGCGCTCGCACGCAAATCCTGGGAGGTCGTTCTCCGGCGCAACAAAGGCGCTTACACACAGCTTCATCCGTGCAGTATGAAGAACTCGTTCCCGGCAGATTCTACAGGCAGTTGCTATTCAATCATAGCCAACGCGCTACGCCTCAACGGCAGTGCGGCTGCCCTTTTTTGGCAACAAGACAAAATTCCACGCTCGTCAAGAAACACGACCTCGACTAGCAGGCGTGGATGTACTGCGGTGTGCGGTGTACATGATACCACCCAGCCATGCCTTGGAATGTTTCCAGTTTTGATTACATGCACATTCCGTCACCGGTTCTGAGAAAGTGTGAGCAAGTGTGCGCTTCGGCAAGCTTGAAGTTAGTTGATCGATATGGATCCGGTTTGGTTCGCAGAACTTGAGCACCTCTAGATGTGCATTGTAGTTTAGAGCATTTGTGCTGATGTCAAGTTAGGTGAGGTATGCATTAATTAACAGGCAAGGATAAGGATATTAGTCATTTAGGAGGGATCTCCAAGTCTGTTCTAAAACAATTTATACAATATACCTATAAGTGCTTATCATGAGCAAAAATATTGTTGCGAACTGGTCTGTTTGTTGACATTTCGCAAGCGTCAGACGTAACGTTTTAGTAACGCGTAACGCGTCAGACGATAGCATTAGCGTAGTACCGTACGAGAGCGAGACGCGCTTCGTGCCCTCTCTTCACTGCCATCCACTAGGCGAAAAGGACAATAAAATTTGTGTTTTTTTTTTTGCTACAATGCTAAAACCGACAGAAGTTTCGCTTTTTGGACCGATTCCCAACAAATATCATTGATAATGAGTTGGTTTGAAGGCAAATGAATATAATAAATTGTGGCATAAATTATCATGTGCCCATTGCAACACGAATAGTGCATAGTTTTGCTAATAAAAACGGCTGACCTCTAAACCTTGTGCATAATCTACTTCAAAGTTGACTGCAATTGTTATAATCTTCTTGTGCTCGTCCGCGGGAACAATAAAACTATAACATAAAGTTTGCTTGTGGCTGTACTCGACACTATTCTGCAATATCATAACATTAAACCGCCCTTAATGAGGAATGATAACATTGTTTAGAAGAACAAAAATGAAACGAACAATCGCCACGAGCGCTAAGCGGCGAATCCTAGCTAAAGCACAGTAATCCTTTCATTCGCTTAATAGTGCCCCGTGAAACCGGAACTTTTCGCCGCTAACGGCCAGCCAGCCAGCCAGTCAGCGAATAATATTTCGCATTTCGCAAATCTCCCCCCCCCACCGGCCACCAAACCCGCTCGAATGAAATCTCAATCAGCGCAATGCACAATGAGGTTGCGTTTTTCGAGCCGTGCGCCAGCTGGAGCTCCCGGGATAAATAGTATCGTCCGGTTGCGATTGAATCCCGCTCGCTGGTTAAAACCTCGGTGCGATGCTTTTTTCTGGTGGTTCATTTGCCCCGTTCCACCCTCACCGGGTAGCTCTCGATGCAAAACGCAACCGGGAGGGGGCGATTTTCTACGGAACCAGATTAAACACGGACCGGCAGTACGGTTCGCTGTGCGCGCTGTTTGTTCGCCCGATAATACCGCGTGTGTACATGGCCGCACGGTGGACGGTTCGTTGGTTGGCTGAGCCGGTTGTCGGATGTAACCGAGCCGGTCGGCCGACCGGTGGGGTCGGGCGGGATGCTGGGCATCGCATGCATCAACAGGCCATCATCAGGTGCGGGTACGCCGCCTGTGCGTTCCCATCTCCCGGTCGAGCGCTGTCATCGTATATCAAACATAAATATCGTCCTTCCTCAACACGGGTATTTCGCCGGCACGTGATATAAAACATTCACGCTTCCCGGGGTAGCATAAACGGTATGCGTTTTTCCCAAACCACACACCCTCCGGGGCACAGCATCCTATGCCGGTGGTGCTTGGTGGGACCCTTTTTTCAAGCCTTTCTTTCATCCATTATCCTTCCACATCGGCGTGGACGTGTTCAGATTGGACGGATGTTGCTGTGATCGATAACGTCCCACCGCCCGAGCCAGTCAGCCAACCAGACGAACGGGTTTTTTGCAACCTTCACCTCAGCTGGGAACCGGAGCAAAAACGGGGAGTCAAAAAGAACGCAAAAGCATGCTGAGAGAGAGAGAGAGAGAGAGGGTGAGAAAACATAACACATCACACCCTGGTCCGTGTGTGCGTTTCTGTGTTTGTGCTCATGTACCGACAAGGTGGCCACGTGTCGACGAAGCTGCTATTTTCCCATCAACCATCAACAATCAGGCGTGTCTTCCTGTCCTGTCCGTCATGCCGTCCCGTCGGCGCGCCCCCCGTGCGTTACTGGCTTGCTTTTCTTTTTTTCGTATGCGGCCACCCTCTGCCGGTGGTGGAAAAATTTCAGTTCGCGAAAATGGCGCTGCCGCTGTAGTCAATTTTCCCTTCCGTTCAGGATCCGTCGGCGGTGTTTGATGTAATCAATCAATTTTAATTTTATATATAAATTTACAGCACCATACCTCATTAATCATTCGCACGCCGTGCCAGCGAACGCCGGGGGCCCACAAAGTGTAACCATCAACAAAAAAAAAACATGGCTCCGGGGTTGGGGCAGGACGGAACAACAACCGCGTAACGCGTGTTGTTCGACGTGTTTCGGTGGAAACTCGATCGATTAACGGAAAACTTTCGACATTTTTTCCGCGTGCCTTTTTTCATGTGATTGGGTGTGTGTGTGTGGGATGGGTGCGTTGTTCGAATCGACCGCTGAAAAGTGGGCTGCGAGAAGAAAAAGTTCATCAGTAGCGGTATTCTTTTCGGAATTCTTGCTTCGGAGCCAATTTTTCCAATCGATCCAATCATCGCTCCACCTAGCCCGGCCGGGGGTGGAAAATATATTCAATTAACACGCACCGAGCGCCACCCGCAAGAGTGGGCCGTTTTTAAGGCAGGCCCTCATCAATGTTGACGGGGAAATGTGGAGAAATGTTCCCGTCTCCCGTCAGATGAAGTTGATTGGAAAGTACACCTGTAGCAGCATGCGAATCAACAAGAGATGCTTTTGCCCTCTCTCTCTCTCTCTCCTCACGCTATATACACACACACACACACACACTTTGATTGATCGTTTCGAATTGGTTCGATGTTGTTTTTTTTTCCTTTCTTTCGTGCAATTCGCATACCTTTCCAATCGCTTCCAGCTGCGGTCGGGCGAGTATTACTTTTCGGAAAAGAAACACATCTTACCATGTTGCACGCAAAAAGGAAGGTAACTTTATCGCGCACACAAACACACCCACACGCAAAAAGGCATCCTGCCGAGGAAACCTTGCTAAACGATAGCGCTTCGCTTTAAATTGCCTCGCCGACTCACCGGTCCGAGGTCCGAGCCGAAATCCTTGCGCTTGATTGATCACCTCCAGAGCCGGACCGTCCGTTCCGTCTGCAGAGGGTCTGCTTGATAAGGAATCGATGGTGTGCGAAACTCGCTTCGATGTCGGTGGTTTGCTTGTTGCGGAGCGAACGGGAGAGAAGACATTCAAATTAATTTCTTCGTCGCCGGACATCGCCCAGAGAGGAGAGCGGTCCAGCCGTAAGAGCCGTGGAAAAAGTGGAAACTTCACACGGGACGAGCACGCAAACAAGCGACTTCGTGGACAAAGTTTTGCTGGCGTCCCGAATGCTGGACTTTATTGAATCGTAGCGGAACGAATTTACTCACCATATTGCTGCCCCCCGGCGGGGAGGACTTGAAGGGAGCCACAATTCCGAAGACCGCCTCAAACACCCCGAACTAATAAGCAAGAATTTTAGTGAATGCTTAAGTTGAACCAGTTGGGTAACAAATTAGGAAAGTTTTAACCGACACACGGTGCACGCGGCAGAGTGAGGAAGGAGAAGAAAGGGGTTTTCTGTGGTGAAATTGGAATTTTTGTGCGCTCTACTGGGTTGTTTTTTCTTCCTTGGAAGCTTTTCCTACATCAACCGGACACTGAACTTGCACCGCCCGTAAGCTGGCACTGGTCAAGAAGGCGAGCTGCCTAATCAGGCCGGCAGCGCGTGGTTTGGTTGGAGAAGTTTTTATCCCTCTGCTGCTCGTTTTATCGATCTCTCGTCTAGCTTAATGTTTCTGTTTGTACCGTCGTTTGCCAACCTGGCCCTCGCTGTCAGCCACGGTGTGATGGTGTGCCCGGAAAATCTGTGCCTTCTCTCCCGACTCCCACGCGACGCGACCACATCACCGCGCGGGAATTGTTTGCATACGGTTTTAAAATTTATGAGCAACATTTCCCGGATGTGTCTCATCCGCTTGTCAAACGCTAGCTCGCGCGGGCGCTGCCGCTAATATCACTGGGCGGCGCTGCCCACGCAGCCGTCCGGCGTGGCGGAAAAGGTCGACAAACCTCCAGGCCCGCAGAATGATAATTTATTTGCCACGGAAAAGCTTCTACATTATTAAAGCATCGTTACCCAGCGCTGCCGGCCGCCGGCCATCATCGTGGAGTCGATGTTGGTTTAGGCAGGGGGGCGAAGGAAATGAGTCGTCTGCGGCGGGCGAACGTCGCGTTTAATATATATTTTCTTCCCGCTGCTTTGGGGGACGGAGCGGGTAGTTTTCCTTTTGTTTTCGCTGCTTTTCGGTGGAGTGATTCATCTCATTTCTCGCGCGCTGCCGAAATGTAGTGAGTGAGGGTTTTTTTATTCTTCTCCGTCCTTGGTTGAACCGACATTTTAAGGATCTAGATGAACGGAACACGGTACGTGACGGAAAAGAGTCGATAGCTCAAATATTAGATGTATTACTTCATTTATATACTTATTTAATTATTTCAATTTCAACGGAAAAGGTATCATACCATCAAAACAACTCACAAAAAATGTTAGTGATGAAAAAGCTCGTCATTCTTTTAGGTAAGCCAGATGAAGAATATAACGATAACAAGTTGTTATCTATAGAACAGAGATTGGCTTGAAATGTTACGCTTCCGTGTTACGTTTAAGCTTCAAAATCAACTTTGAACTTCGCAAACCAAATCGCAAACTACTTTCCCAGGCCCCGGTCATCCAAATGACGAATGATTCGCTCCGCCTGTCGGTCACCGTTCGCTCTCCATTACGCTTGGGTTATTAATTAATCTGAAAGTGAGATGCAGCAGCCCGTTCGCAGAATATTTTCCGCGCATCGTGCGCGAGTTGTGCAAAAGCATAAGCGGATCCGAGCGAAACAATGCTGCCCAACGGGCGGGTGGTTACATCACGGCAGCCTCACAGGCCGGGGATTTATACCGGCTGCCGAGAACGCTCCGGCGCCGCACGGTGAAAGCCATTAGCCCGCGTGTAAGCTCACCGTGTGCGCCCGAAAGCACGCGGAATGCAACCGATGGTTCAGAGCTTAAGTCTTCACCGCTTCCCGGGGTTGGTGGATTTTTTTTCGCGCTTTCGCTGAATCTCGTGCTTTTGCGGTTGCAAATCTTCCTTTCGCCTTTTTTTTTGGACACCATTGTTCGGTGAGAACGAAGGAAAGCAACGAAAAAAGCGACCCCACTCACATGCCCGTGGGGAGAAAATTTCGGTCCGATGCTTTGTGAAAGTATCGTGTGCGTTCGGAGCGATGGCGATGATCGCTGCGATCGATACGTCAGGCTCCGTGGGCCGTGTGCCATCCGTTATCATCAGGCGCAAGATAGCGTGGAGCGAACGGCCGTATAAATACATCTGCAGGATGGCACAGTAAATCAATCAAGCCCAAGCTAATGAGCGAACGATGAAGTGACAGACGCGCGTCGGCCTCAGTCGCTGCATTATGAAATATTAATTACCATCCTCCCATCCCGCACGCCGCGCTGACACGATGAACGGGCCGAAGCTGCCAGTCAGACGCTTCCAGGATGATCGATGAACGTGCGCTCGGCCGCGGCGATGATCGATAATGACTTCGCTTATCAAGGTGCGTTGCGAAACAAATGATGAAGTACATCCGCACTTTGCTCTCCGAAAAAGCGCCTGGGGGGCCATTAGGCTACTGTTTCGCACGAAAAGTCCACGGTATCCTTCCCGTGGCAATCATTTCATCGGATTAGGGGACGTCAAAGGCCCAGTTTCGTAGTCCAAAGCGCAACAGGTACGAGTCGCCCTTTTCCATAAAGCTGATAAGTATAGATTCCGCTTTATCCGGCGGCATTTAGCGCGCGCGGCTGCTCTTCTCCGAATGCCCCAACGTAGGTGCATAAGCGTGAGGACGGAACACATTCAGCCGGAGGGGGGCCCGGGTCGAAATTAACATTCGCCGATTTGCAGATCTGCTTATACGCGCGAGCGTGCCGGCCTGAGCCGTTAAGGAGGTATTTGATATTTTAATGCGATTTTCAGCGCCAATATATTCTCACATGTGGGAATCGTGTTGAGGGGAGTTTTTTTTTCTCTCTCTCACGCGGTAGATCTCAATCGATTTGCCCGAACCGTGGGTCGTTTGTTCCCGCGTTTCGTCTAACAGTTCTGTGATTACATTTTCCCTTTTAAGGGCTTACCGCACCGCACGACCAGCCACTTAGTCGTAAAATGCCCACGCCGAAATCTAATTTCCTCCCAGGCGCTGGCTCGAACCTCCTACTCGCCCGCCCTGCGGAGCGCGTTCGTGAGTGGGACGACGAGAGTTATGTGTGTTCGGTACATCTCGGCAGGGTGGTACGGCGGCCGGAATCGTCGAGCGTGGGCGAAAATAGTGAAACGGTCCGTGCCATATGAGGCCGGGCTGCCGAAGGGTAAAATTCAATCAATAAACCCACCACCATCACCGAAGTCGCACGCCCGAACCGGTTGCAGAGAAGCTTTATAGTGGCCCATATAAAGTAATTCCATTTTATTTTATAGCAAGCTCGCCACGGCACGGCCACACGAGCCTTCCTGGATCTACCCAGCTGACTTGGGGTTTTCTTTCGTTTTCCGTTCCTGCGTCCGACACACACAAACACACAAACGCACAGGAAAAAAAAATCCAAGGGTTGCTGCGAGTCCTTTCCTCGAGCCGATGGCGAAATATCTTTCCCCGCGTTTCGGGAAGGAAACGAATTCATAAAGTGAAAATGTGAATAAAATAAAGGTCCTTTCTATCGGCGTGGCACAGGCTCCGGGAAAACGGAAAGGAAGAATAAAATCGAATGGAGCAGTCCGTTATAAACACAGGCGGATGTGGAATGCGGCAGCAGGAGACCGATCGGTTCGAAACGGGATCTTGGGATGTGCTATTTCGGGTGGTGAAAATGAAGTCGAACGTTCGCCGTAGCGTGAAACTGCTGATCCATGCGCGTATTCTCGCCGGCGACAACACTGGCCAACGACTGCACAAATCTTGCGAAACGAAAATCCCAGCCATCCCTCACTGGACGCACACACACGCACACGGCACACGGCATGTTGAATGTCGAAGTGCGAAAATCTAGACAGCAAATTTATGTTAATGCCCGTTCGTTCGCCTGCTCGCGTTTGGCGAGACGGTGTTTGGTTTATCTCGAGCTTGCATCGCCGCTTCCGGGAAGTTTTTCCGCGCTCGTGTACGCACTCACCACAGTTCATTTTATGTGCCGCCCCTAACTCACCAACCCACCACGGCGAGTTTACACACCAACACGCACACATAGACGGCTCCCTGCGGAAAAAGGGTGGCCTACTTGGATGGGGCTGTTCCGAAGGCCGGAGCGAAATCGTACGAAAATATTTACGAGCGTGTATATTGGCAACATAAACATATTTGCCGGTCTGCTTGTTTTTCCCCCTCCCGACTGTTTGAGGTCGGTGTCTTCACTCGGCCCACTCCTGCAAGTTCTCCCACTGCTCCCGATGAGCCTGCCCTGTTGCCATTTGGCTGCCGTTTGGTGCACGGGTTTCGGTCATTTCTCATCGCTTCGGACGCATCGTCCGGCTCCCGGGTTTGAGCAGGCGGGACCACGAGGCGGCACACGCTTTCCCCATATAATCCACCCATTTGCGGTGCAGGGCTCAGTGACCTTTTGCGCCCGACACAGGCAGGAGAGAGAAACCTCATTTTTCGGCTGGCGCAGTTTCCGCCTCCGATGCCGGAACACGGTGGAACACAGCTCCGTCCTTCAAGACTGATTGCTCCGCAAATGGTGCCGTCGGTGGTGGTAGATGTTTAATGCCTCGTCTCGTAGCTGCACGAAAAAAGGGGTGCTAAATGCGGGGTCAAATTCCCGCAAGGACATACCGAATGCCCCCCGAACACCATATGCCTCCTTCGCGGAGATGGGCGACCCTCCCCGCTCGGCAGTAATTTCGGTTTTTTCGGGTTTAATTTATGATGATTTCGGGATCTCTCGGTATAATTTGATTGATGGAAGCAATTTCGTTCCGATAAAATGATACCGGAAAGTCCGGTGCCTGGGTTGGGCGGTGTGAGTGGGCCCCGTTCCGGTCGACCTAAAACCGCCACATCCGGCGGCATCAACGTCATCGGCGTCGTCGTCGTTGTTGTTGCCGCTTGTCAAAACGTTTCATTTAGCCTAATGACCAAAATTGAATCAGGTCGATATTGAGGCAAGGGACCGATAGTAGAGAGTAGTGAGTTTCGTGATCTTCTTTCACGCTAGTAGAGAAAACATTATGTGACTTTGTGTGGAAGATTTGGTGGCGTAGTTAAAATTTCTTCAACAAAAACTAGAAACATTCATATGCAAAAATGAAGCAAAGCAAATAAAAGCAATAAAGTACTCGTTATCTTATCCAAAATGTCATATTGGAGCTTGATTTACCAGTTTCAGAAATATTTCCAGCCAGCTTCTATGTTTCCTATAAATAAATCAATTTTTATTTTTATTTGCATGCGATAAAACGCTTCTTCAATATAAAAAAACGCAACGGAAAGTATCTCAATCTCGTGCTCAAAAAAAAAAACAAGGAATGATGTTACCCGAGCTGCTATTTGGCACACAGCAAGGCGTGAACGATTGAATCCGTTGTAAAGCATGGATGAAGAGTTCGAAACACCTTCCTGGGAATACCGTTACCAGGTTTCCGGCGAAATTCGTTTTATGAAATCCTTTATTCGTCGGTTCCCAGAAACCCCAACAGCCCCTTCGGGTTCTGTGCGTTCGCCGCTCCCTCTCCAGGTGGCCGGTTAAAATCCCTTCCATCGCGTCATCGCAGAACAAAAAAAAACTCGATCACTTCTTCTTCTTTGTACAGCCAAACTTTCGATTCGGATGGCTAACGGTTCCGGGAAGCATTAAGAACGAGCATCACCTCCATCGCAGCCCTGTGCAGGCGGTGGAGTAAAACTTTCCCGAACCCCGAGTGCCGGCTCCCGGCACCAAAGCTCATCAAACTTCCGAACCACTGCCGGGAGGGGTGAAGTCCGTGTGTGAGAGTGTGGCCAATGTGACAAATTTTGCGGTTTTCGCCCTGGACCCATTCGGTGCCCGGAACGTCCTGCCCCGGAAACTCGTACCATGACTAGTAAGTCGCTTTCCGGTTAAGCATGTGTGCGTGGGTGGCGGTAGTGGAGTGAGAAGAAGGAAATAAAATTATATTTTCATACTCCCAGTCCCCATGCATTATTCAGCGTTCGGTACAGCGGGTCAACGCCACCAGAAGCAGGAAGGAAACCGGGTGGGCGTGCTTGACAGGGCGGTCCTTCAACATAATCCAATTTCAGTTACACATCGCTGAATTTGAGAGGCACTCACAAAACAAACAATGAAGCACAATATGTCCCACACATATACACACACCATGCCCTTCAGGGGCTGCTCTCTCTCTCCGCGTTCCCGTATCCAGGACGTTTTTTTGTTGTTGCTTCGTTTATTTCATTCTTTCTAAAGCCCGGCACCACAAACAAGCACACACACTCACCCTCCCGGGCCTGGGTGGGCTTCCCGTTTATGTATCCGTTTCCGTTTCCGCTCCCGACCAGTGGCACGGTTCGGCCCGGCGCGCTGGCCTGGAGATGATTGGCGTTTCCAGGGCGCGCGGGACAGCGAATGCGTTCCTAATCAAGCTCGGTCGCCAAGGTAGCTCGATGATTTGTTCCTCCTTCGTGGAAGCCGTTTCATCGAGTGTAATCCACTGCGTGCGAATTCAAAGCGCACGGTGCGGGCAGAATAAATACACGCGTTTCTTTCACGACTGTGGCCAAAGCGTGACCGCAACGACGGCGGGAGCATCTCCGGTCGTCCTTTTATTCACGATGTTGACTTCTGTCTTCACGGGCACCCACGCCCGAGCTCGTGTGTGTGTGTGTGTGTGTGTGTGCTAAGCAAATCCGTCTATTTGTTGTTCCACTTTACGCGATGTGCTGTCACTTCTTCTGCTCCCGTCCGGTGTCAGGACGGATGGGACGCTTGTTTGCTTTGGTGGGGACGACCGCGGGAGGGCCACGTTTCCTGAGGGCATCGATTCTTTCCGCTTCCATTTTGCTTTTCCCCGAAACGGTGGCACTCGCCAGCAGTGCTGACGCAAACAGACGCTATCCGGGCGTATCGATCGCAGGCTGGATGTTCGAACCATCCGCCATGTGGCGTATCTGTGCCGTGTGGAGACGGCATTTCCCTGTGACAAAGTGTTCTAAAAGGTCAAGCCGGTTGTTGTAGTGGCGCTGGGAAAACCGCTTCAAAAGAGCGCCTGTCAGACGCTATCGTTAGAATTTTAAATGCTACGACAGCACGTTATCGCCTTACTCCGATTTGAAGCGTCTTATATGTTTAATTATTTTCGGCAAACGATCAGCAAACCCGTTCACTGAAAACAACCACAAAAAGCACTCCGGCAGGCTGGCTGGGGGCTTAAACGTTGCTCGCGCGTAACAAGAAGATTAGCGAGTGAATATTTCATCCCACGGTGGGGATTTCGGTTCGTTTGCCACCGTCGACTTTCAATTTGATTTTGTGCCCGCTCCCTTTGTGCTGACGGCAGACCGCGGCGAGTTTACCTACGGGGTAAAACACGTATGTATGCCACCGGTTGTGGGATATGGAATCATACAGCGACTCCGACGTGTAACTAGCATCATCCAGGGATTTCCTGTGGACTTTCGGTTGAAAGAAAACATACCGTTCCCTTCTAATCCTTCCCACGCAAACGACGCTTCAAACACCCGCAAAGGTGGTGGGAAACAAAAAGAATCCCTCCCGCGCCACCCACCCCACCCGCAGCGGGTTGGATTTGTTTTGGATAACGGTGCACAGTAGAGATCCACCCGGTGTAGGTGGTAATAAATATTTCTTTTATTTGACGGAGGTTGGTACAGCAGAGACAGGCTACATGGTGGACGTTTTTGACCAAACGCACGAATGATGGAAAATGTTCCTCTGTATGATAATATATCTCTAATGTTCGTCTTCTTCCACTAGAGTTTTACAATAAGAATATAAGAATGTAGTAAAACGACGTTTCGGGTTTTCTAAAACAAAGTCCGAGCCTTTTTTCAGCACAATTTGCTGTTGCATTATTGTCATAAAGTACAATAAATTTCATAACTCAGATTTATGACCACCAACGCCACACCGTGCACGCTGCACGAAAAGGTCCTGCCGGTAACGAGTCGCCGGTGGGACGGACGCGCCACCGTATGTGTATGTGATTGTTTCCCCGAGATGAATCGTAATTGAATTTCACCGTCGCTAAAGTTTGAATGATTTATTTAACATTTGTATTTCGCTTTGTTCGGCAGCCGCCGCTGTGGCTGCGTCCCTTCGCTGATCCTTTAAGGCTCAGGCTCAGGGATGTAACGTGTGTGCGGGTGCCCGGCGCCGCAAAAGGGACGCTTTCTGTGGCTGTACGGCTCAGCGAACTCTTTCTTTCGATCCTTCGACGCGCAAACGTTCATCAGCAGAACACCTTGTGTCAAAGTTGCGGGCTCTGGCCAAAAATCTGCGCCGTGCGGTGTGGATTATAAGCCCACCACCACGAGCGTTCCCCTTGCAGGCGAAGCGCCTTATCGCAGACACGGGGTTCCGAGGTTCTGGTGGGAAAACAATCCTCCACCCATGCGCCCTCGGAGCATGGATCGGGCGAGGCGCGAATTATGATGTTTTGATTGGATTTTGTTTTTCCACACCACAAAGCACAGCCCAGGGAGGGAGCTCAGAACGTAAACGCGTGTGTACGGGTTGGCTGGCTGGCTGATTTGATGCCACACGCGCGCGTGGCGGTTCGGAATTTCCCGTGGGCGTCGGGGACAATCAACTCGCTGTGCGATGGCCGCGGGTCATGATAACGATGGCAGCGCGGTAGAAATGGATTTTACACCCAGCTCCTGCAGGATCGCTGAGGCTCTTTGGTGTGTTGTTTGGGTGTTTGGCTGATCGTGACGCTGAATCCCTTTATGGTTTGTTTATCGCGCTTGATTATCAAAAGCGGGTGATTTAAGTCAATTGTTTCCGTTACGGTACTGCTGAGATTTGAATTTCGAGCAGTGCTAATGTGAATTTAAACTAAGCGTTTTTTGTCACCGCTTCAAACGATCCCTGTCGAAGTGGTGATAGCAGCGAAGCCAGAAAAATGCGAACGAACAAGTCTCGCACAACAGAAAACACACTAAAACAACAGCGATAAAAGCGTGTGAAAACGTGAAGCATGCAGCGAATGTTCAGCAACACCTAGAGCGCTCACAAAAACCGAATAAAAAACAATGTCAACAAGCAAAAAAAAACACTCGCACCGGGGTCCAATAATTGTCATCCGATAGATTGAGGTTATTTTGTTTCCATTAAAATTAATTAAAAACACGCTTCATCAAATATTTATCCATTGCTGTTGCTGCTGCTGCTGTCGCTGCTGTTGACATACGGTTCGTAGCAGTGGAGAATATTTGCACACCATTGAACCTTCGCGAAAAACGTGTTCCCGATCCGAGCACCCAGCCCGCCGATGCACTTCCGGTGAGTGATTGCAATCGGATTTGGCATCGGACACGTGCAGCGCTGGTGTCATTTGCACTTTTAGCACGCCCCACTGCACCGACGTGTTGGATGAGTTTGTAGTTTTATCACTTTTATCTAACACTCACCAGCATTTCGTTTCCGGCACCCGGCGACCACCGTGGGCAAATGAGTCGTAAATGTGGCGTAAAATGAATGTTTGTCATCTCCCACAACCTACCCACTTGCAGTCCGGGAATGCGTGCTCTAATTTTCACCACCAAAAGCGGTTGGCTCATTTCGCGACGATGATCGATTAATTGAGGCGAACATTTGCTAATTAGATGCGACAGGTTACAACGCATTCAATTTCCTTTTCTTTACTGTAGTTTCAACACAATAAGTGACCTCATGCGGTGCCTCAGTGAATCACGGGTAGTGTTTCTAACTTTGCCAGAATGATTGATTAGCTGATAAATAGTTTATTTGCGTACGAAACAATCACCTTCTGCCGTATTTTCCGTAACTCTGAATCACCGGTTGCGAATCACTGGGCTTACTGGCATAGGGCGTCCACGTCGGGAACACAGGCACCCACGAGCGGGTCGAACAACTCGCCAGTCACGCACTTGAACTTGCTCTTCTTGAATTTGTCCAGCTTCTTGAGCGTACACACGAAGTAACGGCCACAGTTGTTCGGGTCAGCGAAGGTACCCTCCTCCAGACACTCGAACTTCACTTTCAGCTTCGGTTGCTCCGTAGCCGGGGCGACGGGTTCCGTCGGTTCAACGGGGTTCACGGGCTCCGCCGGATGGGATGACTCGTCCGCGTGCGCTTCTTCCGGGCCCAAAGGCAGTGGCAGCGTGCGAACCGTGCCGGCTACCACGAACGCGCACCGTCCACGGAACGGATTGTACACCTGACCGAGCGGACACTGCATTTTGTACTGCAGGTAGCCACCGAACGCGTTCCACACGCACCAGAAGTAGCTGCTCGGATCGGCCGGATCCGGGAAGCGGCCCGGTCCCGTGCAGGTGAACTCGCCCGGGAAGCACACACTCTGGTCGGCGGTGCAACGCTCCAGCGTCGGATTGTACGCATAACCGGCCAGACAGTTCTGCTCCAGACTGTACAGTCCGAACGGAAGCCAGAAACAGACGTAGTACTTGTGACAGTCGGTGGGATCGGCGAACCGGCCCGCCGCCGGACACAGGAACGAGCCCGATCCTGGAGCTTGCGGAGCAGCCGTACTCACGTCGTTCGATCCGGGCCCGGACTCGGCGGATGGAGCCTCGGTGGAGTCCTGAGCGGAACCTTCGTTGGAACCAGACTCGCCGGATGGTGCGTCGCTGGAGGAGCCTTCGTTGGAACCAGACTCATTGGAGGGGGCTTCGGTTGTGTCTTGGGAAGATGGTGCATCAGTGCTGTCGGACTCGGTAGTGGGAGCGTCCGTCGTGGGGTCTTGCGATGTTGGAGCATCAGTGCTGTCAGCCTCAGTAGTGGGTGTGTCCGAAGAGGAACTCTCGTCCGTTTCTTGGGTCGATTCGGTCTCCGATACTACGGGCGTGGTTTCAACAGACGGTTCCGAGCTATCGCTGCTCGTCTCAACAGCCTCTGGCTCCGATGTCTCTGACTCCGCCGGTACTTCAGTCTCCGTGACCGTGGGAACCGTCTCCGCTGGTTCCTCAGTGGCATTGCTCGATTCCGTGTCATCCGTTTCTTCGGTAGCTACAGGTTCTTCGTGACCCACCGTCGTCTCAGCAACCTCCGGAGCCACGCTGCTAGCCGCTGGAGCTTCAGTTTCAACCTGCTCTGGTTCTTGTTCTGTAACCGCAGGAACCGTTGATGAATCTTCCGAGGGAGTAGCCTCAGTTTCATCTCCCTCTTGTGGCGTTGATTGCTCTGGCTGAGAACTTTCTTCCGTGGCGGGCGCTTCCGAGGTCGGGGAAGATTCTTCTGCCTCTCCAGCCTCGGGATGTTCAGTTGTTGAATCCGACTCCTCGTTAGCCTGCTCCGTCGTGACAACCGATTCGGTAGTTTCTTCCACTGGTGAAGCTTCCGTTTGTGCTGGTTCTTCCTGCTCGCTAACAACCTCAGTGTCTTGTGCGGCCGTAGTCACCTCAGGTGCGACGGTTTCTTCTGCTTCGTCAACCACTGCTTCTTCGGTGGGTTGCTCAGATTCCACTTCAGGCACAACGGTCCCCTCTGATTCTGGTAATTCTCCGTCTTCCGATGCCACTGTAGTTGTTTCTTCTACCGGAGCTTCATTAGTGGCCGCTTCAACGACTACGGTTGATGATGCTGGTTCCGCTTCCACCGGATCGAGAGGAGCCTCAGTTTCGGGAACGTTCGAGTCTTCCGTGACAGGGCTGCCAGCTGGCGCATCAGTTTCTTCCTGAGGTAGCGTAGCATCCTCAACCTCCACCGTTGCAGCATTCGTAGAGCTTTCATCATGTTCTGGCTGTGCTGTAGCTGAATTTAAAAAAGAAAGAACCAATTATAAGCAATTCGAAACCCAAGCTCAGTTGAGTGCGTACCATTTTCATCCACATTAACCTGAGGTTCAGCGGTGGTCGACACGGGCACAAATGAGTCGCACTCGTAGTTTCCACTGTTGCTACAGAATGTCCCCTGCGGACAGTGCTGCACCTCATCGTTCACGGTCGTGGGTCGTCCATCACCATAATCGACGCAGAGTTGAAATCGGACATCGTCCAGACACAGGTAGTCTTTGCCGCGACAGTCGGTTCCTCCGGTTTGTGGTCGCACGTAAGCCACCAGCAGACCCTGTAGCAAGTAGCCAGTGAGCAAGAAAAACTGTCAATAGTTCAAAGCGCTAACATGCGCCCATACTTACGAGTAGCAGAAACTGCATAAAGAACACTCTGAAGACAAAGTCCATACTGCACGCTGTGGTTCGTACTATCCAGGCTTCTCAAAGACTTGCCTGAAGGCTGGGTCGTTTCGTTACTGATGCTGTTTGGGTCTAGGTCGTGCTTATTTAAACGACTGTTGCAACTGTGCGTGCTCTTCTCGGAAGCCTAATGCTACGGGGCATTTGCTGACTTAACTATTTGCTGATAAGAACGCAGCGATAGTTGAGTGATTTGATGTACACGATAAGAAGAGCACGGCCAGCATCCAGCGAGAGATAGCTGTCGCCTTGTTGGCAACGAAATGCTCTGTTTGCCTTGGATTCGCTCCACTCTAATCTCTCTGCAGGTGTCGAGAATGGATGACTCAATTACCGGTGCCCGGATGGAAACTACCGTATGCATTTGGATGAGATGGGACGAGATGAATTTTGGATATTGGATGACAAACAAAGCTGACGAAAATCTGGAATAATACCACCTTCAGAATCAATCGCTCTTCCATAGCATCAAACAAACCTTTTCTCCAATACCGAGGGGACTCATTTTTTCGATAAGTTTGAACATTTTCCTTTTCCTTCCCATGCGATCTTCCAGTTTATCGAAACAATGAATTGGGGTTGAGGCAATGCCACCAAAAGCCCTGTGATCAAATCATAACAAATCGGTTCATAAGTATCAAATGGAATCAATTTCCCTTCGGAAGATTTGATTACCGATCCCGAATGGGCCATCTGAATGTCGACCTCGAGCACCTTACCGGAGAATGGAATTCTTAAATACTGAACCCGAATCCCTCTGTCCGCTATCTGATCCCATTCCCGGGCTGGCATAAATAAGTGACAATCTCTCTCGGATCTTCCTTACGTTAAAAGAAGGACTCGAAATCGATTTCCTTTCAGTCCATTTCATCGGAATCGGTTCGAAATTCTTGGAAACCCTTTTTCCACGGAATCCTCACCGGCCCTTCGATAGTTGCAAATCGAAAATCGCTCCGTTTAGCAGCGAACGGGGTAAAACCCCGGCCTTTCCGGTTCCGAACTGTAACTATCGATTGTTCCGGCACGGCCTAAACGCATCGTTGCTCTTCAGCGGCTTTCCAAAACCGGCGTTTCTCTCTTTCTGCCTGGGCCGCAAAATCAGCGCGTTGGAAAATATGCGATGATGAGCACGTTAAATAAACTGCTCGAAAGATACGCCCGAGCAAGCGAAAAGACATTTTGCGCTGGCGTAAGGTGAAAACCACCCACATCCGCCGTTTTGTGAGACTCGTGAGCGGGTGGAACGGAAATGTTTTACCCGGCTTGCGGGTATTTGAGTAATGATGCGAGAAAAGTTCCTCGGCTAGAGCCATTCCGATGCGACACTTCGTTGTGTGACTTTAAGACTAAGCGTGGTCCTTGGAGAAACAAAAAACGAAACGGCTCCAAAACGCTTCCTGAAGTTGAGAAGAAGTTTTGAAGTATCGACAGCATGATGCAGTAGAAAGCGTATCGATCTGTACGCAAGAAGGTTTTTTCGTTGGTCGGAAACAATGCCGTGTCATTGGATCTAATGCGAACGCAGCTCTCGGCATTCGTACTCCGAAAAACCAATATCTACAAAGCATTCCTCCGGTAGGTTCCGAAGCTCTCGGTAGCACGTCACGGTTCGGACTGATTATGTGTTCTAGCAAATACGAGCTACCTGAATGATGCGTCTCTTACTGTAAACGAACCATTTCTCGTGTGAGCTGCCTGTCTTTTTGGGAAACCAATCCATTTTCTTTTTACAGTCATGTCGACACGATTCTTCATCGTGCTATCACGATGTTCGACGGGAACTGAACGGGATTGTCCACATGCACACAAGTAGTTTCGCATTCTTTTACCCAGAGCTTGCCTACTCTACACGTCCATCGCGGCAGTAATGGAGATGCGCTCCGGATCGTGCGAGGGGTCCTCGGAACAGAGGTTTACTATTTGTGTGCAATCAACGGTCGGAATCAGGCTATCACTTTCAGCAGCGATTGTTTGCGGATGAGTATATATGCGCGTACCTGATGCACCTGCATCCCAGTTGCCAATGTGCTTGTTCTTCTCGAAAGCTTTCCGTGTAAATCGTGTTCCGACTCGAAAACATGATGATTGAATTACCATCCCAAAGGAACAAATCCGACCGCCAGAATCGCTTGTTCGGATGTTCCGGGAAAGTGTTGAAGATAATCATTTCTTACACTGATTCCGGAGAAAAATGTTATCCGCGTATCCACAATGCTTAAATGAATGGTTCTAAAAATGGATGATTTAATTCCAAAGAAAAAGGGACTTCCAACAGCAATAAAGCCTTGACAATCGCTTGTATCGGTGATGTTAAATTTCGATTCGTTATTCGCGAAACAGTATGTAAAGAAAGCCTCTTCTTTAAAATCAAATCGAACCGGTCGCTTCTGGTTCGAACTCGTTCGAAGAGCTGTTAGGTATGCCGTGTAAACTCCTTAAAATATAAAAATATGCTTTTTCCTTTTTTCCACCACCTTCTTTATGGCTTCGTGTTGGCCCAAATTTGCCATCGTGCTGCGTAAGCGACGGAACGAATGCACTTAAAAAAATTACCCGAAAAGAGCTTGCTCTTTCGCCGTGCTTCCACATGCCGTGTCCGCGACGTGCAAAATGGCATAAAACTGTCGTCCTCGATCACGAACACAACACGCGCGCGCTTACACACACACACACATACACACACACACACATACACACACACACACACACACACACACACACACCAATGGAAAAGTTATGGCCGTTGCGGTTTATCGGTAAACAATAAAATTTTACGAATTTGCTCTTGCGAAGCAGTTTACGTTACGCCAAACGACTTTGGCCATTTTGTCCGACGGAGCAAACCCGAACCCGAGCCGGATCCGTTTCGTGTCCCTTTTCGCAACGTGTGTCAGCGTGTCAGCGTGTCCCCCAGCTGAGCCAAGTTCTGGGGTTTGGATTTTTAAAGTTTCCATTTGAGGGGAGTGATATTTTTGCCCAAAGTTTCCCCTTAAGGCCGAGTCTGAGGTTGTGGGGATATCCAAATTTTCTTTATATCAAAACAAGCTTAAACTCACCGAAAGCCACAGCTTGCCGCAGCTTAATGCGTATCGTTTGTTGTACTCCAACAGCTGCGGGTTTGATTGAATTTGTCGTATCGTATGGAAAGTCGTGCACAAGACAACACGAGGTTAAATCGTGCAAATAATCTAATCATCAATGCGGTTCGCAGTTTCATTTTGATCGGTCGATTGTCTGTTTTGACCTCGGGCTTAAGGTAATCCAGCATTATGGTGGCTTTCCATTTTTAAAAAGCTTAACACTAACACAAACAGACTCACGGTGCGTTGAACGGTAGCGCATGTATACGACTACCACGTGTGAGGAAGGATTTTGCAAACGCAGCCCGAACCGCATGCTTGCCTGGATCATACTTTTATTTTTCGCTCCACTTCACACCGTAATGTAATTAGTTCTCGAGGGAAATCAAGCTAATGCTGGGGTCGGTTTCGCTCACACTCATACCGGTTCGCTTAAGGGTGGAAAATCCTGGAACCGTCACTGTGAACGAAGTGGTACATAGGGACATCAGCAGCTTCATCCTCTACGAACTGTGCCAGAGGAACGATAATGCACAGGAAAGTAGAATACGTGATTGCACTGCTCGTAATTGTTTGTTTTTTAAATGTTTTGTTGTTGAAATTATTATGAGCTGGGCTTTGATTCTGCCCATATTGGAAGCTCCAGAGAGACGCAAGTATTGTTCTACATTTCATTTCATAGAAAACGAGAGTCGTTTATCCAGTTTAAAATAATGTTTATAGCCGTAATTTAAGTCTTGAAGAGACTAGAAGTTCAACGCTAATGATCGCCTTCTTAACAATAATCACTCTCAAAATTGCTTCCTATCCTACGAACAGGCAATTGGGCAGTTTATTAGTGCCATGGAGTTCCACCTTTCAACTCCGGTCAAACGATTATTGGACAAATATAAACGATTAACAAACACACTCACACAAACACCCAAACATCAGCATAACAGTTTCCGATCCTACCTAACATCCTTCAGCGTGAAAACATGACCTCACAAAGGATACTGCATAGAAGAGCATATAAAAAAGGAAGAAAATGCGCAGACGATGAACGAAAACAACCATTTCAACAAAAACGCTTTTCCGCTTTAACAAATTCAATTAATTATAAGCCGCTCTCCCGCACAGCCAGTGGGCCATATTTGTGAGGGCTGTGTCCGGTTTTATCTTCTTTTCTTGGTTTCCCGTTCGCTGTATGCTCATGCGGACTCCTTCTCGCGGCAAACTCAAACCGGACCAGCAACGAAGGAAACTTGAGAACGAAACATTAGAACGGATCATAAAAAAACGATGAACCCTGCTCGACGTCATCGTCATCGTCGTCGGCCTCCTCTTTGGCTGGTTTTTAAGTCCTCTTCGGGTGGTTTTTTCTACCAGCTTCCTTACGGGAGCGCGATACACACATACTTGGGCATTCTTGACCTACTAATTTTTGTTTGCAATTATCCTTGCTACACGCCCGGCAGAAGATGTCGAGGAACATCCTTCCAATAGCCGGCAGCGTTTGTTGCGGATCACACAACGACGGAAGCGGGGTTCCTCGCTCGTGCGGAGGATGTTCGGTTTCGGTAAATGAAATGAAAAATGACGCTACTCCCTGATGCTTCCGGCGAAAGGCGAAGCGAAGAAGGGGTTATTGGCTCATGAAGTCTGAAAAACCAGCGGAAACAAAGATTCGCTTCGTCATGAAAATTTGCACCCGGTTGCGGGCGCAAAGTTGGACACTAATCAAGTGGTTTTGGGGTATGTTTTTCGCAGTGGTTGCAAGCAATATTAATGACAAGAAGCATCATTTTAGTACCGCTCGATGGAGACAGAAGATTTTTGTGGGATTCATATTAAAAGTTTACTTTAAGAATTGAAGAAAACGAGGCTCACATCTCCTGCACTTCACCTCAAACGTAACTCTCTTTTATGGCTCCATTTTCAAGATTTAAAAATATTGCCATCCATCGAAGGGACGGCTATGGAGCGGATGAATGGTTCCCATGTGGATACAATTAAGCTGACCTTTTCCGAAGCATATGCGCCGGCCAGATTCATCCTTCCGAAATGAGCTTCCTGCCGATAAAATCATCCGAAAGAGGCATGGAAAAAGCGACCAGCGTCCGAAACTCGGTGTCCGTGTGTGCGTGGCGATCGTTTCTTTTTATTGACACAAATTAATCCCCATCGTGAGATAACGACCTTCTTCCAGTACATAAATCACGACTTTTTCCCTCCGACTGGCATATGTGACCGCCCTTGGAATGGCTTTTTTCGGACACAGACACACGCACACACACACACACACGCGTGCGCGAGTTCGTGCTTCCCAGAATGCTGCGAAATAAATGCGGACGCTTCCGTGCATCAACTAAGCATGGATCATAAAACAGCTTTCAAGCAGAATGCTGCACGAAATTTAGAATCCCTTGTTTTTGGCCTTATCAAAACAAACTGCCAAACATCGGGGCGGGTGGAAAGTATTTTCGTTCCGGATGTGTTTCTCCTCGGTTCTGCGCTAAAGGGAAAGTGTATCGTTTCCGCAAAAACAGTGTCACACAGCGTGCACGAACACATGCACACATACGCGCATGTGTGTGGAACGTTGTTGTGGAACTGTTTTTGTTTTGCCCGGAACATTTACTCCTATGAGCGATGAGTTCCGCTTTCCTGGAGATAACATGAGATGAAGTGAAATAGATACACTTCCTCAATGATGCTGCTAGTGCTGCTGCCGTTGCTGTATGCAAACGATGGAGGTGTGCTGCCGGACCGGAAGCGACAACAAAATATTTATCATCACAACAGCAAGCGCGTTCTAGGGTAGCAACGTCTTAAAGGGCTGTACAGTTCAGCGCTTTGTGTCTCGACTGTTGTCCCGGCTAAGACCTAACTTTGCGCAGGCATCAGCTGCAGGCTTAGACGCGTGTAGAGCGGAACAGAAAACAACCCGAACAACACACACACACACACACACACACTGTGGTACGACGTCACTTGGAGTGGATGGCGCATTGTTACTAAGACCGGGGGTGGTTTGTGTTCGGCTGCAGCTGAACCGAACACTCCATTAACGCTTTGTCCGATGCAGCAAGATTGCTACCTCGGAAGCGATAAAACGTTGGTGTGTGCTGGGTTGTGGTGCATGCGGAGTGTTTGTGTTGATGCAGCAACTCTGCAGCGCCAGGTGAAGGAAAACAGCTCGAAAATGGGACGGAAGCAAATTTAATTTATATGCGTTTCGAATAAGGAGAACTTAGAAGGGAGTTTTATACGGTTAGAATAGAATAGATATATGAAATCAATTCGCAGGCTTTACTCGATCTTTCAGTAACATATAAAAGCATTATTTTAACCAAAATTGATTGAACAGGGGTTCGTCACATTCTTTCACAAGATTTATATCTTATACGGAAAAAGTTATATCGTTCACGTTAAGCAGTGCGAAAAAGGCTAGCCAAGGTTAGAAAATGGCAATATTTATGGTCTGATTTGTTCGTAAATTACCGTTAATGGCTAGAGCAAGGCGGTGTTATCCCTTCGGTCACCTGCCACGCTCAACGTTTCTTAAAGTTGACAAATTTAATCACTGACCCTTGTCACCGTCACGTACCCTCGTAATCGCTTTTCGGTGGTTTCCCTTTCAGTGATTTTTCCGACCGCCGCACTTTCGCTCATACGAAATTGTGAAATGGAAAATAGGAGAGAGAAGAAAAGAAAAAGAAAAAAACTATCGAAACGTAAAGGATCCGATCTTCCGCCGGCCGCCGTCAGTGGTGAGGATAAAAATTGAAATTCAATTTTCAACGCTCTCCCTCACTCGCTGCGGCGCAACTCGCTTGCGCATCCCACCTTCGGCGGAGAAAAACAGACCCCTTCAAAGCTGGGTGAAAGCGGGGGAAAAACGGAACGTCAGCAAACCATTTTCCTTCCCCGTACGAGTGGAGAATGCATTATGCTCTATTTTTTAAACTTTTGAGCCGCCACCTCTTTTTTTGTTTGTTTGTTCGGCTGTCCCTTTTGTTCGGCTCCGTTTTCTATTCACTGGCATTTTTTCTCACCATTTTCGCATTTTTCTTCCACAGAGCCTTCCATTCCGGACCATTTGCGCTCGAAGCTCGACGATAACAACGGGAGCTTCACGTGAAGAACCAACCGAGTGAATCTCGCACGTGGATGGATGGAGTTGCTAGAGACCGTCCCCAGCTCCCATCCGTACTCGTGCACCGAACCACCGAAAACCGAGGAAAACCAATTATGATGTGAGAAAAATCTGGACCGAGTTTTGTGTTTTTTGTTCTCCCTCTCTCTCTCTTTCTTTCTCTCTCGCCCGCCGGCGCACACTGAAATGGAAATTTGTGAAGCGAAAAACCGAAGCGTACCAGTTTTTTGTTTTGTTTTGGGAAATTCGCGCATCCTTCGAACCGGTCCGCTTTGCTGCGACGGGGCCAAACATGGCCCAAATGAGGACGAGTGCGACTAAAAATAAGACCGAAATTGTGCAGGCAAAAAACGCTCGCGTGTGAGTTTGGCCGGGACCGCTGTATGTGAAAGGAATTGTAACGAGTGGAGCAATTAGATTTGTTAGCGCGTGAATAAAATCATAAAGCTTCGGTGCTTGCGTTCGAGGGTGGGCTTGTGTGTGTATGTGGAAAAGCGCTAACGTTGGGGTACATTAATTCTGGGTCCTTCCACCATGCCATGCAGGGGGAGGTTAACGTTTTGCGCATTGTTTTATGATTTTTTCTGCTTTCGTTCAATTCAACGCGCGGCAAAACAAACCTCGGCAAAATAGTGTAATGGTACAATTTGCCCCGAAGTTATCGGTGGCTTTTGGGCTTTTATTTTTGCGCTCATTTACACTCCATTTGGATTATCAACGTTTGCTCCTTCCAGGCGTGTGATGGATTTCCATTTCGATTGCGACGTGTTGCGGGCTTTCGGAGCGATTGGTTAACGGGCCAGCCCACAACGCACTAGTGATACGGGGTGCTTTCGTTCAGTTTCGAGGTGAAGGGCGCAAAGCCCGTCGTAAGTTTTACGATCGTTTACGACTTGTGTGTGTGTGCGTGTGTGCGTGTGTCTGTGTGTGTATAAGAAGGCTCGGAAAAGTCACAACAAATGCTTACATTTACATTACCGGCAGCGTGAGTGGCGGCAGCAACACGGAAGGGCAAAAATAACAAATCACGGGCCAATTGAAGTGACGCGTGACGTTGCCGGTCGAGTTCGCGTGCGCCAGGTAAACAAAACATTGCGTAGCACCATAATCGATTGTCGGAGTTACAGCAGGGCCAGCAGTATGGAAATGTACAACCGCCGGCGGCTAGTGGCCGCTTCCGGCGTCGCCTCGTGCGAGTGTGATGATGAAGTGCCGATCGGCTCGCCTCAAGACGCTTCTGCACTGCCGGCGGAAGATGCGTGGTGCGGTGACGGTGAGAGCAGAGTGAGTGCATGCGGCACATCCAGCAGTAGCGGCAGCAACGGCAGCAACAGCAGCAACGACAGCAACGGCAGCAGCAGCAGCAGCAGCAGCAGCTCCAGCAGTATTAGCAACAGCAGCAGTAATACGCCTTCCTCCTGTACAGACAGTGCCGCGACGCGGTGGAAAATTCGTGGAAGAATCTACCGTCGGTCCCACCTGCACCTGTTGCTAGTCGCTGCCGTGCTGCTGACGCACATGCTTGTAAATATTAGAATAGGTAAGTCTCGTCATTTCACGCACGTACACACTCGGAACGGTTGCTCATTACGCGGTTCGCTTCTTTGGTTGTATGAATGTTAATTTGTGTAAACAGACGCTTCGGTCTGTTTAGATGGAACGTTCCCCGGACCATAATGTGATTGTAATGGCCATTTCATTCTTAGTCGGGCATTGAAAAAATTGTTGCAATAGAATGATTTTCATCACAATGCTTAATTTCCCCAAATGCTTACATAATTTGACCGAAAATTGAAGCAGCATACTCTCGTCCCAGTCAAAAATCTAATTTGTTTGTTATCATTTTGGTTCACCGACGCCACCCTAACGGTTCACACGAGCTTCATGCGAGCTTCAACTCCCGTCCTGTCACAAATTATTTTTCATTATATAAAAGCAGCAGACACGTGGCTCTCGAAAATTCGTCAAGCGGTCCCACACGATCCAAATTAACCATCTTTGACACATGCCAAATGTCGACCACAAAACGGTTTGCCATAAATTTAGACTCGCCACACTCGCCCCCAAGGCTCGCTCTCCTTCGAGCACTCAACGCTCGCCCGGCACTAATTCGAGCTCGAGGCTCGTTTGCATCACAACTGTCGTCACGTGTCGCGCAAACTCGAAGGAGGACACTGTCAACCGCAGACAGCGATGGGGGCGCGCGGGAGTCCTTTGAATTCGCATTCATAACCCTTTCAGCGGAATTCAGCGCCCGCTCCACCCCCGCCCAGTGCGCCGTGATTGCCCGTTTTGACACCCTTGATGGACGTGAATTTGTCGCGAATATTTTATGACAGTGTCGCTTAGTGCGACATCCGTGCGGTACTATCTCGCTTTCCACACGTGTCAGATGACTAATATTCAATCTCATTGCTCATTCGGCGCGGTGCAATCCGTGTCAGCGCGGTTCGTCTGCCGGCTTTCTTTTGTGAGTGGAGCACGTTAAAGTCAGTCGAGTTCATGGCGGTCGGGAGACACCATCCATCATTCGAGGTGCCGCCGTTGCAACAGCTGTGTAACCGGCGGACGTGCCAGACGCACTTCGGTGCGAAATTTGCTCATTCAATTAGGAGATTGATGAAAATGATCACAGGAGAAATTTAATGAGTTTTTAATTCCATCCCCTTGTCTCGGTTAAGCAGGCGTGAAAGTTAATTTGACTGGTGAAAGTGCAGCAGCGACGCATTTCGCCGTCACTTTGCGTTTGCTGCTTTTAACAGGTTCGTTTTTTCATGGTTCGTCTAGCCCGTAGCCCGGTTCCAGCACGGTGTGCTCCATCTGCACTTTGCCCTGATAACCCCGCTTTGAAGTTTGAACCAAGCCCGGTTCGTGGGACTCCGACTCCGATCGAAGCTAGAGTCTTGTGACGAAAAGTCTTTTTTCCCTTATGTTTCGTTAAAAAGTTAACCGTTCAAGAAGTGCCAACAGCCCTTTTAGCCCTCGTTCACTGAATAAGTTATCCTTTTTTCCAGTCATTTGATCATAAATTTAATATTATTTGAACAAGTGTGTCTTTGTATATTTATGTGACACAAGAAAAACGTGCTGACTAGAAAAAGGACCTGTGGCAGGCACCTTCTCGGAACAGGAGGCGTCATAATGTTGGGTTTTGGTGAATAAATTGAATAGAGGCAATGTGATGGCCACAGTTTAATTAATGGGAAATTTAGACATGAAAAGAGAGCAGCTGTTGGGTTTGCTTACATTTATAGCTTTTTTATGTAGCGAATATGAAGCTGATAGCAATAAAGTAAAGTGTTATTCTTACACTTTTTCCTTCCATCAACATTTCCTATGTGAATTCATTTCTAAGAACACCTCCCTCGCTAGTTTCTAGCACTATTAGCCGCAGCCCAATTCAACGCAATACTCAGAACACCGCGTCAGCAAATTAGAACCTCCGGGCGCAACTCAACCTCAAACGTCAAAACGTTTCGTGTCAGCATCGCAGAAGTGCGAGATTTACGACCGGTAATTATTCACTGCCCGACCCTCCCGCCCCAGAAAGCTTACTCGTTGCAATATTTATGCGCGATGAGAACCCTTATGTCACGCATCCAATCACACACACACACACACGGAAGAAATCGGGCTGATCCTTCCCGAGCCACGTGATGCGTTGTGTTGATTGATGCTGACGTCTGGAAGCGTTCGACCAGCGCTACCAGCACCGGCACCTGATGGGTGGATTAGCAAACCATTCCTGCCGACTGATGGGCTTTTAATTGATTCTCCGAGCACGTGGTGAGGCTGCACTCACCCCGGGAGGTGGAGCGTTTTTTTTTTGTTGTTCCCCCGTGAGCATCCCGAAAATCCCGCAAACCGAGGCGCATCATCCGATCCGAGAACGTGTGGCAACGTGTGGAGAGCGAGTGCGACTTGGAGCCAGGAACACGCAGGGCAGCACTTTGGCGAACGAATGGTTTGCTGCCGTTACTTAATTGCATATGAATATTTTATCGTATGGTGATGGGTGAAGTATGGCGAACTTGTGGCTGGCGTAATTACCGGTGCCTGGAATCTCCGGTAGCGGGAGTACGCGCGCGCACATGCTGCCGGAAATTTAATCTGCCGGAACCTTTCTCCACCGGAGTAGTTAGGTTAGGTCGTGTTTTCTTGGTTGTGTTTTCTGTGGTTTTCAAGCGCTTCGATGGCGAGCACGCAACAACAACATCTTTCACGAATGCTTTGCTGCCATGAAAACAATTTGCAGCACAATGGGTTGAAAAAGAAAAAAATGGAATCGATTGCACTTGCACGCCGTGTTTTGTCACTGCTATAATAGCGAATTAGTAGGCGGTCGGTGTCGCGCGGGATTAAAGTCATCGCGCGATATTGCAGCATACGGCACGTGCCATCGCATGCGCGTCAATCAGCGCACCGAACCGTACGCCAGCCGGGCGGTATGCTCCTCCACGCTCCGGTGACAATGAAACTACCGAACCAAAGCCCAAACCTCCGCCGATGATAATGCACTCTGCGGTACATGTCGCTGTCGCCGGTGACCGGCGGCCATGCCTGCAGCGTTTGCGATAAGGGAATGTGCGATAAGAGATGCAAATTTGCACGGAACCCGCCCGCACTGCAGCGTGCACCGTGCACAATTTACACCTTGATCGAGAAACGGTCAACACGCGAACACACGCCCGCTACGGTAATTGCATTTCGCCGATGCATAATCGGAAATCTCGTAAGACGCTGCCGATGCGTGCTGATCGAGGATATTGATCGGTGTGTTGCAAACATGTCGCTCGCAGGTTGCGCAAACACACACACCCACACCCACACACACCAGCGCCTTTACTACACTTAATCATTGCGCGTTTGTGAGAGGATCGTGTCGAGGGCGCCTCGGAGAATGCTATATATATGCTCACGGGTGAAACGGTAATTTAATTGCTATAAGGGTATTATTTAGCGAACGTTCGCGGACGTTGAAGCCGTCTGAGAAGCCCTACAGAAGACGTCGTTAAAGGGGTTTGGTAAAATACGGATAACCCCTCTCAATGTGGATAATGTTGGCTGTAATTTACGTTTAAAGTGTCATTCCTTTAAAGATGAAAGTGAGATAAAAAGCTGATGTCAACGCATCGCAGACGGCATATGCACAGAGGGTGCACAGAATATGTTGGACAAACATCATTTAAGAGGATAATTTTCTGGGATGAATTTATTTTCATTTCGTTCAAGCAATAATAATCTACTGTAACAAACAAAACCTATGGAAATATGAACATGGTTATTTTGCAGTCTATTAGAGACAGCTTCAAGCCATTCTTTTGATTTGAAAATCAAATATCCATTCACCAAACATGTTGTTAAAAGTTATGTTTGGTGTCGGTCTATGGTCTCGAGAAGATTTGGATGAGACATGAGCATAATTCGATTCAGCCAACTTTTGTCCACACTTTCACCCATTATCCTAATGGTGAAACCGCGAAACATCATGAAGCGTTCGTATCGCGATACAACGAGCGAACCGATTTATGTTTCGCTAACCGCTTATCGTTCCGCTGAACGCCGGAATGGTGCTTAAAATGTTTTAAAAACATTTTCCTCGTCCTTCTGCTGCGCTCACGCTTCGAAACATACGCTCTCTTTCCCATTTTCTCTGTCTTTGTTCCTCTTGCTTCCCACTTGCTGGCCTGCCTGTTTGATAAGCACCGAAGTGTAAAGGTGTGCCGGTTTTTTTCCTCCACCGGTGGATCTCTCTGCCATCTTTCTCCCCTCGCCACGTACACACTCACGCACCTTATGTTCGTTTGGTGACACCCTCCACGAATCATTCTCGTACGTGCTTCACCCCGCGAACGGGAAGCCGGGCCGGGATGTTTTAATGCCACAGGCAAGCGACACATCCCGGCCGCGTCCCATCTCATTAAAAATAAAGCAGTAAAACCTGCCCCAAAAGCGAATCACGTACCGCCGGTTATGTTTCATTGGCGAAAGTTTATTAGGAAATAAAACGTGCAAACCTTCGCATGGGGCGGTCGCGATGGGAACGAACCAAAAAAAAAGGTGTGCGGTCTCGGGGGGGTGTGGACGAAGCACCCACTGTATCTTCTTGTACCGTTTTGGGAGCAGTTTTTCATGATATCTGTCTGTTTTTCTTTTTCCTCTCTCTCTCTCTTCTTCACCGTGCAATGACAGAGAACGATTGCTGTGGATCGCTTTTGAAATGGAAACCTATCTCACGTGCTCGCTCGGTTTTTTTTTGCTCGTTGCGTTTCGCGCTGCCCAGTGACGGTGAAACGAATGATGATTGGGACGACATTTGGTCCTACGCCGCCAAAGATGTCCTTTTTCGCCAATTGGACTTTGGGAAAATGAAATAAGGTAAAGCACGGCTCCCTCTTGGCGGTCCGGTGGGGGGGGGGGGAAGGGAGTGGTACCGATGCCACCGTGCTGGGCCGTGTGGCGAAAGAAAATTAATGTAGCATGTTTTTCCGGTTGGGCCTTTTTCTGGCTTGTTGCTCGCCGTTGCTCCTCGGGCGGATGACGGATGATTTCCGTGCGAATGGCACCCGGAACGGTACGTGCGCGGACCCGTGCTTGGACGGTGAAGATGTTTGTGTTATTCGTGCCACCGAAAACCGAAATGACATTTTCACGGCGACTTGAACAAATTGCCGGCGCTGTTTTTTTTTCGGATACTTGTCTCCTTCGCAGCGCCGACGAAAAATCTGTTCGTAACAAAAGCACATCGTTTATGCGAACGACAATTACGTAAGTAGCACGGTGGCTGATACCACTTCCAAATCGTACCGAACCAGACGCGGGAGCAAATGGAAGCCATACCACGCCGCTTGGGACTCATCGCACCGAACGGTTACACCATTTTCCCACGCTACCCTTTCGTTCTTTCCAGCTGGAACGAATTTGCAGCAAACTGGTGACAAAATGCTAACCCCGGTACTGCAACATTAATGACACGCGACTCGCTCCTAACATCCGCCCGGGGACAGTGGACATTTGTGATGATTGAGATAATGTTGCTGCGGGTTTGCGGCAATCATCACGACCGTGATGATGATGTCTAAAATGTTCACTCGTGAAAGTTTCCTTTCTCCTGCGGCAAGTGCTCCACTGCCGGCGTTCAGATGAACACACGGCGCACAGGAGAAAAAAAGCATGTCCTTGTGGACTGGCCTGCTAATCCCGACTGAGTGTTACACTCCTTTCCTTGTGATAGTTTGTTTTTGTTTGTTGTTGCGATCCTCAATTCTCGACTGTCCAAGGCAGCCACGAAAATCGTGGCAGAGACGAAGTTAATAAATGAATCATTACAGCGTGTCCTGTTCGTAGCGTGATAGTGTTCGCAGGAGAGCACAGCGTGCCCTGTTGGTCGCTTTTTTCGGTTCAGTGTCGGCACCGGTGTCATAAACGCAGTAGGCCTTTGTCATCCGATATGATTATCGTCGTAATGATGATGTTTACACGTTTGATGTCGGGCGTGTACGATTAGCGGTCAAGAAAATGTCCTCCAAAGTCTAGCGACGCGGAGAGCAGGCGAACGAGAGACACAGGATACGGCAAGGCAGCGGGACGGAGCACACCTAAATAGCCACCACGCTGCTAAGTGAGATGAAAAATGATCCACCATTTAGCGGTGTAATCTTTGGTGTGAGATTACACTTGGCGGTTTTTCGGTGGGACGAAGATTCGTCCCATCCTGGTGGGCAATAATTCAATTTGTTGTGCCGTGACCGGATGTGTCCGGGTGTTGTGTGCGAGGCCGGAAACGGTGGTGCGACGCTGGGCCTGCGGTCTGAAGCCGTCAGGTTTTGGATGATAAAGTGGGATTTGTGTCCATTATGGTTTTGATGTAGTGGATGCGGGAGTGGTGGTGTGTGCTCGTGCAAGAATTGTTTTGTAAGCCTTAAGGTCTGATGGTCTGTCTGTGAAAGACGCAAAGTTTGATGCACGAAACGAAAAACTGTCTTTAGCTTTCTTATTTTATCTTAACACTTTTGCCTAGCAGTACTGAAAAAGTCTTTTTTTCCACCCACAGTGCTCATTTGCTCTGCCAGCAGAGCACGCATAAGATAAACAGCTTTATTGAAGAATTATACAGCGCGGGAAAAGGAACAACAAAAAACAACAAAAACGAAGTCCCGTGAGACAGTTGCTAACTTAATCATGCTCGGAAGTGTACGATCGCTTGAGCCGTTTGACCATCGCCAGCTTTATCAGCTGCCTGATAGCGCAGCCACAGGAATGGCGTCGGTGGGTGGACGCAGCACCGGGTGGGAAGGAAACTTTACGAAACTTTAGATTACAGATAGTGTGTCTGGGCCAAAGTTTTCCTCGTAACGAGTGGTAGTGGTCGACGTCATCTGTGAGGTGCTGTGTTGTTTCGTTTTTGTACAGGGTGTTTTATTCGGAATCTGCCTTGAACCTGGAGCACAAAGTTCTAGGATGGGGGATTAGCTTTAATATAAAACATTAGCAAAGTTTCAAAGTGATTTTTATGCGAGTTGTTATGGGCATGAAGTTTTTATGAAAGGTAGTGTTTAAGTTAGCAGCATGACGACTGTGTTTCAAATTTGTCCACAGGGTCATCGAAGACATCAGGGTTAATACATCCCATAAATGTCTTCATCGTATGACATAGCATTTCAGTTGTTAAATCGATCGATCGAAGCGATCTGTAAGACCAAAAATCAAAATAAAACTAATGTGAAAAAACACGAACTAAGATACTCTAAATTAATCAGTGACGGTCTATCAGGAAGCAGCTGCTAGTCATTTCGTTCAATTACATGCTTGTCTATTACAACATCCTGTCGAAAACAACTGTCAATCTCTTTCTCGTGCGGTGTGACGATGGAACGGAAAACAGACATCCTGCCACACGAGAACAGAGCGCGTTCTGGAATGGCCAAGATTACAGATGCTCGTCGGACATAACTGACACATTTCACACACTTTTTTCGATCGCTTCGTTACGGGGTCCGAGTTCTTGGACACTCGGACGCAAAAATTAAGATGTAGACATCGCAATCATTAGCCGGGCCGGTGTGAGAAGCGTAACGAGAATTTAATCCCTTTCGGTTCGACCCGTCCAAAGTGACACGAGCGACCCCATTGGAATGAGGATGTGTACGATTTGAAGGATCATAGGCTAAAAATAAAAATAAGACGTCGCAGTGGATATTCGGCCGGCATGGCATAATTGATCACTATAGTGTGGTGAAACAAGACGCGGACGTCGTAAACCGGCACTAGAAAAGAAATCAGTATTATATAACGCTCAATAGCGCCCAGCCGGATAATCCGAGCGCAAGTGCGCCCTTCACTGCGCTCCAGCACCATCTCCAGCACCATCTCCAGCACAATGGGCCCAGCACGAAAGTGAGCACGTTCCCTCAACCGGACGGTAAGTCGAGCGAATCGGCAGCAACGAGTGTTTGAAGAGCGAAATTGTAGCCAGTGAACGATTGCTGCCAGTCGCCGTTCTTCGTTTTGCCAGAAACGCGACAAGGAACGAGACGTACGAACGCCTTCCAGCAACACTCCACTCGCCCCGGGTGTACGTTTCGATGATTTCCTAACGATTTTTTTTCTCTTCTTTTTCATTCTTGCCCCAACGCAAGAACTCGCTGGGAGACTGCGGAGCGGATTCCTGCTTTGTTGCTTGCTATCCTCGGCGAAAGAGTTTCTTTCACCCTTCGCTGCCGTTATGAGACCGTTTGCAGGGCATTGAAATAGCGCTGACCGGTCCCGTCCCGTTCGGCCCGTTCGTTGACAGATTCTCAGCGCCCGACCGCTTCCCCGGCGATGCCTTTGGGGACCGTCGTTTCCGTCAGCTCGTGAAACACATTTTCGGGCACCTCGCCAGCCGGGCCGGGTGGGGTTTCACGTGTATCTTCGCGTCGTGCTCCGACTTCACGCCCCTGCTTGCCCCTTCATCTTATCTGCTAAATGCGAAAGGAATTTAATTTAAAACGCTTCTCCCGTCGTCCGTCGAACGATTTTTTGCTTTCTCTCTCTTTCTGCTGCTTCACATCTTGCCTCCGAACCCGGGCTCGTCGTCGTCCATTTATGATCTTAATTAAGTGATAAAGCATTTTTTCATTCACTTCAGCTGGTGGCTTCAGCTGGCCGCTTTTATTGCAAAACTGCTGGAGCTGGGTTCGCGTACGCTTTGTCGCTATCTTTCGATCATCCATTTTCCACGGGGAAAAGCATCGGGCTTTCCTAGCCCGCTCTCTGCAGCGCGTTTCCCTTCAATCTTATTTCGATTTTTTATTCCATTTCACCGGACGTTCGTTCGTGCGCAGGCGGCCAGTCGGCCTCGGGAACATCAATCTTAGGGCGCATTGAGCACTCGGTACGATTTTCACAATTTATCACGATCACGTGCACTTCCGCTCTCGGACGGTGCGGGAAACGTACTCCCCACCACCCTCCGTCGTGAACGCCATTCTTCGAAATAGTTTTCATCACCTTGGGCCGCCTCCCGACTCAGGCTTCATTGTTGGGACGAACGGATTGGTCTTTTGGATCGGGGAATTGTTGGGATTATTTGATGCGATGGAATTTTTCGCTCTCTCATCCGGAATTTCTCCCCCTGTCCTGCTTCGATGGGGGGGACAAAGGTGGAGCCTTCGCCCGGAATATCATGCGGACGTGCTTTGCGGTTGTGGTTGCCACAGCTCATCATCAATTATTATCCGAATTTTTGTCCAGGCGACACAGAGCATGAGCCGGATTGCTCCTTCGGAGAAGGTGACTTCATTTCGATTGATCCAACGATAGTGTGGGAAGAATTTGAATTAGATGCAAATTGGCTCCCATCAAATCCTCCTTTGATGCCGGGGATCAGGATATGACCTTGTTACGGCAAAGTGCACGTCGGCTTCTGATGCATTTGAGGAGTAACAAAATGCAAAAAAACGCATGCACTCCGCAACGCTCGCTCATCCCCGTTCAGGCGAGGTCAAAGCGGTGCCATGTAAATTGTGCTAAAAGCAAAACCCAGGCTCTGGCACTCCCAAGCTCGGGCGCATGTGAGCCGTGCATTTGCATAAAATATCGAATTTAGTATGTAAATATGTTTTTGTTTGTCCGGGAGCGCATGTAATTCAATTTCAGCTCCCCTAAGACGCCACACGGAGTGACACACACACAAAGTTCGACAATGTTTTAAACCTGGCTGGGCTGGCGCTGCTGGCGGAGCTAAATCCCCCAACACTGCAGCCATTCGCTACAGATGCAGATTTCCCATGTCTTTGGCATATTTTCTGGTTCGCTTCGTACGGACGATGAGTGTCGGGGTGGACGGGAAAGTCATCAGGATGATGCATTTGCTGAGCACTGCTTGCGCCTCACGGGTAGAGACTGCGGCAACATTCTTGACATACCGCCGCTATCCAGCATTGGTAACGTTGTAAAACGAACTTCGTTAAAGTCCCGGCCCGTTTCAAGAGAGATAGAGAGCAGGAAGTGCACGTACAAGGGAAATTTATGAGCCAGTATGGATGGAAATAACTATTTGGGAAATGAAAAATAGTTCCTCCCCAAGCCTCGGATTGGGACTTACGGTTCGGTTGCATAACCGCCGGCCGTCTGCCAAGCCGGCCTTCCTTTCCGATCAAGATTCGCCTCACAGAAGGCGAATCATCTTAACACAAAATAAATGAGAACAAATTCGTTTATCAATTATGAGATCACTTGAAAGTTTTCGCGCCCCGTATTCGTTCCCTCCCATTAGCTGCGAAACTTTGCGCGGCGCGCTCCACGCCCGCCAAAAACCATTCGGCGCAAAGTTTTGGCCAAGATTGCAGCATTAAACATGACAATAAAATTGCACCCCAAGCGCTGACGCGACGCCCGGTGCCGGTGGAATGGGTGCGGCCTATTTAGCATCGATTGTTTCGCTCCACGCGCTTCCCCGCGGCAGGTCGGTGTCCTGTGTGTCCTTTCACGAACTGGGCACCGGGCAAAAAGTTTCGGGCACTCCGGGCAGTGCAGAGTGCGTCGTCGAACGGGGGCAATAGGAAGGGGCGAATGTAATAAACTTGCCGGGAAGAAAGTTGGCAAAATGGCCACGGTCTTCGTGTGAAGACAGCGTGACCTCTGCTGCTCGTGGGCTTATGAATGAGAAATTGACATTTAGGGTGACATTTTCTGCCAGCACTTTATGGAAGCGTTGCCTGAGGAACTCGTAATTCATTGTGCGCTCGGATGGCATAACAGGGATAATTTAGAGCCGTGTGCTTTTTGGTGAAAAAGTCTGCAAAGTTTAGAAAACAACACTGTTATGAGTGTCTTTTGTTTGCTTCTGTTTTATATTTGTTTTAATTAACTCGTTTTCTACACAATCTATTTGCTGGTAGTTAAACTTATTCAACTATTTTAACGATGCGTTAACCTTTCTGCTATACCAAGTAGTCGGCATCATCATGACATAATTCATTAAGACGTTTAATGTCTCCAAAACCCATGTTTACCTCCACCCGCACCAAAATAAAAGCAACTCATTGCTAAACACCACCTACACGCACGTCTGCAGCGGGCACCGGCAAAAGCCGCTTACGCTCTAGCCCGAAACGTGATCAAACTAATTGATTAGGAGCTAAAGATATATTCCCAGGAAAATCATAACACCCATAATGATAACCGTTATTAATGATGAGCACACTTGCCTCGCCCCGATCGAGCCCCGTGCGGTAGATAAATATCCAATAATTAGCATCGATCACAGCGCGAGGCGGAGGAAAGTATAAATAACGCTCATAAAAGCATGCACCGGAGAAAGTTTCATTCAATGGCCGGGTATCCGGGTAGGAAAATATCGCACCGACCCACCGGCCTAGCAGGACGTGCTGACAGGGCTTACGAAAGCTTTCGCCCCGCTGATCGGCTCAACACTAAAGTAGTCCGTAGAAGCTTCCACCGCCGGAATCGGGCTCGAGGCGTTTTAGTATGCTGAACGAATTTTAGTAAACGCGTTCGTTCGATTGCGGGGTTTTTTTTTCTTTCGGTGGCTGTTTGTACCAAACTCGCTCCCAGTCACACAACTGCCCGGGAAACCGAGAATGTACCATTTCATCCACTTTGCTGCCGTTTTTCTTTATTGGAAAAGTTTTAACAAGGCATCAGAGGCGATGGAAGAGATTGCGATGAGTCCGGTTCTGCTGCTGCTGCCACTTGCGCTGTTTTCGCTGGACGAACGCGAAAGTATTTATGAAGTAAACTTAACCTATCGTGTATTTGTAGCGAGTAGATAGAACGAGGCGCTCGCAGCAGCTTCTTTGACAGAAATAAGGATCTCGTTGCGCGTCCAGTGCTTTGCTGCAATTCTAAGTACTCGGTCTCGCGATGTACTCAACTTTGCGAAGCAGATTTCGCCGTAAATGGAAGGTAAATCAATTACTCTTTGCTAGTTGCTGTGCTCTACGAAAAAGCAATATTAAATATTCCAGCCGCTGTGGTCAGTCAGAAAATCACCCGCTGGAAAACTTTTGAAAATCAGTCCCACTTGGCGGCGATGATAAATTGAACATTATGATTTCAGGGGAGCGCGCTCTGGAGTGTCCCACTTACCAGCTAACCTGACTCACCTGGAGGGCTTACGTGCAGTGAGTCCGCGCCGTGCACCGGCGAATCCTTGACGATACCGTGCAGATTGAATTGAAAAATCAAAGATGCGAAAATGATTGCGGCAAATCCTTTCTCCGGCGCAGACGCTTCCTTCGCGCGGCGACCGACCTCCAAAGGGGATGTTTTTATATGCTGATGATCTCGCAGCGCGCCACGGCGGGTGCCACGATGGTTCGCCAGCGGATCGAACGCTCGCTCGGTTGATTTTTATCCTGTTTGTTTCATTTCTTTTTAACTCCGCGTCACACCCATGCCACCACGCCGCGGGTGAGCTTTGAGCGTTGCCACGGGCGATAGTGATTTGTTCCAAGATGTAGTCGGCAGCCGGGAGCATCGAAGCGGCGGAGAGAATTGCAATTCGAGTGCCTGGCACCGTGTGACACTGGCGAAAGTGGCTTACTCTCCTTCACCCGGGAGACCGGGTGGTTGGGCTTACAGCGCAGAGCGCGTTGGATACTCGCCTGTCACGGTACGAAAACAGGGGCCCCCGCTGGTGGTCGTGGTCTTATCTCGTCGCAGAACCGGTGGCCTGTCGGCTGGTTTTCTTTCACCCGGCGCGCATTCAGCACCAAATTGAATTGTTGTAGATTGTGTGTGCGGTGTTTGGTCGGTAATAGAATTTTCTCGTCCGGATTTTTTTTTTCGTGCGCCCCGCTTCTCTCGTGTCACGATGAAAGCAATCGCTGGGGGTTTTGCGAAGTGCTGTGGAACGAGGACACTTTAAGTATCTTTGGAATAGAAATAGCGCCATTGTTGGTGCATAGCTTCAACGCATTGACGCAATGACGAGCGGACGATTGTGTCACTTAACACGTCCCAAACACACACTCACGGGCACTGTCTCTCTCTTTCTGCCTCTCACTAAGCAGTAGTTAGAACACCCGATCTCACCCTCAACACCAATTGCTCACAAATCATTCGCAATCTGCACTTTAACACGCAACCCAAGGTCGGTGAAAAGAAAAACATCCACATGCCATGACACCGGAAATGCACTCGTTCGGCCGGGCCGAGTGACAAGGGGCACGCACAAGTGCAAATGAAAACAATATTAATTACTATAATTATCACAACGTGTGGTCGGAGTGCGTGTGGCCGCGTGCATCATAAATTGATTAAATGCCATGAATATGCATGATTTATCGCTGACGTTACTGCATGCCAACCCGACGGCAGCAGGATGCATTTTCAATTGCCCTTTTTTATTGCCCCGTGCAGCTCGCTCGCTCTGCTCCCGGACTGCAGTTTTATTCTCTTCACGATTTCCTTCCGCCCGAAGCAGTTGTGTTGGTGGTGAAAAATTTAATTTACCACCGGCTCGCGCTGTTGTTTGTCTCTTCCACAAAAGCCGCGTGTGTATGCATTTTTCATCGCGCTTAAATTCCTTCGCAACGCAACGGCAATCACAAAAACCGCGCAGAATTTAATGCTTAACATGCACGCTGGTCTTTGCGTTGTTCGCAGCGTCCGAAGTCCGATGAAATGTGCAGAACTTTTTTTTGTTGTGTTTAACGGAGGAAAGGTCCTTCCGCTTCCGAAATAGCGCCGATCGGACCGGGGCAGAGATGTGCAATAATTTAATTCGACTTTTTAATTGACACCGGATCGTGCACAGGTCCAACATTTCGAGCGGTATTTCAAACGGTGGACCACTTCGGCGGCGGCGGCCAGACATACCTCACGCCTAACGAATACTTAATTTCGCAGCAACTGGTGAGGGAATGGAAATGCACTCGTTTAATGATCACGCTGTGTTGAGTAAAGGACACACACAAAAAAATGCTTCACCTCTTTCGAGTAAAGCGCAAAAGGGGGTTAGTATGGGCAAGAAAAACATGGCTGCTTCATTTGAATATTTTGTTTCAATTAGAACGTAACAAGCTCTTGCCTACCAACCGGGGGCAACCGCGTGACATGTGATTAAAATTAGTCAACCCGCACCCGGCGAGGAATTTCCTTTCGGGGTGGTGGGCGCGTTTTTATCTAGTCGCGTCTCGCCAACTGGTATGCCCCAACCGCATTCTCATGAGCTCCGTCGCATGGCAGCACGGGTGTGGCAGCAATAATTAAGCCTTCAGCAATTAGCAGCGCGCAAAACGGAACGGAATTTTGTGTGTGAAACAAACAATGAATAATGAATAGGGATTTGAAATTCATGGGGTGTGCATGCGCCCCAGTGATAATGATGCTGCCGACATGGGGATTGCAAATGCTTTCTTTTTCATCAAATTTGGATTCAAAGCTGATAAATAAATCTGCCTGATAAACTAGAAATCGTTATGCCGAGAAGGAATCTTAATTTCCGCATAACTGATTATTTTCCTTACTTTTTTCACATTCACATCAATTAAAAAACAATTTGTTGAGATAGCTGATTGTGAAATACCGCTAAGGTTTTGGATACATTTTTGGGTTGAACATAATCCTAACCCTTTCATAACAAAAGCGATATCAAATATGAATGAATCTATTTCAGATCTGATATAAAACCATTCTTTTCATTTCATCCGGATGTCTGCTGGTACTACATTCTATTCCAATCTTGCTCAGCAGCACAGGAAGTGTCCCAGTGTTCTACTTATCTCTTTAACAGCATTGCGGGTGTATTTTTTCTCCTGATTGCAACAGGATTCAAATTACCGCAAACTCATCGTTCATTGTAATTCTTGCAGGCTGAGAGTAAGCAAACGAAGATAATAGAAGGAAAACACTTAGCTCCAAACTGATTGCTACACCACTTCAGGAGGTCGAACATCTTTTGCACTGGAGGTGCGCTTCGAACACAATCGGCCAGGTACGGGCTGCTTTCAGTTCGATCGATCAGCGCCGAATTGAGATTGAATCAAAAGAAAACGAGATAAGAGTTGAAAATGTATCTCGTTGGTAGCAAAGTGAAGGTAATGTTACGTTTGATTTCGAATTTTCCAACTATTGTGTCGAATAAAAACCTTTTTTGATGGTGTGTTTCATGGTAGTCTATTTCTTTTTCATCTAACAAATCACCAGATAATACGAAAATTTCCTCGATAATCTCAACTCACCGTAAATCATTCAACCTAGTCCGCGTGCATTAATGCTCCATCGCAAAATCCAACCAATTCACGACGACAATCCTCGAACCGATTCGAGACCACCGAAAAAACCGAAAGCTATTAAAGCGTTCATTTAAACTCCGCCAGCACCGGTCTGATCGCTCTCCGCCGCGGCTCGCAACGATGATCCGACCCTGCTTTACATTTCTGGGCCAACGGCTTAAGAGATTGTGACGGGCGCGGGGCTGTTATTGTTTTACTTTCTCGATCCATGTTGCCACACTTTTGAACGTGGCCTTACGGGCACGGGAGTGGGGGGGGGGGGTGACTTCCTCCGATCTCATCTTCATTGGCAATCCTCCTAATCCCCGCTTTGTGGGCTTTGTGTGTCTGTCTAGTGCCGGTCCCATCAAAGAGCAAACTTTTGCAAATGACTCTATTGCCACACTATCTGTCTTATTGAGGGATATTTGTAAAGCGGAAGTAAATAAAGAGTGTGGTGGACCGAACGAAATCGTTTCGTGCGATTTGCAGTGCGAAATGAGCTTTTTATGCAAATTGTCAGTTGCGCTTTCCTCGCGCAACATGCAGGGAAGAGCTGGTTGTGCTAAATATTGTTAAACAATTTCAGCGAAAACTTGTTCGAAAATATCGTATTTTTAAAAAATTATTAATGAATTTATGCATCAAAATGCGTTAATAATCAGAAGTAAAAGCATCACCAGGGCATAATCTGTCCGAAAAATCCTTCCCCAACGGAAGCGCAAGACCCTGTTTGCGTTTTAAATATTCATTCCCTTTTACACAAATCAGTGACTCTAGGAGGATTAAGCAGCTGCTGCGGCATCACACACCCCCACATCGCGATAATGCACACCACCGTGCAGAAGGCAGACGGTGGCCACCATTTTCGGCTGTCGCTTTCCATCTGGCCACGGGGGAAGAGATTTCCCGGGGAGCGGCGCGTTTGGCGGAAGATTTAAAATATAATGAAGTTAGGCAATTCATACCGCGCGAGGCAAACCGAACGGCACCGAAGGGAACCTATCATTATGGTCACACAGCATCTTCACCGCCACGGCAGCTGCCGGCCGCGGCCGGCGTTGCCTTCTGCCGCGCAAAACCACACCTGCCAGCCCGGTAAGGCTGGTGGGTTGGGGAGGACGAGATGGGAGGGCCGGGGTAAACAGGGCGGAAAAATATGTTCCATTCCGCGCTGGGAACGATTTTCGGGGCATCTTATTATTATAACGTAGAATTTATGAGATAATTAAACTTTGTGAACGATAACCACATTTTGCGGAATGGTGCGCGCCCGCGCGGTTGGGGTTGGGCGAATGTGCGAAACTCGCGCGAAAACTCCTCCTAGGGCGCGCATGGGTGTGGATGATTTCCGGCTGGCATTGGGGGTGGAGGGGTGGGGGGCTGTGTGGGTGGCCCGGGGAGGGGACGCGGAGAGGCTCGTTTACGGGCTGATTTATCGTTGACACGACCCGTCACGCCAGACATGGCAGTGTACATGAACCTGACAGTTCTTTATTTTGCCGCTGCTGCTGCTGCTGCTGAGGCTGCTCCTGCTGCTGTTACTAATTTGGTTACGAGGGAAGGAAAAGTTTGCTGGCGTCGGTGGAGAAAATGGAGAAACAAGAGGAAAAACGGCCTCATTTTTACGACGAGTTGGGATGCTTCTGTGGCGTTGTGTTTTTTTTTCTCTTCTCCCTTTCGCAGAAGGAAACGAGGACGAACAAATGCATTACGGACGCGATTCGCGCTTCGCCGAAACTCGATGCCCCCAAGACTTATTAACAAACTTCCAGCAAATCGCTTTCGCGCTGTTTAATCCCCGCACGGTATCGCATCCCGCGAGCCGGATCGGAACGGAAAGCTGATAATCGCCAGCATAAACCGTCGTATTAATGCAATTAAAATCCACTTCGGCTTTCCTTCGGCAAGTGCCATTGCAACCACTGCGCCGGCATGTCATGTGTCCTCCGCTTGTGTCGGGCTTTTATCTTAATTGCAGCGACGTTCGCTCTCTCTCTCTCTCTCCCTCTCCTTTCTGCTCTTGCCTTGCACGCGCGTGTGTGTGTGTGTTAAGCGGTTAATAAAATTTTCATAATTCCAGTCTTGATTCAATTCTACCCTGTCGAGCCGATTCCTTCCGGGCGAGTGATTTGGACGTGTGGATGCAAACGGGATGCGCACACCCTACACACACACGCGCCCGCTCGCTCGCTGTTACGGTCTGCTAACTTTCTGCTAATCCAATCTGCTCGCCGAGAGCTCGCCGGGGTGGATTATGTGCTCCTCCATCCACCAAAAGGGATATTGGTCGCGTCGGCCGACGGAGCGCCTATGATAGAGGGTAATAATAATGATGATGATGACGACGGGCTTTTCAGCTCCGTCCGCCGGCACAAGCGACACTTCTGAAAATCTACCGGTGGTACAAGAGGGAAAACAACACAAAAAAACCGCGTGAACCGTTTCGAACGTAACGGGTGCGCCGTTTGATGTCGCGCAAACTCGCTCGGCCTCAGCTCGGGCGGAAAATTTTTGCTTTGTGAGGATCGTTAAAAGCTTAATTCGCCGTTCCCGCCGGGCTGGGGCGCTGGTGCCATATCGTTAGCGTCACTGAAATGCTTAATTTCCTTTGCATTAGCGCAGGATGGCGCACTGTGTGTGTGTATGGTCCTATTCGCAGATTAAAACGGCGATGAAAGGGATGAGAAGCAGAAGCTTAAATTCAATAACGCTCCTATTAAGGCACGGTGCCCACACACGTTTCGAAATTATAAAACTATCCCGCCAGCGAAACTTCTCGTGCTTCAATGAGGGCAGCCCCTACTGTCCTAATCCACGTAAGTGTCCTTTTAACACCGGAAGCGCCCCTCACACACACACACACACACCGGTCCCAATGGTTCGGTCTATGATTTTGCCATTTTATTTCCGCTTTTCAATTGACAACAGATGGTGAAAGCGATAGCAGGAGCCGTGCTGTCCTGCTTAAAGCTCTGCTTCATGGCAACCAAGACACTCACGATTTCGAATGGTTTGGAGTGTGTGTGTGTGTACACAGTCAAAGGCAACTTTGCATAATTTCTACAACCATCCTGGGAGCAACGTGAACAAGACCGTTAGCGTATGTTTTGCCGCCTTGGTTAAACGATTACAATTAGGGCACGAAATGATTATGGCTGCGAATGGCAATCGTTTGCCTGGCGGTGGCTTTATGTTTTTCCATGTTTTGCTGCCTTCATTTTCACGAAACGATTCCCGCTTTTTTTCTTTCAAAATTCGTTCGAGAGCTTTCATTGGCAGCAGTTGCGGATGGGAGCATACCATCAAGCTTGATAAAAAGCTTGTTGGTGTTGAGATCGTTGGCCGTCTTGTTTGCCAATTGGGAGAAATTGTTCCGAAGCGGAAGCCAATTTCAACTGTTTGGGTCACACCGAGAGCAAAAAACGGCCTACCTTACAAAAACGCCACTGAACGCCTGCTGAGGAAGAGCGCCCGAAATGAGCTCACGATCTCACGGTGTCTCTGTGTGCGCAAAGTGCGAGCAGGATGATGAAAGTGAAAACGATTTCGCATTCTCCGTGGCTCATTTGCTGCAGAGGAAAACCGCCATTACCGCCTCTCTATCTGTGCGGCCTCTCTTTTCCCTTCCGTGGTGCTGTCCACAGCAGGAGCAAACTTCAAACTCCTCCGGGGAATCGGCTCACCCCTAAAGGACGGTGAAAGAATCGAGCACAATTTATGACGCTCATTTCATATGCTGCCGGCGTACGACGTGATGGCGTTTCGAGTTTTTTTTTCCACTTCTCGTGCCTGCCCACAGCCACCCCGGACTTCGAGGATGATGAAGAAAAGTGACTCCTCCGAGCAGAAGGCGAATCTCTTCACACGTTTTCAATAATGGTGGGAGGGAAAATAAAAACCGACCCGATGACAGGGCCCCGGGCACGGTGGTGCTGGCGGCCGACCGGCTCCCGGACGGAAAAGGGTTGGCAGCATATATCATACATCATGCGGTCCTGTGGGAGATAGTTATTTGATGGAATTTGAGCCTTTTTCGTTTGAACGTTGTGTGGATTATTGTGCCGCTGCCGCTGGGCGAGCCTGAGTCGAAGTTTTGTACGTGAGAGATTTCTATCGCACGATTCCATGTGGAATTTTGAAAACCAAAAGTGAGGCAGATATTGCTTGAAATTGCGTCACGCTGATCGCAGAAGCGTTTTGTATCAAAACTAGCAACGACTGTATTAGATAAATATTTGCGAAAATATCATACCATTATCACTCATCGTGAGCGCATTGTGAGCGAAAATGAAACATACACAGAATATTCTCAAAATGTGAATAAATAATCGACTTCAAAGTCATTTCAACCATCAAGAACGCGAAACTTTAATGTACTTAATTCACCTCGCCAAGCACGTCTTGTACGGATGAAAAACGACCCCGAAAGCACGTTGCATCGGGCAGGCAGCCTTTTAACCTTCAGAGCATGGTGTTGAAATCGGTTAATGGTGTAAGAGGTGCAGACTGCCGTAAAGTAATTTGTGCGTTAACTATGTGTCATACGCGAGACACTGAGGGTTAGGGTTTCGGAAGCTGTTTTCGAAATAGCTCCACAGGATGACGCCATGCGGGAAAAGGCTCACACAAAACTCGCCGCAGCGCTGAAGCCCGCCGGGTTTGGTAGAAATGATTCCACCGTGTGCACACGAGCACCACGATGCCCCGGAACCGGGTTATGTTGCTTCAAAGCGCTCGAGCTGCCAGCCTGCGATCGCAGGCGTCGCGTGCAACCTGATATCACCCAGCCCGCCCACCCAGCCAGCCGAGTGGAAAACTCCACCTGTCAAGGATGGCAAACACAATTATAATCCACCCGCCTGCCACACGGGCCAGCACGGAGCACGTATTTTCGGTGGCTCCCGTGATGCTTGGCGCGCTGAGACGTGTACGGTGAGATCTCACCGGGATTCGTTTGAGATTTCAACTACCATCCTGTGGCGTGTGAGTTGTAGGGCTCGAGAAAGAAGCTCGTTCACTGAATCCATCTATTTAAACGATTTATAAATAGATTTATCTCTGGCAGTGGCATCCCGCGCGAGTTTCATCGCGGATCGTGGTTTTGGGAAATATAGGGATATATACGGGCTCGATGTTCGTGACACAATGATGCATGAGACATTCGATGGGATCAAAACTGAACGCGCAGTTATTGGAAAGGCTTTCATTGGTAACGTTATTTAGTTGGACATTGAGAGCATGGTGAGTGATGATTGTGAATTCTTTTGACATTGAACATTGAACAAATGGCAGGTTATTTCATTATTATGCTGGATTTTCATACCGACCAACCTACTTGAAGGCATAAGCTGGCATATTTATCCAGAAATGTTTTGTTTTATTTTACTAGTCATACTAAAGCTTATAGGTTATCTCTTTTCAACAGCTTAACAACCCCTGAGTCCAGGCAGTAGAACCTCCTAACACGATAAGACATAAAGCCTGGAATCTCGATCCAAATCCCAGACAAAAACCTTATCAATTTTCTTCGTATGCAATAGCCACCAACTGCATTCTGGGGCTATGCAACTCCGTTGCGACCAACGGACTGAAGCTGGCCAATTAATATGAGAGCCAAAACTTATCCATAGTTTGGTGCGCCTGGATGAATAATTTTCACCAAGTGCCATTTATTATTCAACCATCCGGGCCGGGCCGGCCAACGCTGCTGGACATCATCCGTGCCGGGTGCATCCCGCCCGAACGAGCTCCTCCCATTCGCCGGGGGTTCGGTGTTTCGGTCGGCGAAGAAAATCCAGAAACTTTTCCGCAAAGCTGACTTTTTTGCCTGCTGCCTTCGTAAAGCCCACACTCGCTCGGAAGTTAGAAGGAACTATCCGGAGCGAAGGAAAACGAAAACCATTCGCTCAGATGGCCTGATTTCGTTCCACTTTCCACGATGAAAACGCAAAAGCGAGGCAAGCATTTCAAGCTCAATTGCGTGCTATTCATGGCCTCTTATATCACCAATTAAAAATGTATATAAATTATTCAGCGAAAGAGGAAAAACTTTCCAGCCCGGACTGGCATGGATGTGGCGGATTTATGTCGGTTCTGGCATTAACGTCACGCCGCGGCGTGACGTACGGAGAACATTTTTCGATATTGCAGCGTTTAAGCGTAAAAATCGCAGCTTAAAGCCACCTGCTAATGCTTTGCTGTTTCCTCTCTCTCTCTCTCTATCCATCTCTTCCACAGGAGAAGCAGCTAGTCAAATACTCAACAAAGCGGAACCACTATTCATCTCACGATCGGAAGCGTTCAAGTTCGCAGTCGGCGATACGATTACACTACCCTGCGAAGTAGCCTCTCCAGGTGAGTGGCCCTGATCGGGTCAGTCTGCTATTCGAAAGTCCGAATAAAAAAAACCGCTCACAATGCATCTTCTCCCCACGCATCTCCGCTCTTGGGGATCCATCCCGCGGCAGACAAATGGCTCGAAGAAGGCATCCATTTCTTGGATTATTTTTTATTCCACAACGAGTACCCCAGGGGAGCCATAACTATGTGGAAATTATCCACAGGAGTCCGGCGCGCCTTTCGCTCGACCGCCGGTCAGTGGTGCCGAAGAAGAAGGCCAGAACAGCTTATTGAAGGCGTTGGACCGCCTCACCGCTGCTCGCCACCCATTGCCACCCGTTTCGCCCACCGACCTGCCCTAATTTGTACGGTGAACTCTCTGCCGGCCAGCTGGCCCCGGCCAGAGCACGTCGGGTTTTTATGAGACCCTCTCCCGAGCCGGCCCAGGAATGAGGCAAATAAAACACAAATTGATTTATCCCTTAGTATATTTTTTTGCTGCTGTTGTGCTCGTTGTTTTCCGTGCCTACCTTACCTTGTTTGTTCCGGGCACGAGGGTGGAGCGCATATGGCTTCGAGGCTTCTAGACGACCAATCCCACTGGGACGGGTGGCTGGGTGGCGAATCCCTTTCCCGACGGGCAGGATGCAGCAGGGGGCGCAAGGTGAACCGAAATCCTCGCTGTACCGAGAGACTAGAGAGAGCGAGAAAAAATCGCAATCTCAAACGCAAGGCCAGAATTGGGATGAAAACAAAAAATGGCGGCCGAAAGTTGGGTTTTATTATATTATGAAACATATTTTTCTTTCGGACCCAGATCGGCACGAACGGGGTTGTATTTGTAAATGGGATTTCAACTCAAAGGCAGCCTGTTACTGTTTTGGGATTATTTTTTTCTCGTCCTGTACGGGGATTTTTGTTGCAAGAAACAAAGAACGCTCACAGTACAATGCGTACCTTTTGATCCTTTTTCTCCAACTCATCGCACAGGTTGTGCCGGTGCCAGCTTTCGTCGTTTGCTAGATGATTCAATTCATTTCCTTTATGGGTTCAACCTTTTATTCTCTGAAGAACGCAAAAACGCATTACTGTGAGGCCAGGATTACACCATAAACTGCGAGGGATTTCGAACCAGAACCACCGCAACTTAATTTAAGGAATGGTATTTAAAGCGCTCGCCATTTTAAGCGACGGCAAGAAATGCCATTCCACAGAATCATAACTCTCCGCGGCGAGAGGCGGGATTTTTCAATCGCCAAAGTGCAATTGTTGGCAAATTTTCTAACCAATCGCCATAAATCTCGGCCCGGCGGAACGGGTTTGTCAATAAAACAAACAATCACGGTGCAATAAATCAATCCGATACCGGTGTCGGTATCTGTCCGTGACCTCGGCGCTGCTGGCTGCGTGGCATTAAAACTTACCCGCCCGGCCAGCCCTTTCTTTAAAGAAATATGTCATTGAACTGTTTATGGTGCACTTAAATGGAAAATAAATTACATCCCAAGCCAGCGCTGCTCCCGGCGGCAAGACAGACCACCGTCATTACGAATCGGTACCGTGAGAATTTCCCCGGGACAACGGCGGCGAAAAACCTCGGCATCCGTGGCAAATCCGCACCGCACCGACCGATCAATATTTAATGCCATCGTTATGGATGGCAAATTTATAACGACGATGGAATTCAAAACCACGGAAAAGCGCCCGTTGCCCCAGCCAGGGGTTGAATCCGTTTGTTTTCGTGAGAGAAGCCCAGCGACAGGGACGGGGCCGCCCGTTTGGTTTGCGGTCCAGTCCCGCAAGGGAAGGGGCAAATTTGTCATATTTTTGAATTCATAGCTGTCGTTGGCTTCCGCCGGGACGTGAGAAGGGTGGAACGGGCGGGCCTCGCGAGTCTGCTGCAACATTGATGAGGTGGAGAAATTTGTTTTTCCCTTTGTATTACGAGTTCAAACCCATCGCTCGTAGTTCGTCTGTCGTCGCCGCATCGGAAAAGCTACCAACGCGCGGGGTCGGGACGGTGAGAGTGAACCCGGGAAACAGTGAGTTTTCCACAAAGCACACCATCGATCGGTCCGGCCCGGTGGGAACGGGGGGCGGTGAGTAAAATTATTCATTGACCAGTGCCAACAGAAATCGATCGATGTGGTGTCTAGGGGCAATAAATTTTCCCTCGGCCGCGCTAATATGCAACAATACTCCGTCCCATGTTGACCACGGTGGGCCAAAGCAATAGAAAAATGAGCCTTCTCGCTCTACCGCCTTGGCAACGAGCTGGTTTTGGGGGAACAACATCCACTCGCGTGGGGGTTGGAACCAGCGAAAAGCTGTTGGAAGCGAAAATTTGTTTGCGGTCAAACATTATGGAACACAGCGACAACAACAGGGCGCAAAAAAAACATCCCGAAACAAACATTGACCTCCACGTACAGACACAAAAGCGACAGAAACAACAACAAACTGAAAACACAGGTTCCACCGTTCTCCGATCAATGCGAGCTAGGGTTGGCATTTTTAAGCGGGAACAATATGTTACAAGGCCGACAACATATTGATCAATGGCGGACCGCAGTACGAGGTTTGTGTAAAGTGACCATTTGGTCGTTCTCACAGCAATTAAGTGACAGCGAAACCCTGTAATGGATCGAAATTGCCGTTCTCACATGAAATTGGTTTGAAACAAGCTTACAAATCTTGATTCTGTTACTTAGATAAATTATAACTCTACCACATATGATGTTTTCATTCTCAATTCAACGTTAACTATCAGTCGACATTTCTGAAGCAAATAACTTCATCTTTAAACCATTCGTTTAGATTATTGTATTCTAATTCAGCAAATAACAGTTGAAATATAGCAAAACCAGCAGATAGCTCTGTGTCACCGTGGTGTGTTTATGCAAACGTCCCCGGCGTAATTGAAACAGATATCTCATTATAATAATGGCTTTGCTCGGAATATCTCGCACTGTTGCATTACAAAACAGAGAACTCCAGAAAACTGTTATTACACCGCCACATTGTAGCGATATGTATGCGTCCCAACGAACTCATCCATTACTATCGGTCGCAGACCTGACGCTCGCCTTATAATAATATTAATTTGCACTGGTTGTTTGCCTTGCAACTTATTAGACGCGTATAAATCAGCCGCTACAGGTAACGTACGGCATGCACTAACGCGCTGGAACCACCTACCACCGGGAGTCACTGTTCTGCATACGGATCTCGCTTCGGACTCTGCGTTATATATTTCACCGTGTGCCAAAGGTCGCCCGAACTACCATCGGCAGCCAGTAATCAGCGACCATTCATCAAATCCTCCGTATCAGTCGGCGCGCGCGTCCGGCGTGCCTCGGCACACCGGAACGATACACATCCGATTGCACAGTCCCCTGGGGGCCGGTGCCAGGAACTCCAGCTCCGAGGTGATTTAGTGCCACCGTTCTTCCACGTAGCCTCGTAACGCTTGATCCTGACCTATTGCTAACGACATTAATCGATTTGCTTTGACAGTTGGCTAGAAAATTGCAAACTTGGGATGAACCGGAATTGGCTGCAGGGTGGGAGACTCATGATGGAGACACGACGTTCGATTGTCGGGCGGGGTTTGGTTTCCGGCACACGACCGCTACCGACGGTCTACGTACGAGTGGTCGAGTTTATTTTCATTGCAAATTCAATCAATACAGTAGCATATCCTACACATTGGATTGGACACTTCGAAAGAGTTGGAATGCTTTCGAAACAGGACGGCCAAGGTAAGAGCAATCGATGTTACAGAGTTATCCCCCCTTTATGCTGTGGTAATGGTTGGGTTAATGCCATAATTGAACAATACCTGTACAAAACGATTTAAAATGTGCCTGAAGCGGTTGTTGCAATCACTTCAAATTCGATATAGCTCACCGGAGCAACAGAATACTGAATAATATCAATCTTTATCAAGCGCACGATAGCAAACAAGCCGACGTTTCAACTCGATATTGAGACGTATTATTAGACCTCCCTTAAATAGAACGTTCGAAGCATTCCAAGGTTAGTTTTGAATTATTCTTAAAGGTCCCAGCAGCAAGTGGGATTGAACGAAGAAGAGGACGGGCGTAATTTATCTATTGACGAGGATCTATCGCACTGGCACAGCGAGCTGTCAGTTACTCTAACGGTCGAAAACACAATCCAATGGGTTCCGTCGATCATTTCAATTGAATAATCCCTTTTTGATAATCCCACGTTCGTTGTTCCGGTTCAACAACACGCCGGACTTCTTTGTCGTTGAAATACTCACTCCAGCTTAGCGCAGTGCCGTCCATAATTCAGAAGAGATTTTTTCCCGCAATCGAAGGATGCATCGGTCGACAGACGACGACGAATTGGAATGACCTTTTTATCGATTCTGGTGTAGCCGACCCGGACTCGAACCTACCGGCATTGCGTTACGTAGACGGCCGGTCCGGGTCGACCGATTGGTGGTACAATTATTTATGACAATCAATCAACGACAAGCACAGAAACCGCGCGCGTCAATAAGGCCGATGACGCCGATGAGCCACACATGGGGTCTTGACGCTCGGTACGTACTCTTCGGCCGCGTACATGTCGCTTTGAAATTTTATCGATTCTAGCCAACGGTGACTTACAGCGAAAGCGCACGTGTTCCCAGGCTGGTGAATCATGGAAAGGGGACCCCAAAACACGGGGAGCCCGTGAGACTCAATTTTAATTGTGTCAAACGCAGATCCCATATTGGATGTTGTGCCGGTACGGTACTCCTACTCCCGTGCAACCAATACCCATGTGTGCGTCATGCTTCGTTGAGCCACTGTCCGACATCCCACTCGCTGAAGTGGATCCTATCGAACCGACCGGTACCGGCACGGCAGCATCACTTTTCTTCGTATCCAGGTGTCTCCGTTGCCACCGGTACGGGATGCTTGCTCGAACGCATGTCTCCTCAGCCTGATTGCGTTGGGAACGTCTGGCGGAACACGATTCAGACACACGAGGCAGAGTGCCATTGCATCGCCATAGACACACGCACACCGGGGTGGAAAAATAGATGACAGAAAAATCCGAACGACCTCATATTACTCTCTGCTGGATACTTTCTTACACGGCACGGTCGCCATGGTGCCTACCGTGGTGCATGCACGGCCTGCTACGAACCTACCCGGCGACCCCTGAATGTAGGCTAACCGGAAAATGATAGCTACCCTGCTCTCGTCCGGTTCGAGCAACCGTGTCTGCCTCTGATGCTCTGACAAGTTCGGTGAAATGCGAACTACCGCAAAAATGACAGCCGTACACAACACCGCACACAGCTGCGCCTTTCGCACTCTTACTCCCCGACCCGTTAAGCTCAGTCGAAAGTCGAAAAAGTGGTGCTTTTCGCAAAAACAAAGGACTAATGCAGCACATTCCAGTTTCAGATTCGTTTGATGGCACACAAGTGCGTACGTATCGATTTCTTCCGTCCAGCAATATGCCACAATATGACGTATGTGGCAGGGCGAGAATCAAAGTGCTGTCACAACAGTAATGACTCACGGATGTGAACTAGAAAGGTGGGATCGATTTGTGAGATTGACGCGAATAGAAAGTAAGGGTGATGGAAAACATGCCAAAACATGGCGGCACAAAAGCTGTTTCGAAGATTAGTGGTATGGTCAGTTACATGACATTGATTTCCCAACAGATGGCGGTAGTTTTGACTTTGGCGGTATTAGGTTGACTGATCAGAAACGACACTCTTTTACAGAATGTTTAGTGTGTTAAACCAAATTCTAAAACGTACTTTTATTACATCAGTTCAAGAGCATGGTCCGTTTCTAAAATTAACTACCTCCAGCAATCAAAACAGAACAGAACACCCTTCGATTGTTCGTATCCCTTTTTTACCAATCTAATAAACCCAAAAGCCATCCATCTTCGAAACCAGTCACTGTTCGAAACACGGTACTGCCAGGATCTCCACCCCGTGTCCAGTCAAGATAGCATTTAGTGCACGATTCGTCACGCACCCCGCAGGCACTTTCTACTATCAGTGGCGCACCGGTTTTATTTCGCTCCCAGCGTTGCTCCCGCGGAACCGGCGGACCCCGTTTGGGTCGAAGGGCCGTAAAACGGAGGGCAATAAAATAAAATTTGTCTCAACTGAATAAACATTTAGATTATCGCGCGAATTGCTGGACGAGTTAGCGAGTGATTGGTCGCGAACAGCGGTGGCAGCGTGATTTGCCTGGTTCTGTGACAGTTATCGCCGGGAACTGACCGACACGCGGGTTCGGGTCGTTATCTTTTCCGCGCCGGACGAAAGGGACGGAATTACCTATTCAAAAACATCGTCAGCTGCTAGAACACACCCGCCGGGTTGGCAGTAATGGTCATATTCCTCCGCGCACCAGGCCACTCCGGCAATTCCAGCCGGACTTCGGCACTCTAGATCCCAGGGCAATAACATTTCATCGACCAGCGGATCCCTTCTGATCCACCCGTTCGCCTTTAACAACTCGGCCGAACTTTGCAGTCGGCCGGTGGTGGGCGCTGGAGTGAAGAAATGGGCCTCCACCGTGACGTTGTCGTCGCTTGGGTTTTTGGATCAATTTTGCATGTAATTTTATAGCGAGCGACTTCATTAATTTTAATTAGGTTCGTTTTTCGCGTCAAGGGATTTACGGCTTTCGCGGGGCACGCATCTCGGACACACTTAGCCCGTGTTCTCAGCGGAACGGAACACTAATGGAACGCGGGGTGTCCGAGTGATAGTTACCCAGGCCAGCGGCTCGAGTTAATGTTTGATCACTTCAGAGCGCTTTGGGTTCCGGCCAGGAGGCAAACAACAGCGCAAGGATAATCACGGCACCCACGGAACAATAATCGCAAAGGAGGAAGCAACAAACGGTGGGTTGGTGGGATCGCTAGGGTGTGGGCAGGGTGCGTGTGCTATCAGTTTTATTGCTAACAAGAACTCATAAAAACTTACACTTTACTGCCGTCCTTCGATAAGGTGCAGAATGGTGCAGATTGATAGCGACAGCGTAGGCCGACCTGCTGTGTATCCTGTTCTTCTGAGTTGAGATTGTTTTCCCTTTTCCTTGAAGTGTCTTAAGAGTATCGTTTGTGAAATTGGACACGTTTCAAAACGTCTCGAGCACAAACGGAGTCATAAAGCATACTAATCAAACTCTTCCGTTCGATTCTGCCTGCCACAGGAACGTACGTGCTGGCCTGGAAACGAGGCATTGCGATCCTGACCGCAGGACCGACCAAAGTCACACCGGATCCACGCCTCCGGCTCGTCAACGGCTACTCGCTGCAGATACGCGACGCAGTACCGCAGGACGCAGGTGACTACATCTGCCAGATAGCGATGATGGATCCACGGGAAATTACGCACCATGTGGAAATTCTCGGTAAGTAAATTCAAGCAACATGGAACGTCGAAACTTTCGAAAAAATCACTAAATTCCACAACGTGAGGTTATGGTACTCTTAATTGCATAAACTTCCACACAAACATTCGCAATTAGCATCAGCAATCACTAGGAAACCTGAAACACCAATGTACAATCGAATTCATGCTATATTTATATCGGAAATCTATAATCTTTCGAGTATTTATCATTAAAACCCTTCAGCATCTCTCAAAACTCTAAGCTGTCTCCAAGCTGATTGCACAACACCATGTTCCACCATGTTGACAAAGTGTTTCTACTTTCACGAAACACACATCCTGCCCGTGACCCGACCCACCACAAGCGATACGAAACTTCCCTCCCTACCGGTGCGATTATCAGCCAACTACAACAGATTTTGCCACACACACAGACACACGCTCATACCGCCCACCCTGTCTCGCGCAAGGAAAAACTTCCTGTCTTTTGTGAGTTGTTTGAACAAATCGCCGATAAGCTCTTCCGATCATCTCGTATCGCGCTCTTCCCATCCCTCCAACCTGTCCCCTCCATCCCTACACTCCCCACTCTCCTGGTTCGGCCTGTGCTCCAACAACCGATGCGCCCATTATCATTGCCTGGCGTCAGTAACGCTTGTTCGGGAAGTTGGGCCTGGGCTACGGAAAACTTTCTGCCGGCAGCCGGGCTGCCCAACATGGTGCGCGCGCCCTTGTGATGAATCATCGATCGCTTTCCGTGCCCGGTGGCAAAAATGTTCCCATTTTCCAATCCACACCCGGCTGGTCGCGTTCACAGTTTGAAAATGCTCGCTCACAACGCGTGCTGGCAACGGCAACGGTAGAAATCTTTCCGCAAAGAAAGCTCGCTGTCTCGCATGCTGATTTATGGCGGGTTTTTCCTGTTCACCGGCGTCGCAGATTTTCTCCACCACGCCTGCTTTGTGCGCGTATCCTTATCTTCCCCCCCCCCTCTCCCTCTCGGTGGTGCGCCCCGTTCGGGATTCGGGGACGGATTTTCGTGTCCCTTATCTTGTCCCCAACTGTCTGCCAGGGGCTGGCATGTATGGCTTTCCGGGAGCAACAAGAAGAGAGAGAGAGAGAGAGAGAGAGAGAGAGAGAGAAAAAAAAGTGTCAGGATCAGAAAAATCTGGAGCCAACCTTTCAACTTTCACCGCACGTACCGTAACAATCGTAGGTTATTAAATCTTTTTGAGTGATTTCATTTGGCAAAGTGAACGCTTAGAAGGTGTCACGTGACGGAATAACTTCGCGACCCGAGAAGCACGGAGGTAGAATGAGGAGCCGGAGGTGGAAGAGTGAGAATGAAAAAACTTTCACCCAAAGATGCCCGAAGCGGAACCATCCTGTGTCAGGATTTATTGGCCGAGTTCCGTTCCGGGTACGGAATTGCGCGAGGAAAACGGTGGCCGTGGGGTTACAGTTTCCTTCAGACAGTTGGTGGGAACGCTGCCGTATGGAGACGATAGAAATATTTTCAAAAATAAGACCAACACGTTTTTTTTGGGATTACTTCAAGCGTACAAACACAATTTGCCCAACAAATATGCCAGAATAAGAAAAATAGCCTTATCGAGTTCAAAGTTCTTCAACACTGATACAAACAGGCAACTTTTATGAAAAAAGATGCTTATAAAACCCGTTTACTATTCACTAATAACTGGCAACGATTCTGAATCATCCATAAACGAGCCCTATGGTGGATTATGGGACGTTGCCTCAAGGACGATATGTATTTATTTGTCAACCTTTGAGAACATCCTTTTATAATAATAGATTTTAAAATCTCTTTTCAACGATTAATAAATTGAAGCAAAGTTCATAAAAAAACCTGAATGATTAAGAACTTTTGACCATTTTCCACGCAACATAACCATAGTGATTGATATGCGGAATCACACCGTGAAACGGTCGGATCAACTATCTTCAATAGGCTGAAGCCAATCGAAGTTTGCGATAGCGAAGTCAAATCTCGCATCAAACAGATCGCCGTAGAGTCAAATCGGAGCTGCTCCTCTTCAGTTACGCTGCAATGCAGCACAGAACGCAATGCGCTCCGTCATTAGTTGGCTACGTAGGCCGCATTCAAAATCGGCATGACGGCCCGAGCTATGATCTGTCATGTATTGTGGGTGTTATGCGCAGCCTACGCTCTAATATTCGCAGACCGACAGATATGCGAGCCGCCGGACGCACCAATTGACCGCCCCACTGAGCTCCCGGGCTCGGTTCAAAGCATTGGCACGCGGGAAGACGAATTCCATGCGAAGCGCGCCGGACTATGTTTAGTGGATCGTTTGCGTAAATTAACTCGCTAATCCGGTGTTCAATTAAGGTGTTTCATCATGACGAGCGGTTCACGCGTGGCCGGGCTCGCAAAATGTTCAAAGCAACAGCAACAGACTTTATAATTCCCGACTCCGACTCATTAGATTAATGGTACGATCAAAACGAGGCAACATGCTTGTGCATGCTGTAACAACACTCGCTCTCACGCAGTTCAACTCGTTGCTGATCGAACGGGCGCGTGATATGGTTGCACATATTTACGAAAATCGAAGCAAATTGGAAAAACCAACTCCGGTCAACAGTTGGCCCGTCCCGGATTGGTGGGGAGAAGTACCGATACCGGGAAACGGACCAAACTTTCGGTTGATGCGGGTGATGATTTTCACATCCTCCCTCCTTCGGCAGTCGGTGTTGTCACGTCGTTTTTGTCCCCTCCTATATTGCCCCTTTTGTGCTTTGGCACTCTTCTCAAAAGGAAAAACACACACTCCCGCACGAGAAGAAGAAGAAAAAAACCCTGTGTGTGAGGATTTTTTCCTCGGAAGAGTGTCCCCGGCATTCTGTGCGGGAGTTGTTTTCCGCAATGCGCCACCACCCAATCGCTATCCCAGTTCGAGGGTTTCGCTCATCCCACACGAGCGGGCGGTAAGCACGCGCTCTCGCTCTCTCCATCCGCCCCCCTTATTTGTGGCCATCGGAAACGGAAGTCAGCAGGAAAATGAACTTCCACACGAGAGTAGATTTCCTGTCCCCGCTAGCTAAGGGGTGGAGAGCCCTAAAGCAACAAAAAAAAACACACACAAACCTCACGTACTCACGGCGGAGGGACGACGAAAGTTTGACTACAGCTTGGGCCCTCCGTGTGGGAGGGTTTTTAAGGGTCTTCCACGCCGGGCCAATCTCACCCGCACTCGGTGGGTTATTTCATCTGCAGAAGTTTGACTCTATTCGGCACTACGGGCCACGTGGTTTATTTTATTTCACTTCTTCGCATTCGTTTTTTTTTCCTGCTGGCTCGCACTCCCTATACGTGAGTGTGTGTGTGTTAGTAAAGCTCAGTTGGTTTCCGTCTCGCTGGAAACCCTGTCGCTTTCTTGCGCCGTGGGAATCCGATTCCGAACGGAATGACTTATGCCTTGCTCCGCCGGGAGCCTGTTGTTGAAAAACGGAAAATCGAGAGACATTTTGCGATTTCAGCGATGCCGAGCGTACCCGGTCTGCCCGCCGTGGCTCCGCTTGAACCCGCTGGCCGACCTCCCGACGGCCGGCGGAGCTTTTTGCACCAAACGTGACAACAGCTCCCCCGGGATTTTCCCGTCGCGTGTTTTCTTTTTCTGCTCCAGCGGCCGGATAAAGTGTGCTCACACACATTGGTACAAGCACACACACACACACTCACACCAATGCTTCGGTTGAGTAGATGCCGGAAATAATAAACTTTTCAGGACACAAGTGTCGTAACTGTTGTGCGATAACGATTTCGAGCGAAAGTCGTGCGACGGCCGTGAAATGCGTCGGGCCAGCATGCCTCGGGGATAGTCCGGGATTGGATGAAATGGAATTTATTTCCGCCCAGAACAATCCGGCCGCGTGACGTGTCACGTATGCGTTGCTGCTGGCGGCGGAGCGGCGTGCAAAACACTCCCCCCTCGTTTTGCGAACCACCACCAGCACCAGAAGCAACAGCAGCAGAGGGAAATTTCGCAGAACTGTTCACCGAGACGAATAATTGTGTCAACGGTGGCGCAGTGGCAACAATTCGCCCGACCCATCCGCCCACTCGCTGCGGGCTGTTGGGGAAATCTGATAAAAGTAATTAGTAGCAAATTCTTTGGGCGGTTTCCGTTCCACCCTCGGGATGGAGCGTTCTGCGATCAAAGCTACACGAAACAAAAAGCGGCTGATAATTATCATAATGTTACTATAACGAGCGAATGGAACCACTGTGCAAAAGGGTGACATAATCGGGCAATGAGCATTTGTGCTCAAATAAAATGGAGAAACTTGTTTTTGCAAACAGCTTATGTTTGATTCTTAACTATTTGCCGGTAGGACATACATTTTTCCTAACTAAAACCTTTACTGCAAACTATTGATGCGCTAAGTTTATGCTCAGGTAGTTATCTCAAAATTAGTATCAATTGTGATTGAACAAACTGAAACCTGAAATAGACATGAATGTTCTAAAATTGTTTTCGAAGTCGTTTCAACATACTGAGGTTATGAAGCATTTAAAGCACACTCCTAGCTCGCTCTAGCACATGCGTTATTTTCAATGCGTAAAACACACAGGTAGAATGTTCAACCTCAATGAAACGATGTGATTCTAATAATCGACTCTATCTACACCTCCATTTGGGCGACAAACCAAAAAAAAGCACATCGAACAAGCCACTAAATTGCTTCCGCATCTAAAATCCACATCGAATCGATTTTGAATCGATCTGATCGAACGCTCGGATAAAAAGCCCGGCGCTCAGAGCACCGAAGCGCGGCACAATCGCATTTTAAATTCGTGTCAAATCAACTCATCTTTGACAGCCCGCAACGACGCCGACGGTGGTCGAAAAATGGACGAAAAATCGTTCGCTACACCCGGAAACGCCCGCTGCTGCTGCAAGGGAGGCATCGGTGGTGGGTGGGGGTGATGAAAAGACACACATAAAAAAACATCAGCCATGCATCGCGCTATCATTTCGCCTGCACAAGCCACGCTCGATTGCATCCGTGACAGTTGCATCGTTTTCCGCTTGCCAGCCGGAAAGGCGGCCGTGAATGCCTCTCTCTCTCTCTCGCTCCCTTTTGTTCCTCTCTTCGTTATTCATATTTTCATTCCACTTCACGCTTCGCCTACAATCATGCAAAAACAAATGTGCCTCCGTGCCGCTGCTCGGAGCGAACGCGAAGCGCAGGTCGCTTGTGCGCTGCATGCACCCGACCCAGCCCGGACGCGGTCGGGATGGGTGTGTGCGAAGAAAAACTACCAGGAAACACGGGTCGGGTGCCTTCATGACAGCGAAAAGTGCACGCTGGAACGTAGTGGGAAACAATGGGAAAATTTAGACTCATCGTGGCCATCTCCCCCCGGCGGGGATTGGGACGAACAAAAAATAAAACCAGGTTCGAGCTCGAGCCACCAGCCGGAAGCCTGGGAGCCCTTACCTACAGCGCAGCCATTTTAGTGGTAGCGTAGGAAAGGAAAAATTGCATGTGCAATTGTCACTGTCCGCTTCGACTCCGGGATTTGCGTCAGGGCGCCCGGGAACATGGGAAACAACACAAGACATCTGATGTGGGGAACGTTCGAACCAGAGGCGGAGAAAAAACGAATTAAAAGTTCAAATCCTTCTCTCCGCGCGTGTGTGTGCGCGCGAGTAAAACCAAGCAAAACGTGCCGCCGGAAAGTCGATGGCCGAATGGCCAAAAACCCTTTACCGAAAAGTGGAAGTTGTCACTTCGTTCGTGCGAACTGAACCGAACCGAAAAAAAGATAATGCACAACAATAGAAACAGGAAGCAGGAAAGTCCACAGGGACTCTGCTGCTCTGTGGGCTGCTCACATGTGACACATCGTTTCTGGGGATGTGTGTGTTTTTTTTTTCACCCGTCCGCTTACTTCGATATGCCAGCCTACTGCGGAGCCGTAAAAATATGCATACACGGAGCTAAATGGCTGTAGCTTTTTTCTCCCCACCGTTTTTTTTTTGCATTTCTATGATAAACCGTCCCAGTGACCAGTGGAAGAGAATAAAAATTTACATTTTGATAAACTAATTGGAGCTATAACTGTCCGCTTGCATGGGGAAAATGCAAATGTTTGCTCAAACCCGGTACCGTCTGTTCTGCTGCACCGCTGTATGGCTGGTGCGTTCGGAAGCCCCAGCGGCAGCTGCCGGCCGTGAGGAGCAAACCTGGCAAGTTGAAAAGAATTAGTAATCCGACAAAGTGAAACCGACAGCCGCAAATATTTGCGTAAGCTCCGTTTGCGCCAGCCTTGGCGTGGCGTTTGTTGCACCGGGTACGTTTCCTAACGATAATGGAGATTAAATTTGCTCCCGTTCCCGGCTTCCTGTTCCCAGAGCACCCGAAAAAAGAGCATATGTTGTGCGTTTTTTTTTTACGAGCACGAGCCCAATGATGGGGAAGGTAAAAATCAATTTTATCACAAATCGCACCACGGCGGGGTGGGTGAAAACCACCAAGCAGTTGTTTGAAACCGAACGAGATGTAAAAGATTAATGTGTGGTCATATTTTCCAGCCCAACCACGATGTGTGCTATATCCCGGCAAAACAATCTCGCCACCACCATGAGCACCAGGAGCATGTCCCAGTACTTGCTGTTATGTTCCGCCGTGTTTTGCTCTTCGATCGCTTCAATCCATTTACCTGCAAGCCTGGCGGAAGTGTGGATCGAGTTTTATTGGCCCACATTAGGGACACCCAATCAGCCCAATAAAGTCCGCACCGCCCGCCCGTCTTTATGGATGCCATTCTAATCAATAATAAACAAGGCACTTTTCCGTCCGCCTCCATGCGACCGTGCTTCCGTAAGGGACTCTTAATTTTCCAATAAAATAACCTAACCGACCTGACTTCCACCTCTCCGGGGCCCGAGCGAAAAGTAATGAAACGAATCGAAGCATATAAGAAAAATCTTCCAACGGCTCGGCGGTACTGCCGTTTTTGGTGGTGGTTTCGGGCAAGAAATCTTGCCCTGACGTCCTCCCTAACCGCAGAAGCTGCCTCGCACCGGAGCGTGGGGAGAGAGCGTGCAGAGAAGTTTATGTTCTGCATGTTTTCCGTTGCCTCCGCGTGGTCTTTGCGGCGCGCATGCCGAGCACCCACATAAATACTTCGACTACAGTAGCATGAAAGAAATCATGAAGCCCCCGAGGGGCCCCGGTGAGCGAGATTTATGTGACTGCAAAACTAATCCCAAACTCCTCTCGCCAATAAATCACCATACGGAGAGCTAATAAATAAAACATTTCGAATCGAACGGTTCCGATTCCCGCACGCCGGCCGGAGGATTCCGTCAATTCGCCGCCATCGGAAAGTCCGAAATTTGGACAGTTTATTGTTTCATGGCCGTACCGGTCGCACCTTGGGCTCGCTTCCTTACGTGAACCTTCGCTTGATTATCTCGTTATCAGTGCAGAGGCTGGCCGACCGAGCCTCGATTGGAAGGCTATAAAACGGATCAGATACCAGGTCCCAGCACACACACACACACACACCCGTACGGACGGTAACGCTCTTTAATCCGTGAACGTGCTGTTTTTCGGATCATTATTATCGGATCGGCTGCGGCATGAAATATTTGTTGCATTGCAGTCAAAACCCCCGACGGTCGGTGGAAATCGCCCGTACAGCCCCCCCCGACCGCTATTGTAGCGCAATGGAGCGAGGGTTGCGGGAAGCCGTATAAATTATCTACAATCGCTGTGGTTGCCCGCCCTGTCCAGTGCAGCCCTCCCGGGGGCTCGCACCGGAGCGGGCACTAGGGTCATGTAATGGAAATAAATTTCCCCGAGCAAGCGTGCCCTGCGCCGAACGCCACTGTTCAATCGGCAGTCGATGAAAAATCAACAGAATATGTTTTGCGGCTATCGGTAAAGATGGATGATGAATGGGGAACTGTATGCTTTTGAGACAGGGTGTGTGTGTGTGGGGGTGTTCTCTGCAAGGATACGGCTCTAATGATTCGATTTATAATAAAACACAAAAGGAAAATATTTTGGTACTAACAAACCAGGTGCATTTGTTGTGAAAAATATCCACATTTCTTTTCAAATCAAAGGCATGCCTTGCATACTTGCATACTTTAAAGATAAACATGTACAATCAGCTTCAAAGCATGCGATTCATTCGAGCACATGTTCCTAATGGATTTTAGCAGGAATCAATTAGCGTTCGGTTTGAATTCTTCTCGGGATCTTGTAGCATAATGCAAAGAAAAATCATTTTTCTACATAACAAATGTTCTCTTTACCGCAAATATTTGGATGCTTCCGAGCTATTGCAACAGTAACACAATATTTATTTCTTGCATCAATATGCCAACAATAAGTAGTTGACAAAAAGGAATAATTAATGTTAACTTCAAAAGCACAATATCTTCATGATAGTCCGATCATCTTTACGCATTTTCCCTCAGCGGTGGTTGATCTCATCCACTTCAAATCGCACATAAAATTCCAAGATGACGAACATCGTTGTTCATTTTCAATTGCAATGAAATACCAGGTGAAACGTTTCGCGACGGGTTTCTGCGAGACAATCCCGAAGCCGCAAATCGTTCCGAAAAGCGCGGAGCGTCGGATACCGCCGTGGGTCTGCCGCTTGTTACGGCTTGAAAACCACCAACACGCCTTTGCGCATTTTATCGCCATTCGGTCCCACATCTCGCCACGTACCCGTCATTAAATTTACCAATAAACCGGGTACCGGGTACACATTGCCAACGGGAAATGCTTCAGCGCCCTGGTTGTGCGTACGCCGTAGGTGTTACATTATATCAGTAGCAAACAACAGCGAGCAGGAGCAACATGGAAGTAGAAAAACATCACGCACATAAAGCAACGAACGGCACGAGCAGCTCCAAGCGCGCGGTAATGGCACTCTTGCAGGAAGCTGGTACACGGTAAATAAAAACGATGATCGTATTTATTCTTCACCAACATCGTTCAAAAGCATCGCTTTTCGAATGACGCTTGCGTGCGGTGGTTGCGCGTGGTTTGCTTCAGTTTTATTTCATGCTACGCCCCCGGGAAAACAAATTATGTGCCTCAAACTCATTTCCACCGTCCGTTGAGAAAGGAACGGGTCAGAGCCCCTGCAAGAACCAGCATTGTTAAACCGCTCCCGGTGCCACACTGCTCGGTGGAACCACTACCGCGAAGAAATGCAAAAGAATTACACAAAACAAAGGTTATTAATAGAGCAAATTGAAGCAGACAGCCTGCGCTCGCAACAAATCGGCAACCGTTGCAGAAAACACCCGTACTGGAAAATAGTTCAACCGCACAAAAGTAGAGAAACACACTCCAACACGAGTGCAAAAGCAAAAAAAAAACACGCGAACGCGAAAATACATTACCGGCTTACGAATGCCAAACACCCAAACCCGCCCGGCAGAAGCTCGCGGGGCGTGAATGTTCGACAAAGCCTGCCTGAAAGCTTTCGAAAAGTTGTGTTTGGCCTGTTGTTCCCAGCCAGCGCAGCCGGCAGCGCCGAACGCTCTTTAATTTGAAATTAATTACTTGAAAACTCAAGTGGATGAGGATGGAAATAGGAAATGAAAAGTCCCGGGCCGGTCGATGGAAGGAAATTACGCGCTTTTTGACTTTTACCTCACCGGCGAGGGGTCTGTGAGAGAGAGAGAGAGAGAGAGATGGATAGGAAGGGTAAGTGGGTAGCCACCCTACTGACTGACCGAGTTTTCGAAATGGTATAAATGTTTTCCCCACAGGGTCGCGGGTTTCGAACGAGACGAGCGCGCGATCGATGGCTGCGGCAGGCAGAAGGAAGCAAATTTATTCAACTATTAATTTAATTACACTTTAATTGATTTCCTCTTCGGGACTAATAGGTGGGAAAGCACCCGGAAACAACTCGGGTACAATCGCCGTGTTAAGGCCCATTTCCTAGAAACAGGAGAAAGGAAAGGATTGATCGCTTTCATTCCTGGCAAAGATGCGCCCAGGCACCGCAAAACTTTCACCCCCTGACCTTGGGAGGACCCATCCAGGGGTGATGTTCGTCACCGATCGATTTCGCTCTAACACTGTTGCTTTCTTTCGCTCTCTTCCACGCTCCGGTTAGTTCCGCCAAAAATCACTCACGTCACCTCCGGCGGTCATCTGCAGGTCCGGAAAGGATCTCCGGTGCGGCTCGAGTGCTCGGCGACCGGCAACCCGATGCCGAACATCACGTGGACCCGGAAAAACAACCTGCTACCGAACGGTAAGTCCCGGGCGTCGGGTTAATTGTTGGTGTTTTTCTTTGCGACCGTGCTGACACCGGTACCCGCTAATCTTCTCCCCGGCTGGGTTTTGTGTTCTTTTCTCGATTGCGCCAATCTCACCCGGGCCCCGCAGGCGAGGAACAGTTCACCAATCCCGTGTACGTCATCGAAAACATGGACCGGCACAAGGGTGGAACGTACATCTGCACGGCCAACAATGGCGTCGGGCAGGTGGCGACCAGTCAGATCATTCTGCACGTGCTGTGTAAGTATTCATTCTATATTTTGTAAACGATTCTAGTCAATTTCGTTCGGTGTGACTTCCACAACATACTACATTACTCTATTGGACACTCTTCCACGAAAAAAAAAAACAAAACCCCAGTGACAAACTATTTCCGAAACCGTCGTCTCACCCACTGTCTCACCCAGTCTCGAGCATAACTCATCAAACCGCACGTAGAAGGTTCTTTGGGGGCTCCACGCTCTAACGCTGCTCTGCGTCCGGCGGTCGCATGACAGTCGAGCATGTCTGCAATGGAAAAGCTTTTTCTGCGAAACGCATCACCACGAGCGCGAGAGTTCAGAGCAACTTTTAATTTCATCATCACCTCGGTACATCTCGGTACGATGGGTCATCAGGCGCTTATTCGGGGCAGCGAGATGAGATCCGCCAGACAAGCTACGACCAAGTTCCAACGCCGTGGGTCGTGTACTCACAGTGTGTGTGTGTGTGTGTGTGTGTGTATGTGTGTGTGTGTGTGTGTGCGTGTGTGTGCAGTAAAGGCACGGATGTAACGAATTGTCAACTCGAGCTTGCTATGGCTGTCAGTTTGGGGACAGAATGATGTTTTGTTGGATGTCACAGGAGGAGCGAGTCATACGGGTTTGAACATGGAAACGACGGAAGCGACCACTGTTAATTTCGCTTTTTTATTTCATGCGTGCTTCTACTGTAAATCCACTTGCTGCCAACACTCAACTGAATATTACTTTTTTTTTCGTTAAAGCAGTTACGTGGAAAAATGTAAATAAATTCTTAGAATTCTGCCGAAACAAGGCGAAATAGCTCGTCCTATCAAAGTGTATGCAATCCATGTGTTCCATATGATTAAGACGGCTTCCTCTTGACATTATCGGTGGAGGGAAAAAGTACCATGACATTATTTTAATTACTGAACGTGGAACAAACAAGCCCCGCTTAACGGTGCACGTGCTGAGCACGGAGTGTGCCAAGAAACGATTGAACTTCCAGCGCGTCCACTGCTAGCCATTCGTGTCGAAAACGAAGAAACGAATCTTTAAATATACACCGTTCGAATAGAAAAAGCAAAAACACACCAAATCCACCACTACTCGCTCATTAAATCTAACCGCACGGCTCGTTGGGACGCGAACGCGTGGCGTGAGTGAAGTTGCGTGTGAAAAAATGCCAGCATTTTAATGTTGTGCTCCTCGCGTCCGAACTTTTTGCATTCCGGTACGTACGGCAAAGTTGCAGGCTGTCAGATTAACGGACCCGCTCGCAGACCCGTGCGACACTATCGGCAATCGGAACCGGGCAACGGCCTTCCCGGCCGAAACGGGGACCGCGGGCGCTCACTAAGCACTGCCCACTGGCTGCAGGTATGAAGTTTCCGTATTAATCTGCATATGCAAATTCTACACCCCGGGCTGACCCCCGGGGGGAGGGACGCGCTCAAGATCCCGAACCAGGGTCGGGGCTTTCGGAACAAAACCGTGCATTTATCACATAATCAGGCGCACCGAACACACCGACCCGTTGATATAACCCTTTCATTATTCTCTCTACTCCACGCGGCCCGCCCGGTTGGCACCCAAGGAACGTTCCAACGCGTCGCGAACAGGGAGCCGGCGTGGGAGGGTGGAAGGCATTCGTGATAAATGAGATTCCATTCCCAAGGGTGCCGCTTGAAATCCTGGCCCCGGAATGGGCTTTGGTCACACGAACCAAACTCTATTTGTGTGTGTCCAGGGGAGGGGGGTAAGATTGGGTGAGAGGATGGGAACGGAGGATGGGAACTGGGAAATATTCCTTCCACACGCAACACCCCACAGCCCACCCCCCTTAAACCCTTTCCCCGGGGTCGACCCAGTGAACGTGACGTAGAAACAAAAGAAAGCGGCTCACGCACACGTCCGTACACGCCCGTGGTACGTGAAATACGAATGCTAGGCTCTCGCCATGAAAATGGCCGTCGTCGAAAGCGGCGTGGCGGACGACATCGTCACAAATAAAAAGAAAACGTGCCAAACGGTGTGGCGTCAAAGATAAATAAGGTGAAAATAAATTGGAATTTCAAACTGACCCTCGGCCCGGGAAAGGGTGGTGGTGGTGCGAAAATGAGCGCTCGGAAGACGACGACGCTGGGTTTGTGGGCTGGCCACATGATGACAGATTATGGACGGCACGTAACGATTCAAGCGTCCGGACGATAATCATCCGACAGTTTGACCCTTGTCCTTTTTTTATTAAAAGAAAGGGGGAAAAAGTGTCCACATCCTTTTGCTTTAAAAGTCTCCCCCTTCGAATGCACTCCTTCACTCACTCACACAGACACACACACACACTCTCGTCGGTCGGGTTTTTCTTATTTTACGCCCTGCCAGACACGTTTAATGAATGACTCGGAAGTTTGAGAAACGCAAGCAAGCAAACTTTTGCTGCACACACACCGACACGACCTACTGCAGGGAGCGCCATTCCAATCACGCTCGCACATGTGGTGGACAGCGAACTTTCCAGCCCCAACTCGTTGCTGAGTTGCAAGAAGAACGGAAAGCGATTTTCATGATGAAACAACAAATAATTGTAATTTTTATGGCCCTTCCGTGCTGGCGAGTCGTTTATTTCGTCCAGCTTACTTTCGTCCTTCCCGCTCGCCGTAGGAATGAGGGTGACTGTGGTTGCGTTTTTCTTTTTTTTTGTTTCATTTCATTTCCCTCGAGTAGCACCTAGAAACCTGCGCCGACTGGTCGGAGCTATTTTGAGCCACGAATTCGACTAACGGCGTCAAGGCAGTTTAACGGGCGTCAAGGTGAAAAGACAGCGATTTTTCGTCAGTTCCCTCGGGAATTTCTTCACCGGGCGTTAAAGTATCTGGTGTGGCTTTTCTGTGCGATGTTTTTTTTTTCTTTCTTCGTCGCCTTCACCGTCCTATGGGAGGCCAGGTGTAGATTTGAATTATAACACAAGCGTAAAATTAAGCGCTGAAATCCGAGTGACAGCTGGTGCCTTTTTTGCTGCTTCGTTGGCGTTGATTCGTCCTCTTGGAGGGGGAAGACTCGACCCGCCGCCAAGGACTTTCGATGGGAAAAGTTGCTTTTGCGTACGAGGCCGGAGGAAAATGAGTCTATCGCACGAAGAACTCAGCAACGCTACTGTGTCGTTTCACACTTTTGTGTGGTTTGGTGTGTGTGCGTGAGTAAGCGTTTTATTTTATTCGGATTTTATTATTTCGCTCCTTAATTCGAATTACGAAAGGATCCGTAATGTGATGAAGGGTTCACAGTGATTAGCAATTAAGATATAGATCGTTCTCTCGCTCTCTCTCCTTTTGGGTTCGGCCAAAGGTTTTAGACCACAACAACTAGCAACATGGCGCATGAAGAACGGATGATTTCGAGTGTTGAATTCTTTCCACAGAGGAAGTGATGTGGTTTTTCAACCTTGATTTGTGTTTGTGCACATGAATAAATATTAACTTATGAGTGACCCAGTAGCAGCCCAGCAACTGCAATACACACGTACCACGAGCTAATCTCGTGCCCTTGTGCGTTACAGACAGCTCATAAAATGTAGCTTTTGTTCATGGAATTATGCCCATCCGGGTACAATGACGCACAAACATTGGCTACTAAATAGCCTGTCGTATAGCAATTGCAATTTCATCGGCCATAACAATCAATATCACTGCCAATCGAACGGCAGTGTTTGCGTTTGATTTTGGTTTACTATTCGTGCCACACAAAAGCATACCCTTGCTGTCCGATCGAACGTACGTACAATGTAGGGTCACTGTGCGTTCTATATAATTCCAACAAATCGCTTCCTTTTGAAATAAAATTTACATTTCATTCCCAGCTGTAAAGCCACCCGAGCGCCGATGCGAGAATAAACTCAATTTACTGCCTGAAAAGAAGCATTCACGCTTCCCCATGGCCACAAACGTCCGGTGGGAGAACGAGAACCGAGGCGAACCCTTTAACGTTTAAAGCTACACTGCGTTGGTCATTTTCGTGCCAGCCATCCGTCACAGCGGGCGCTTTATTTCGCCGTGCCACGCACTTCCTGCTCGGCTTAGCACACGCTCTAATTATATCACTCCCACAGTTTCGGAGGAAGGATTTTTCTTTTACACTTTCTCGCTCTCTCTCTCTCTCTCTCTCTCTCTCTCTCTCTCTCTCTCTCTCATTATTACACCCCCACAAGGGAGAGGGAATATAAATTTAAAAGGGTGGCAAACAAAGCGCACGAAACGACTGTGGGCGGAAAATAGAGCCAGAAGAAAGCCGAGAACAAGTCTATTACCTTTATGGTGGAGCATAAAATTATGCCATTTCCTATTCGTATTATCCGTCAACAGTGAAGCTCCCATTAAAGGGGTGAAAAACAAACCTTGCTTTTCCGCAGGCCTTTTTTCCCCCCATTTTCCGTTGGGTTTTCTCCTCCAGCGGGCAGTGTGTGTCGAACATGTGGAACATACCCTTGAGTGAAGCGTATTGACCACGCTCGTTGCGAAGTCCCGCACGCCCGGACTTGCCCGGTGGGCGGTAGTGAAACTTTTACGAGCATAAGCCCCTCCGTCTGCTAATAGGGCTGCTAAGGCAGTTTCGGGTTGCGGTTTCGACTTCTTCTGATGTGTCCGGATCCCGGCCGGAGGTTTTAGTTTCGGCCAATTAGCCACGACGATGGCTCGTATTTAACCTACCCTATCCGCCCACACCCCCCGGAAGGAAGGAAACCCTGCAGTGCTTCGCTAAGCCACTGAAATGACCGATGGAAAAAGCGAGTGCGAGGTGTTAGCGTCATTTGACATTTGACTTCCTGATGATGCTACTTGTGCTCGTTCCCCCGCGTGGCCTTTGCAGCCTTTGCGGCATGAACTTCCGGGCGCAGTCCGGGTGTGTGTGTGCGAGCACAGAGTACGCAATGGCCCCGCAAAGTCTCAGCCAAGTGCAGTGCAGCTAAGGCGAAGTTTAGAATTAATTTAATTATACAGCAGTGGTAAAGGTTGATTGTTTCCCTCTCCCTGCTTTCCTTCCGGAAGTTTTCCTTCCGCGGCGTCTCTTCTTTCACTGACCATTTGCATTTTCGTGCATTAAATTCAATTTTCCTACTCAACCGGTCGGTTGCGGTGCTTCCGTTTCGTTTGAAAGAGAAGCGAACGTGGAGCGAAAAAAAAACGCGCACACACACACACACACACCCTGTTAATGCTTCATAAAAGGGACTGAATGAACGTGCAAGAAACGAATGAGGGGATTTCGGGGTGCAATATGTTTGTTTTGTCAGGTTTCGTGAATGAACTGCCCTGCGCCATTTTCACGTCACTTCGCTAACTGCCGTTTGTTTGTCGTTTTTTCTTTCTTCCACCTTTTTCCAGATCCACCGGAGATAAGCGTCGAGAACCCGATCGTGTACTCCGGCGAGGGCCAGGAGGCAATGCTCGTGTGTATCGTGCACGGTGAATCTCAGCCGGAAGTAAGTAGTTCCCCGTGCGGCCCATTGCGTTGCTTGGTGTTGAGCTACGTTTTTGTTTTTAAAAGCAGCATGGCTTGCTGCTCGCTAACTAGCTTACACCGTCGCAGGCATTAATTCTTATCGCGAGGATTTATAATTTCCTTTCATTTATGCTTTTTTGCCTAAGAGGAACGGGCCTTTTATGGCTTGTTTACCTAGTTCCTGAATTAGCATGTGATTAGGGACTGCAATTAGAACTTACGGGTAGAGAATGCTTCTGCATACGCTTCGAGGTTTTATATTAACCTATAACTTTATCGTTTGCATATCAATCTGCCTCCTTTTCATAGTTAATGAAGTAATTTATGATACATAAAATAACGATATATCAAACGCGGTATATAGCATAAATTGGCAGTCTGCTTGCTCCTGCACCTGAATATTTAGATTGAATTTGATAGCGTTAGTAGGCAAAATTCCTAAAATAGTTGCTTATTGTGTAATATTTATGTCGAATAATTTATTTTTGATTGATTAGCATTTTATTTAGATTTTAAAGATATATTTTTCATCTTTATTACCCAGTCTTGTAGCTTCAATCTGCTTCTAAATGTGCTAGCTGAACAACTGTTTTTACTATTTTTACTTTTTTCATTCTTCTTCTTCCATCTCTCTGTCTCTCTCTCTCTTTCTCTTTCTCTTTCTATCCCTTTTCTCTGTCTCTTTTCTCCCACTCCTTTTACTGTCTCTTTTGCTCTGCTCAACCAACCATCACCATCACTCATCACCGCGTGCTTTCCAACTCCGCTGAAGGTACTGTGGCACAAGGACACGATGCAGATCGACCAAACCGAGCGGCACGTGATCGAAAACCGTGGCGCACGCCACACGCTCATCATTCGGAAGGTGCACCCGCAGGACTTTGGCAACTACTCCTGCATCGCGGACAACCAGCTGGGCAAGACGCGCAAAACGGTCACGCTGACCGGTAAGCCGAAAACGGCCGTCTTCCGGTCGGTGCCGAACAGCCAGTGGAAGGACAAGTACAACATTTCCTGGATCGTCGATTCGCACTCACCGATCGAGGAGTTCAAGCTGTACTACCGGCTGGTCGACGGGGAGACGCTCCAAACGCACGATGGCATCTTCCTGGACAGCCGGAAAATACACCACAGCTACGCGGGTGATAATGTACGTATCGCAATTAATCTCCGCTCTCTGGCAGCGCTTCGAGTGACATTAAAATCAAAACGATTATTTCAAGCGAATTGCCGACCCCCCCAGGCACCCAATCTGCCGCCCCTTTCGGTAGTCCAGCTGTCAAGCTCAATAGGATTGTCATCATAAACGTCAGTTCAATTTGCTTTCCAATCGTTATCGGATTGGGTTGCCATTTATTCCACACCGGTTCGCCGGGTCAAATTTGTTTTACGCTTTTATTGAAGATGTCACTTCCCATAGGCCGACAAACCGGCCCCGTCTGTCAGTTATCCTCCCGCTGCGCGGGGCTGGCGCACAGCACCCCGAGCTACAAAGACACGAAGCGAGAAGAATTAATTCAATCCCATCTGGTTCATTCGTTTTCTCGTTCTCGGTGCTCCATTATGTGTCACATTCATCATTCCGGAATCTCCTTCACGGGTGGGAACTGGGACGCCTGTAATGCTGTGGTCGGGATGTTTCGCAACCATCGAACGGAAATGGTGCGCTGCACGTTACGCCGTCTCTGCTGCGTTGGCCGGACGGCACAAAAAAAAACCTTCATCCACGACAACCTTCATCTTGCCATCAAATCCCGCAATTTGTTCGACGGAACACCACTCCGAAACGGCGTCGCTTCTGCTAACGTTTGCGGTATTGCGAAAACGAAAAAAAAACACACACACACACGCACACGCCATTTGCATTCAACCTTTGGACGGGGCGCAACCACGTACAACACTGCACAACAACGAAAAATGCTGGCCTGACCCCAATAACAGATGCTAGACTACAACCGGAAAATCAACTCGTACGACAGCTACTCGTACAACAATGGCTACCACAATCTGCACCACAAGTGGTCCAAGACGGACTGGCGGGACATTGTGCTGCCGGCCTTCCCCTACTCCCACCACTACACGCAGGGCATGAGCTACCTGATCCGGGGCCTCGAACCGGACCAGCAGTACGAGGCACGGGTTCAATCCAGGTAATTATTGATGAGTGATCATCCAGATTTCCAGCCCAGTTCGTCCGTCGGGAGCCATTCAGCCGGCCGAGAGCCGACTCTTGGCCAGGCCGACCACATCGCCGTACATGGCCTGTTGGTATCGGTACCAAGTTGCGGTCCAGCTGAGATGTAGCATGAAGCGTAGGCATGATTTGGAGCTCTGGCTTTTATAATCCGATTCTTCCCGACTACAGGGCAAACATTCGATCTAGGGGCAGAAAATTAATGGTTTCTTGTTTCAAACGCTCAGGTATGCTGTGTGTCCTAAACTTTTGATTTTCTCCGCTACGCATTCAGGCAATGCTTGAGACGACGCTCGATCTATTGCGTAGATAAAGAACAAAAAAACAAGTTGACAACTGAAGGCTGCCTTCAATGGGATGGCATTGTGCGTGGCGCAGCCAATGATCCTGTCGGTATTAAACTCACTCCACAGTCCATGCGCACACATGAACACGACGCACACAAGAGAGCGGAATTCATCAGACAGAAAATCCAATCTTGCTGTCGTCCCGAACGCTGTGCGTGCTTCGGGCAACAGCTCTCCCACCTCGCACCTCGAGGCCATTGGTATCCATTTTTGCGTAGATACTTGCGTATTAACTTCTTAGGTTGCGCTTCGGACATGTGATCGAAAATGGCACTCATACGCCTACGTACAATCTGCTAATCTTCTTACGCCTCGAGCGTGCACTCACCTCCGGGACAGATCCGAACCGAGGATTCGACGTGCTTCATGTGAATAAAATTGATTGCTTCTAATCGATTTTTAATAATAGCGCGTCACTCCCTGGAGAGTTTGATCGATCGAGACACGGCTCAATATGGGATAGGACGAAAGAACAAACGAACGAATGTGATTCGGTTCCGTTTGTGCAGATGCGTTCTCGCTATCTGCATTCCTATCCGTACTCAGCCAGAACGCTCAATCCTTCCCCGTAGGGGATGCTCCTTAGAAAATAAACCGGCCCGCACTCTTAAGCGGATCAGCGCCGGCGGGGATCGTGCGGTGACATATTTTCAAATTGAAATTTAAATTAAATTTATTTTAATCAACTCATCCCGTCGGCTCACTGTGGTGTTTTCTGTCCCTTCTTTCTATCTCTCTTTTGCTTCCCTTCTGCGCATCTGATGAAACGGTGTTTCCACCATGATTAAAATCATTATCCTTCGCCTGCGATGAAACTCCGCCGGCTCCTCGGGATCTTTGCTGCAACGCGTCGGTGCATCGCGGTCGCTTACGTGCCTGCGGCGCCTTCGATAGGAACCGGTACGGGTGGAGCGACTTCTCCGAGAGCTTTCTGTTCACCACGTCGAACACAGGTGAGTGAAGCCGCGTAATTGGTTGCTTCGCAGCGTTTCAGCCAACAAACACTCAAGATTTTCGGTATCGAAGAACATATTTCCACCAACCATGCAAACATCCTGCAGTGGGAGGATGTAAGGATTTGAAGTGTTTACCTCACGCTTCAGCGACTTTGATTACAGCGATGGTTTCAGCGTAACACTTGGTGAAAGGTTTTTGCGGTTCCTCATATTGAAACGAAACAACGCATTATGGAATACAACTTCAATGACTCATAGGAAAAGGAATTTGAAGTATGTAATTAGATTAAATAGAAAAAACAAAAGACTCTTCAATTAATTAACACATTAACATTCAATACTAAACAGTGGAACCCTTTGGAACCAAGCATTAACAAAGATTAGTCGAACAGCCTTTTCAAATCGTACATTCTTATCCTAGTTGATTCATCTCAAGTTTGTTGCTGATTCATATGTTCTATTCCATTCACAGATACCGAAATACGTGATCTAAGCGTCACCCACTACAGCTCATCGCGAGCGTCGGTCATATTCGCCAGCGAAATCCGATGCTTGCTCGGCGCCCTAACGCTCATCGCCCTCTGCCGTGTGGGAAGCTTTTGAAGTTGACCCTTCCTATCCTAATTGCCGTAACGTAGGAACGATTACACAAAGACACAGTAAGTCCCCGTTGCTAGAGCGTTAATTTGTTATTACCGACGATTGCGTTTAACGATCAACACCTGTCCCTCGCCTCGGTTTTCCGTCGATGAGCTCCGTTTTTGGGAGAATCACGACGGCTCATAGTTTGTTCGCGGGCGGCGTCCAACTTTCTGCCTGTACACGCAGACAACGGTAGGAGTGCATGCATTTTTTTTCTGAGGCACACCAAACAAGCACGCATATGCGACAGAGTACAGTGAACGGAAGGCTCAACAAACACGAACAAAACTGACGGATACCAATATGAAAAGTAGAGGGGGGAAAACAGCTGAATGCCAACCGAAATTGATTAAACTGGAAGGACTATATTTTTTCAGCGGAAAATTTAATTTACTCTGATAAAATAAACAACCACTCAAATTAAACCTCTCGCTGCCGCCGTGCAACGAAGATGGCAATTTCAGCAATTACGCCTGCGACGATGATGGCAATGATGAGGCACTGATGATGCTCGCGACGGTGACGGTCGCGGTCACGACCTGACGCCCCGTGTTCCCCGGGCCCACAGCGCACACAGGTGGTCATAATTTATTACCATCGCCCCCCGCCCCTGAGGAAGCGAACCAAGTGGCATCGGATTCACACGGTGGCCGAAAATAAAGAAACACGAAAAACCGAACGGCAGCCCGGGTCCTCCATCAGACGGATGCGGATGCGGTATGGAATGAAAAATTCACTCGCAAAAAGAAACAACGAAAGCACTCGAAAAAATAACAAAACCCGTGAGTGATGAACTGTGAGATGGGTTCTGAGAGGTGTGGGTGAGTGGTGAGAAGCGTGGGAGCGAAAGTAAGGAGCAAAAATTAAATTAATTTAATTGAAATCACACTCCACGGCGGTGCGTTGTCCCCGAGGCACGGTGGAAGATTTCCGCCGAAAAGTGTATTGTCCTACGGCGTTCGGTGTATGGCCCGTCACATTGGATGGCACAGCCACTCGTCAGCCTCGAAATCAAATGCTTAATGTGATTTGAGATGGTTTTTTACTGTCTGCAACCAGAACGGAAAGGTATCGAATGTGAAGATCGAAGATTAAATGTTCACAGCTCGACGGTGGATAACGCTACTTCACGGTTTTCTGTGCTGATGCATGCTAGCCAATCGATGAAGGGCAGGATTTATCAACAAACAAAAAACTTTACATGGCGTGCATTCATTCGGACATTCAATTAGGGGCACATTCCGTTATAATTATGGGTGCTAATAATGTGACACACGAGTTCCCAGTAACTACGACACAGAGGTCAACAGTAAACACGACACATCAGATACGGTAATGGCGCTTCATTGTGTACTTTAAATGCCACCCTGCCAAACTAGCTTCCGAGCACCCATTGGTGGGTGAAAATCGTTAAAAACTTATGAATATGAAAATGGGCACCTCGCCGGCCCCAATTCGAAAACGAGAAGCATATTGAGTGCGGGCAATTAAAGGTACGTAAAATGCAATTATTTCCAATAGCGAAGCTTTCGCATATCGTACAGCGTGACTAGGAGCATAGGGTTTGTAATTAAAATTTGAAACGAACTTCACATAACACTCCTTTGTCGCAGCGGCAACCGCAGCAGCCTGCTTGCTACCAACAAAGCCGAAGGGGAATGTGCTCGTGGCGACTGTCCACAGCAAGGCTTCCAGCTGTGGACATTACTTTTATCGTGCCGTATGGAAATAACTCCGAAACGATCCCACCCAGCAGGACGAAACCAGGGCAGTGCGCTGTAATTGGGAAATGGAACTTTATGACGGTGCGGTACTTGCGATCGTAAAAACAAATCGCTTGAAAAATGAGTTTGAAGGGGATGCTTTTTTCAACCTCGAAACCATCTTCGGTGGATCAATGTGTTTGCCCATGTTTTTTTTTATTTTGTTCTCTGCACCTTTAATTTGAGGGCATACAACAGATCGATGCCGATAGAGAAGTCAAATTATGTCGAAATTTAACCCTCAACCATCATCGGAAGGTGTTGATTTCAGTCAAACCACATCACAGCTGTCCAGAACGTCTCTATTAGGCAGAGGGCACCGTTTTCCATTAAAGTCTAAACCTCTACCTCCAAAGCCACACATCTTGCCCGAGAACACTGACAGCTTGTCCAACAGCACTGCTCGGTCAGCAGCTGTTCTAGCTTAAAACCAACGCGTCCAAGCCCGAACAGCAGTGCCTAATGAATTCCCAGAAGCCCACACTTCCCGCTGGAAGTCAAACAAGACGACCTCGGAACAAAGCTTGAGAAACTTTGCCAACCTTTTCACTGCGGCGGTGGTCTTACAATGCATGTTTCCTCCGCCCGAAATGAATCGACCGAAAAAGTTGGTGTTGCTGGAACCGTTTCAGAAGCCGGTGCGGTCTTACGTGTGCATGTGTGTGTGTGTGTGGATGTTTCCCTGCGCCCTTTTCCATCTGATGAGGTGAGACGGAACTGTGGAGCTGTTCCTCCGCCAACGGAGGCCGGCTCTCCGGGGTCCGAATCAAGCAACAGGCATTCGAAAGAAGATCGGGCCATGGGCGGGGGAAAGGGATTGACTTACGTTCCTGTTCCGTTGTGGTTTTCTTCATGCTGCATGGAGTTTATCTTTGGCAAACCCATCGCCGCCTCCTCCAAAGCACAGGCCCACAGACGAGCCCGACATTGATTAGAGAACTGGCTAAGCCCCAAGAAGCCGGGCCCGGAAAGTTTCTCGCTTTCGAAGCAACAACTCCCCTGGGTGGTCTTCAGCTGGCGCATCAGTTTTTGCGGCAACAACAACAATAAAAAACCAGCCTCACCAAGCAAGTCGGCAAAACTTGCACAAACACTCCTAATCCGCTCCACGCTTTCATTCACTCGACCAAAAAACAATGGTCGCCGGTGTGAGTGTGTTTTGCTCATCCAAAAACCACCGACCAAGAAAAGTGCGGTCAGGGTAATGCCTTCCAGCACACTCCACTCAACTTGAGCACCTCTCGAGCGATAGGCAAATATCATCGCCTGCATCAACATGCACGCCTCACCGTCGCAAGCGTCGAGGCGTCTCACAAATTGCGAGAAAACTTTTAACTAAACCAAGAGAGAAAAAAACATCATTCCCAATCCGATCGTCAGCTGCATCGAAGCTGGTACTAATATCTTTACGGAAAGTTTTCCGTGGCACAGAGTTTCCGCTGCACCGCCGCAATCCGGGGTGGTGCGGTGGATATTGCTAGTAAAGGCATCGTTTGCATCCTATCAACACGGCGAAATGCTGCCAGCAAAGAGGGTCTCGTTTGGGCCGCGGTACGATTAAGTTTATGCCGCTTGTTTTCTTTTATTTTCGATGTTGGAAGTTTGGAGGAGCATCCCGGAAACATTCTTATTGTAAATATATGTATGTGTATGTGCTACAGAATATGTCCCCTATTACGAGGAAACATTATTGGAAAGATAGACAAAGGAAGTGAAAGCAATTTTTGGGGCAAACGCTTGGGGCGAGTCGTTGTTTAGAGAGAAAGAAAGAAACAGCTTGAGTTGCAGTTTCAAACTCGAGCTGCAAAAGTTTTGAAGAAAATATAGGAAAAATGAATTTGTTGTAAGCGTCCACCTCCTATCCACTCCCCACTCCCTGCATCTACCCGTTCTGTACATTTGCTAGCGCCTTAGATGTTTATCCGTCTGTGTTGACCATGCTTGACCATCCCGAACGTTGCGAGGGGAGTCAGAGTATCGTTACTATTTGTGAAGATCATTTATCCACGGTATGGAAGTGAGAATGTGTTTATATTAATTTCTAGAGCAAGAATAGCATCGTAAGTTAGCAAAGGAACCCATATTCCATATGTGCTCCGGTAGGGCAGGGCGGTAGCATTGATCGTGTTTCCGTCTCTAAACCTCCTTTCTATGTCCTGTAGGAACACGTCTTCGATCAGGCTTGTACAACTCCTCTGCTCAATCTCGATCGCAAAGATGAAGGAACATGTAAATGTATAGAATAATTGAAACAGAAGAATCAGAAACGAGCCGAACTCTGAACAAGCTAGCTCTCTCGTACTATAATCAAATCGCTGCTACTGCTGTTTCCGTGTAGGATAAGACATCAAAACGAGACAAGCGTGTTTCATAAACCAGATACTCCTGAGTGTATTTAGTATGTGTAAAGAAAAGCGGCAGAATGTTAGCTTAGCCATCATCACCACCATCACATCACCACACATACAACGAGATTTATAGAAGAAAACAAGACTCAATCACCTGGCGCTAGCGTAGAACGTTCTGTGAAACAACCAGCAAGAACAACAAAAAACCGATGGATAATCTAGTCTTAGCGCGATAACCGGCACGATGGCGAACCTTTCCCCCATAGACACACACATTATCTCCCTCTCTCTCTATGCGAATTCGAAAAACCCATAAAGAATGCCATTTCATTTCATCCCGCTGAAATGAAATCATACTATGTATGCAAAACGGTCGAGACACAAAGAACACAAAAACAAGTTGGGGGTGGAAGGGAAAAAAAACTATGAAAATAATGATACAAAAACTCTTTATATGATGACTTATACTTTTTATGATACCTATATTTAAATAAAAGTGACAAACAAAAGATGAAAATTAAACATGTGAAAAGAGACACGCAGAAACAGAAACTCACGAAATTACACGCAAAGAAATGAGAAGCGTAAAACGTAAACTGTAGTGGAAACTGAACACTGTGGATGAACTGGTGAAACTTCTAGATGCACTTTTTGTATATATCTACACACACACACCCACACATTCGAAACACTCCAAAAAACATCCACTGAAACACCCCGAAATGGTCAGAAATTGTAGCAGAACTGAAAGCACACAGCATCATACGCTGATACCGCTCCTGGGTATGATGGATCAAAGGTGCGTTCTGCCTATATTTGCAAGCTTTCCGAATGTGTCGAATAGCTTATTTGAGAAAAAGAAAGCAAAAAGAGTCATTACACAGATTAAAGCTGCTCCAATCTTACCCAAGCATGGGAAGGAATGTGGCTCTATGGATGAAAAGTATGGTAATCAAACAGATTAAAAAAGTAAGATCCTATGCAAATGGCAAAACAACCACAAACGGGAACTCCTCTCTTGCGATCGCATCGTAAACGATCGTTCTTCAAAATATTCGCACACAACTACTGCACAGGTGTAGAGATTAAGAGACAACAAAACATACATACAATGAAGCAAAACCACTGCATACAATCTCAAGCCGATAGGTACAGGGGAAATTCGCAGCGTAAGGAAATGAAACGGAATCCCAAACACACCGATCGATCCCAGTTTGCGGCACGGAACTATCAAAAGTATCTGCAAATCATGCCAAAAGATGATGAGAACAGCTGAGAACATGTAACACAACCTTATCCCAGCAGTGGACGAGAGCAGGGCTCGCACGGAGAAAAATCAAGCAGATTCGAAACTGAGATTTATTACAAACAAACTAGAAAACGTGTAAACAGCCAGTACAGAAACAAAACCCAACACATACAGAAAGGTATACCTTACTGTGTAACAGGAAACGAAACGAAAACCAACTACACTTTGTCCAGCAGATGAAATAAAGTAAATTCAATAAAAACTAACAAAATGAGGTGAACGTGTGTTTGTTTTCTTATTAAACTTGAAACAGTTTATTTATTACATAATTCATTATTACAGTAACTATAAATGTTTTTTTCGTACAGTACACCTCTAATTCTTTGTACACAGTTTTGTTTTATGTTCCTTTGCTTGGTTTTCCAGATTTTTTTTCATTAAACTTAATTTAGCACACATTAAACACGCTTTCAATCTTTCACGCCCTCCAAAAGCTCCTTTGCATGCAGCGTATCTGATGAAAATATTTTCACGATTAATTATGCACAACAGCGAACCGGCCGCTGGTGCGATGGAGGCAAAGAAAAAGCACACATTCTCCACACCGAGCGTTGATGACTGTGCGTCGATCAATTAGCCGACTGGGGCCCAACTGCCAAAACTAATCAAACGCACGCCTCACGCACCACTTCATTTCAATCGGGCAACCCGTCCCCCCAGTCGACCAGCCCTGTCCCTCTCGTTTCAATCCATTACTCATACGTTCAACATTTCGTGCGTCAAACTGTGCCGCTCGGTCGAAATTAGCAATTCAATTCGAACTATTTTCGCCCTTACGAAAGTTCAACCGCGCGGCAAGCGCTCCATCGCCCACATCAACGCAAAAGATCCTCAAAATTAAACTTCCGTACCCAGTGCGGAAAAGGGATTGCCATTTGTTTGGCTCATAAGTACGACGGTGCGTGCGGTTACGTCATTTGCTGCGTCTGGAGCGAAGCTTCTGTGCGGGGCAGGAAAATTAAAACAAATGAAACCATTATGCTTTGCTTGCAGTGCTGGGGGTTTTGACATTCTCTCTATGAAAGTCACCACATGTCACCCTGAACGGTGAAATGGTCGTGGTTTTCTAATAAAATCTTGAGCATGTGCAAACTTTGTATGTGTTTGGTGAGAAAAGGGTTTAGGAAAGAAATTGATTTATAAAAACCTAGAACATCGTACCTTCATGTGGTAAGTATCCTAACGAAGAGATTGTCCACCGGTAGAGTAACCCCACTTAACACCCTAAGTCAGGGGTAAATCAGCCCGTAAGCACACTCCGCAACGAAAAATTAGAAGCACTTGCTTCACCTTTCACGGCGACATCAACGCGGGGCCCGTTCATGCTCCGCCAAGCGACCGCGTTGAGCAACGGCAATTTATGAGCGTTTGGCTTTTTTTTTCCTGCCCAGCAAGAGCCTTCGTCCCCGCGTCGCATGCTACGATCCTTTGTTTTTACATGCCTGCATGAAATGTGATCCATGGCACACTCGATGGCCGTGAATTTTTGTCGACGGTGATAACGGGCCGAAAGAAAGACAAGGAAAACACAAACAACACATGAACTCGTTTACGGCGCTTACTCTTCAACCTGCACACTTAACCTACTCTGGGTGTGTGCGTCGTTTTTTGCTCTTCTTTCTTTGCCTTCCTCTTTTGTAAGCTCCGGCGGTGATCCGATCCTTCCATTTTCACGCTCTCACTACCGTCCGCCACTGGGGGAAGCATACGCGCCGCGTCGTAAAGACTGTCACATTTCAGCAAATTATTTAAGAGATTACCGTTCTTTATAATGCTGCGGCTGCTGGCGCTTTATCGCTGGCGCGCGTTGGTGCTTTTTGCTCGGGGCTCCGGTGCGCCAGTGCGCCAGTAATCTACGCGCATTCCTGTATCGTGCGTGTATGTACTGCTTCGGTCTCTTTTTGCCCTTCGAATTTTGGCCCTGTCCCGCTCTACCCGTGAACTTACACATTATTATGGATTACGCTTGGAAAGCAGGTAGGGCGTTTTTCACGGCGTACGCTTTGGGGCTGAAATTTTTATAAACCACTTCTTATTCCGCGCGGGATTGTTAGCAGGAATCCACGAAAATTCGGGTGCCGCTGCTGGTAATCTGCGACTGATAAATGAGAGCTTCCGGTTACATTCGTTTTCATAAGCGTCCGGGAAAGTGAAATTGAAAATATGAAATACGGTGGCTGGTGGGCGGAGCTATAGATGACACGAGGAATACTCCAACGTTTATTTAACTTATCTGTAAGGAAAAGCTCCTAAGCACCCAGTAATGCAACTGCGATACAATTCATAACTGCATCTAACCAAAACTATTGCAAATTAAATCTGCAAGATAAGAATTAAAAAAAAAACACAAATAATTAAATCATACAATCAAGTGAAAGCATTTTCAATGAAGTGCAATGCATATCGCAATCCAGATGCAAATCCTCATATTGTACTCGAATTCTCTAATAAACTATTTGAATTTTCATCTATATAAGTTATTATAAACGTCGTGAATTCTTGTAGTGGATCAAAAACCTAGCTCAACGCACACAAACATTTTATCATCCAGAACATCTTACCCTCTTAACTGATCGTAATACCTTTCCGCGTCACGTACAGCACATTCATCCCTTTGCACTGGTTACTGACGCACAAACTCCCATTTCCGTTTACCTGCTCATTACGCGTGTGCTGCTCAGACCCGCAGATAATCTCTCCGTTTACATCGAAATTCAAATTGATCCTACTCGGCCATACTTCCGTCAGGTTTCTGATAGCCCTGGGTGTGGTTTCCGGTGCAACCATACCTATCACGTTACCACTGCAACCGTCCCGGGATGGATCAGCTTCCGGGAGAAAATGAAAAATTAAGCGTTAATAAAACCAGGCACACCTCGACGGTCCGGCACGTAAATCGCGCGAGATCTGCTCGCCGGAGGAGCGCGTACTTGAGTCCGTTTCATCTCGAGAATTTATTACACCCTTCCGTACCGTGCTCCACTCCGCGGGCGCTCCCGCCTGCCTACGAGTGTCCAGGGACTGACGCCCAGTGTGGCGTTAGTGGCCCAAGTATGAAGAAATAAAATAAAGCCCAACGAACAAATGCTTCAGCCAACGGGCCGGGCGGATGAGCAAGGTAAGCACCATGTGGACCGTGGAGAAACCACTTAGAGCACATCTTAGTGCCGGTGCTCTTAGTGCCTCGATGTAGAACCGGGACACTGCAGGGAATCTTCCCTCGGCACGCAACGCCAACCAAAAAGCCGACCGGAAGCCTGCGTCACGGACATGCACCGCGCTTTATGTGGCGGAGTCTTCCACGGCTTACTGCGCGGGCCGGGTGAAAGTACCCAAACACATACACAGCGTAAGACACGTAAGCACGACGGCAAAGCGGATCATAAATGAAAATAGCACGTTGCTGACGCATTGGCTCCGGTCCGGAATTTATGTCCACCGAGTTAATTGTGTTCTTGTGATTGAGAGGACACCAAAGTGACATTCTTCTCTACCTTGTTACCCCCGCGCGGAACAGCCATACACACACACACACTCTTGTCTATGCACTTGCACACCACAATCGGGAGCTCCACCACTGCGGCCGGCGCTGGAGGTTGCAAGTGCGCTGGGCTTGTGGTTTGAGGGTCAGTTGCCAAAGGACACGACCTCACGCTTGCGGCCCGGCACGATATCGTGTCCCGTCCGTTCCGTATGGTTGAACCGCTGCATCCATCGGTGACGTTTCGACGGAAGGATGACAATTCGGACGCATCTGGACGGGTTCGGTCGTCGTTATCTTCGGTTCCTTCCCCAATCCAGTGAAGAGTTGGGATTTAGCACGGCCATCCAATTTTCGCTCGACGGAACTATGGTGAAGCGACGCTCTTATGACGCTCCAGCGGTCTCTAGGGACAGATTTGAGGTTTGGATTGCGTGCACGAACAATCTGGCCGACCGTTTAGCCCACCTGTGGGGAACCCAAACGTGTTCATCAGCGGTGGCACCGAAAGGCGAAACGGACGGAATTGTCTTAAGTGAAATACTTGCGCATTTTGTGTAAGGTGAACATTTCAATGTATCGCGCTAGGTAACTCATATTCGTGAAAGTAGTAATATATTTCCTATTAGTGGAATTGTCTGTAAATAAAATAACTTATGTTTGAAATGAATGTATTGTAATATCGAATATCTAACATCTAAATCGTTTTCTCGCATATAAATTTAGAAAGCGCACTACGCTACACTTTATTGTCAAAAAGTATAAATGTGTTTAGAAGCTTATGCTTGGCGTCACCTATTTTTTATTGTTTAATATTTACATAAAAATAAAGTCAACCGTGTATGTGATCGACACAATCACTGCTTTCTATTGCAAGAAGGCATCATTTTAAAAGGAATCTCTACAAATCTTTCTCACATAAAAAGCAACTCTCTCGCAAGTGCATCAACAACGCCTCCTCAGATAACCCTGTTTAACTATCCCTGCCCACAAAACACACAACTCAACATCGGCTTGTCTTAACGCTGACCAAGAAACCGCCGAGATGCAAATCATCCCACCGAAAGAACGGCCTCCGTTGTAGAGCTCCTGAAGCACAGAGCGACCCGAGAGCCATACAACTCACCGACGTGCTGCTGCTCAGCGGGGAAAAATTGAATATGCTTATAACATTAGCATATGCTTAGCTGTGTGTGTGTGCGCGTGCGAGTATGACGGCCAATGGAGGCGTTTGTCTTGCAGGACGATCCCTAAAAATACGTCCCAGATGCATGTTTACGTGGTGAGGATATGAAGATCATCCACGCAAAACTCGATCGTTTTATGTGTCCTCGGGAAGTGAAGTAAAGGGGGTCGACGGTGAAAAAGTGCAAACAAGAAAAAAGCGGCACTAAAACTCTATGAGAAAACTTCATCCTTAACGCACTTTCCGTGCTTGGTCGTTCTCTTCGTTGGTGCCCGGTTCAGGAATAAGCTGAACACCAAATGCATTTCTCGTGCTACCTATGCTCGTGAATACCTCCGTCAAGTGTCTGGTTATCATTCTCCCCCCCC